>NWSH02000535.1:11703762-11717797 GCA_002382865.2 Heliothis virescens
GGACGGTCCAGAGGACACGGTGGAACTATTGCGAGTTCGCACCGGTCATCCCAGCCGTCGCGGTGGATCTGGTAGACACCACGGGCGCCGTACGCGTGGGTCTGTGAGCGTTGTCCTTCCGACTCCTAAGAGACAATAGGCCCGTGACGGCAGCGCACGTTGTTCCACGCGCTCCTTAAAGAGAGTCAGCAAACCCCAACGGGGCCCACTAGGGCCAAAGCCCGCCGAGGCTGCGGGATTGTTCGAAAAAGTTGCCGCGACCCAGACAAACAAAAGGTTCCAGAAGGAACACGGTGGGCTTTAGTCAGTAAAAGTCTGAAACTCCCTCACGTTGTCACCCACAGCGGGAGGGATCATCTGATGATTTCCCATCGATAAAAAATAAATTAAAAAAATGTTCCAAAACAGAAGTCGTAGAATTTCATATGACATTATCGTTGGGTATGGGTATATACTTATTAGATTGAGAGCCTAGAGCTGCCAGACCTAGCCTATTTTCAAAAGGATCAGAATGATGTGGGGCAACAAGTAGTCCTTTAGAAAATAAATTAAGTCTGACGGCTCTGGGCTCTCGGACCATATTAACAGAACCCATATTAAGACCCGCTGGTTATCTAAAATATGTTTACAAGTCGCGAAAGTTTAAAAACATCCATATTAACAGTCCAAAACAATCAGTAACATAGTCTAAACACAATGAAAAATCATCTAAATAAGTATGAAAATAACGAATTTTCTGACTTCTATAACTTGGCTCACATCGATCCTACAGGTTTGGTGCCATAGTGACTATTGCTCCAAATAGCTTCTTCTAAACGTACGTACCATTTTTTTTTGTTGGCCGGCACTTTGAAAAAAGGCCCAAAAATGTATGAAGCCTGAATGATCTCCTTTGGTGGAAAACGGTCAGAATGAATCCTTGCAGATATAAGAATCTGTTCTAAATTGGTCCAGTTTTTCTTTATTTTTTATACCACTTCAGTTGAAAACAAAATATAATACGGAACATCCTGAAGCCCAAGATAAAATGTAGAACATTCATCCAAGTGATTTAGAAAAAGCGTTATTGGCAGTGGGCTCAAGTTAAGCCCCCGACACTCTGGCAAAGATCGACGGCCATTTCTCAAATGGGATTTAGTTAACTTCGTAACTTTGTACCAGGTGGCAGCCGGGAAAAACGTCTATATTACACGTTATTTTATACAAATTGAAAAACCTGCTCTTCAATTTTCCTTATAGAAGCAAGCATTTTTTATGGAGTAAATATAAAAGGTATGATTCCTGTCCTATTAAGTCCAGTTATTGATTCGTAAGAAGAGCTAGAGACTATCAACTTGTATTTTATTGTACTTTACTACTTCCTAAGCATTGAGATTGTCAATAGCAAAAGATTTTTCCAAGAACATGTCCCTAGAACAAAACTATCCTACTATAGTTCTGCACAGGACGCGGTGTAATTATAAAAATACATCATCGGCATATTGATATTTTAGCTTCTGCCAGCAGCTTCACTCGCGTAAAGCTTAATTTTTTCCCGTTCCCTAAAAAAAACTTGAATGAGCGGTACCTACCTAATAATCATAAATATCAGTTGCTTTAGAACTTGAAAAACAATATTTCTGAGATTAACACAAAATGTCGTTCTCGTTAATGACACCTGTGTCGGTGAATAACGCCGACTAAACTGCCGTGAGGGTAATTAACCCCATTTTACACCCATATTTACCTTTTCAAAAATACATCTGAATGCTGTACTTTTACTGAGAAGACTACTGTACTTTTAATTTTCATTTAATTTAGTTATGAATGAATAATCATACATTTTGAGATTAAAAAAAAATATATCTTCTGCCAGCGGCTTCGCCCACTTCCCGAGGGAACTATTTCACGTACCTTCTCGGATAAAAAGTGGCCTATGTTGTTTCTCAGGGTCTATTCTATCTCTGTACCAAATTTCATCAAAATCGTCTCACTGGATTAGGCGTGAAAGCGTAACAGACAGACAGACAGACAGAGTTACTTTCGTATTTATAATATTAGTAGGGATATAGTAGGGATATTCTTTCGCAAGCTACTAGACCAATATAGAGTATACTATTTTGTTAACAGACCAAGGACCAATATCAAATACTATTTTCGTTACGGATGGTACCGTCTCTCAAGATTTACCACCCGTAAGCAACGAATCGTTTACAAAACCAGGATCCCGGCAATATGTTCTTGTTGGATAAATAAGTAAGTATTCATTATCTTGTAGTTAACCTTGCCTTTAAGAACTGTTCGTCATAGTATCAACGATAGAATTAACTGTGGATAGACACCCACACATAGTAACATTCAATACAAGTTTGGTAAACGTATTTTGCTTATCTTAATGTTGTATAATGTCTTAATTTTATTGCAAAGTATGGCCTTTGTATAAGTATTAATTCAGCTAAAAATATACCTGTCTTTCTCATGTGTTTACTAGCTTTTTTCCGAGATAACATTTAAATTTTATTAAAATACAACGTTAAGCTTCGGAGAAAAACATTAATTAATATGTATTTTAACAAATACAGATGAAAAATATTGTTTGTTTAAATACTCAGCTAAGAAACTGCATTCTACAGATGGGATCATAAACTTTAGATATATCGAATAAAAAGTTGACATTAAAAAAATAGGTCTATTTAATTACCTACTGGGCTATTGTTCTATCTAGATAATTTTCGCGTTCTAATTTACTTATCTCGAGTTAAAGAATGTCCTTAATTCTAGCAAAAAAATCATCAAAGAACCTTTTTTGGAACTTAACCTACTTTACTATTTAGAAGAACTGGTCGTCACGACTATCAAGCTTTTCTTAAAATAATTGCTTTTTTTGGGATCACTTCAGGTATAATTAATAACGTTCTCTTTATTTTCTTATGATAACAAGTTATTTTGTAAATGGAATAAAAATAGCGTCAAGAAGTAGATATTAGAGTTATTTTAGCTTCCCGGTCTTTCTTACTTCTGAAATTCTGATCTTATAAGCGGAATATCTCCTTTATAAGTGCTTTACTATGGAATTAACAAGCTTGCTTCACCATAAAGATTCAAAATAAAATAAAAATTATTTAGAATAACAAATTGGACCTGTAAAAAGCTTGATTTTTAAATTGTGTAACGCTTTAATTTAAGCAATCTAATATTCCATATTCAAAAGCGTGATTAACGATTCATGTCAAAAATATCGATTAAGGTAAACAAAGTTTTATAGATCCGCCATCAATAACCGTTCCGTGTGCGCGTGGGCAGGTATTGCCGTATACACGAATAAAAGTATTTATAACGCCTGTTAAGGATTTGAGCAATACTCAAACTTGTTCTAGTTTTGCTACCTTACTTCCTGCTAATATTATAAATGCGAAAGTTTGCGATGACTTTCACACAAAAACTACTATATAGCTTATACATATATAAGAATAATATGTAGACATATTTTGCACCGAATGTCGGTGCAATTTGCCGAATTGCACCGACCGTGGTCACGGCAAGAAACGTCGGGAGAAAAGAGATATCATAAACCTTTAATAGTTTGATCGCGAGTAAGACCCGTTTGTTGTCTAAAATATGTGTACAAATCGCGAAAGTTTAAAAACATTTATTAATATGTAGGCTACTTTTTTATATGGGTACGGAAAGTAGTTTCCTCGGGAAGCGGGTGAAAGCTAGTGAAAATACAAAATTTAAGAAAATGGTGTATATGGGAAGGAGGTCAAAGAAAAATCAAGGTGAAACTCAGAACAATCAAACGTTTTACCACGAAAGAATATTATGAAAAAATATCTCTCTGAATAACTAAAAAACCCCGTATTTATTTAACTAACTTCGAATCGAATCCTAATCTTTTGCTCTCGATTGTTAAACAACTTTAGAACTATTTTAAACCCTTTTCATCGAAGCGATAAGACAACAGAAACGCAGTCACTGTTTACAAGCCTTTAGCTATGTATTGTATGTAAGCTCGCGGACAAACTTCGCAGTCTGTCCTATAAATCTAGCTATCTAGATTCTCAACTTAGCTGTTGATTTTCAACCATATGTTTCCAGTTTTAAGATGTAAAATAGGTCGGCGTTTGTATACAGGGAGTGCCGGCTTTTCTGGGCTCAGTTAATGGATTATTTTGTCTCTTAGTGCTCTCAAGGGGTAATTTCCCCCCCAATGACCGAATTCAAAACGTCACTCAATTTTAAGGCAAAGATTTCTGCCTGTAGGTACATAGAAATTTCTAAGCAATACTGGTAAGTTACTGCGTTCGAGATGTTCAGACGACAGCAGGTCAACTTACCTGATTTTGTCAACTTTCACCAATCGAACATTAACCTTCCACTATTATGATAAGGTTGAAAATCTATTGACGAATTTTGACAGACTGTGTTAACTTGCTGTGCTGTCGTCTGTATTTTATAGAAGAAAAACTAACTTGCTTGAAAAGTGTCTGAACAATTTTTAAACAAACCAGCATCTACACTGTAACGCAACTCCGCTGTCAAAAATAACAAAATTAAATTCCGTCTCAGAAACTCCGTTCGTTACTTGAAATAGTTTTGAAATAACCAAGTCGGCATCCTTATGACGTAATAATAAAAGCAACTTTACACTTCTACACGGTTCCTCCATTTTCCTCCGTACACTTACGTGCACATAAAAGTACACACTGTAATAACGTCTGTTATGTTCTTAATTAGATTTGCCTGTCAATTTGGTGTAGTCTGACATGATTGAATCACGTCAATCCAATCCGAGTACATATTAATTCATGATGAGTAGGTACTTGAGAGTGCTCGCAAGTGTACTGAATTTGCTTATTGTAATTAATTGATGTCAGTCTTTAGGGAATTGCGTTTCAGGTTTGATGATAATCTAATAATCTGAGTAAGGATTTGGCAACAGGTGAGGAGTAATCCAAATGCTGATTTTTGATTCTTATTGATAGATACCTACTAATGTTCGGGAAAGGATCTGAAATGCGTATTTTTAAATATATTTTTTTATATTTCTTTGGGCAAAAGAATAAAACAAACCTGATTTCTTCTATACTTGGTTAAGTTTCTCAGTTAAAAGCAAGAAGATTAGAATTTCATTGGACGCATACAATTTGCACTATTAATCCAATCGCTTTTGGGCATGCTTGAATAATGAATCTATTTGAATACATTTGAATTTGGGAGGATAGTATCGGCTACCGCTATGTATGATCAAGACGTAAATGATCTTTCTTATACTCTTTTAAGCGCTGGCTTTCTTGTCATCATCAGCCTTTTTATCGTCCCGCTGTTACGCATGGGCCTCCTCTTACTCAGAAAAGGACTGAGCGTTAAAAAGGTCATTTCAGACACGAACCCACAGTGTTCATCCATTGTGCACACTTGTTTATGTTGGACTTCAAAAGAGACTTTGACCCTTGAGTTTGTTTCGGTGTTTCTTCTCAAGGTAGTCAGATAGGAAATACCGGCCTCATCTAGTTCAAAATTATTGACATGTTAAAGTGTTCTGTGAAACCTATTAACAGAAATAAATGATTTGATTTGATTTGAATCACCACGCTTGCTAAATGCGGGTTGGTGATTTCAGACTTTATAGTCCAGGTGTCCTCGAGATGTTTTCCTACACCTTTAGTCAGCTATCGGTGTCTAAGATATACGAAGAAAGTATGTACATACGGACTTAAAAGTTGCATTGTTACTTGCCCTGATCTAGAATCAAACTCACACACTCATACTAGAGAGCTTTACCCACTAGGCCACCAAGACTTTTTGTATATCGTTGAAATAAGTTGAATTTACGAACTTCATGATTTTTTATTAGCAACTGATTAAGTTGCATCATGTTTAAATATTTAACACGAAGAGACAATATTCAATGTTATAGAACAGAGATTTATTTCGATGTCAATTTATTACTTTAAATTTTACTTATTTCATTCGCGACTATATTATTATAGTCATTGTATTGTATAAATATACAAATTCAAGTTTTCAACAAGAGCACCAATAATTCAAAACTTCTAATAGGTTGTCAACTTACCAACTTCTTCCAAACACTTCAAACATAACACAAAGTAACTACTGTAAAAAAACAATTTTTCACGTACAATTCAGGCCATAAAAACTAGGCAAGGACAACATTAGAAAAAAATAAAAACAAAAATCACAGTTTCTTGCATTATTTGATAAACACGTGTTTATCGCACACCAGTCGAATCTGTACTAAACCCAGTGTGTACATTATGTTCCGAAATGTTCTAATTAGGAGTACAATAGCTGTTTATTATGTTTGTGTAAATATTATGTGTGATAGGAACAGTAAACTGACAATGTCGTGAAAACAATCTATTGAATGTTATGTTAGGGGGCGCTAAATAATAAATAAACAGTGCCGGTAATTATTAGTTGGGCTAACTGCCGTGTGATTTTAGTCATATACATAGGTGTAAACCATTTTATTGTTCACACAATAGTTCTAACTATAGCTGAAGGGCGCAATGATATTCTGGCTTTAATTAAACTGCAACTTGCTTGACGTTATATAAGAGCTTTTATAGGCCTATTTGAATAAAAAAAAAAATAGTTTAAGTTTGAAAATTCTTGTGAAAATTTATCTAGATTAAGTGGGACTATCAGAAATGATATTTTTACTAAATCTTCAATATGGTTTTCTGTTTTACTATACCAACTTTAATTATAAAAATCAAAGATGTTTATTCTTACGAATTGAGACCCTGGTGTCAAGTGAATACGGTAAAGTTCTTGGTGTAAAATATCCAATACCTGTGTAGCGCTCTATAGTGGCCGAATGTGAAATCTAAACCTGTAACAACACACACAACGTACTTAAACACAGTACGTACGCTTGAATTGTAAGAAGCTATACACAGCTACAGCTACCTAAAGAGAATTCCTCTCTTTACGCCAGTATCGAATTTCCCTTACCTAAAACAAATTCTAGAAATTAAATTGTACATTCTCCTCGCGCAGTAAGCGGATTTGTCACCAAAACAGACAAGGTGCCCACGAAGTGTGAACGTGAAATTGCAAACAAAATGTAAAATCTATGGTAGAACCAGGTGTTTCCGTGAACACTGGTCAGCCTAAACCCTTTCGAAATGATTTAGGCTCAAGCTTGCGTGAGCGCTAAACCTTAATGCTCGTAAATTAAGTTGTGGGAAAATAGGCCTAAGTCGAGGTATGGACTTTTGTAATCCTGGAAAAGGTAGTCGTTAACGTACGTTTTGGTAAGTTTGATTTTTGAAGGTGTCAGTGATTACTTATTGAAATATCATTACATTTTGCTCTTGTTATTTTCTAGACAAACATCGTGTATCATAAAGACTACTTAGATACGTTCCTTGGTACGCCATTGTAGAATGAAACGGATTGGAAAACTGTGAACTGCTCTCAATTACTACCCATAAGGGTTAGACTGGGCTCTCGGTACTGAAATTATGTGACCAGTACCCAGCAGGAGTGCAGTGAGAGTTCACAATATAATTCAATATGGAACAACCCTCGTTTATAATATTACTGAAAGTCTAGCTTCCAATAAAACTTTGTACGATCAGGTACCGACCGTTATTGGTACTTCAAGTTAGCGCTATGGCTTATGTCTGGCAAAATTTTTTTGGAACTGTAGTTCCCCCGCGACTTTTTTGCAATTGACAGCAGTCAGTTTTCAAGAAATTGAGCGCGTGGCTCGTGGATGGGTGACTATCTTGTCATAACGAGTTCTTCCGTGTTTCGAAAGGCACGATAAACTGGTGGGTGCCGGCTGTCATTTGACCATCTTTGGCAGTTGGGTAGTCAAAAGCCAGAAAGTCTTACCAATGGGTATCGAATTGCCCGGGTAACTGGGTTGTGGAGGTCAGACAGGCAGACAGCTTCCTGTAAAACACTGGTTCTCAGTGTTGCATAGAATAGAAATAGAAAATGATACTATGGAAATTAGACACAAAGCTTCAATTTCCATCAATAAAAAATCCACCTTTTCATCAATTTCCTACTTATTCTTTCTTTTCTCTATAATTGTGAGACGGCTTTTATCTACTAGATAGGCAAATTCTCGTTCGAATTCCCACTTCATTCACATCCCGCCGCGTTCATAGAAATAATTTCAACGAAGGTACATTACAATTTCAATTTTCCATTAGTGCACAATACTTCATATTTACCGCGATAGCGAACGTTTTCTTTACTGGCGCGACTAGACCTCGTAAAAATGAATTCCCGGCTCTACGGTGATCGATGAAAGCAATTCCGATGTTAGTGTTACCATCAAGTTATGAAGCGAATGACAGAACTTATTTCCTTTTAAATGAAATGAAAATATTAAAATATAAGCTGAACCATTTATAAATGTTGACAACATTTTTAAATGAGTAATTTTTCTGTTGACATTGCCATCAATTACCTATAGCAAAAAAGTAAAGCTCTAGTACAGTCGACAGCAAGTCAGTGTACACAAACCTGTCAAATTTCTGCCTTATCACAATAGTGGAAGGTTAATGTTCGGTTGGTAAAACTTGACGGATATGACAGATTTTGGTTAAACTGACTTGCTGTCTACTGTACCTATACGTGGAAGGGTAAGAGATTCTTGAAGAATGAAGTGTACCAATAATCTTAATTGTGTTTGCCTCTGTCACGTGCTATACTTAATTGGCAGTCCTTATTAAGGCACTGCCCTGTCATGATTCTTAACGCAAGCATAAAATAAAGTAAGTTCTTACACTCTGCAAGTAGCATACACAAAAATATCTAGGTCTCATAATTAATGCAATCAACAACTTCTATTAATTTGGTACATTTTTAATTGAACACATAAACGTTTTGTATCATGCAAATGAAGAAACTGACATTGTAATAATGAATAATGTGGGTTGTTCTTAAACGCTATTAATTACTTAGCTAGGTTTTAAGGCTGACAAAGCCCAGTTTGAATCTATACTATATATCTTCTTATATATAAAAACCGGCCAAGTGCGAGTCGGACTCGCACACGAAGGGTTCCGTTCCAATATCTATGAAAAATAAACGTACTTATTACCTACAATTAGCCAAAACACAAATATATGAATAACAAAGTTATAATTTGCGGTTACTGAAAAAGAGCTATATCTCAAAAACCACTAACTGTATCTTGTTCAAATTTTGCGGTTAGTAGTTTTTATTGAGATCTATAACATATATTTTTTTCAGATTTTTCACTTTGGTAGTTTAGAAATTACAGGGGGGGGACACACATTTTGGCACTTTGGGAATGTCTTACTCTAAAATGATTGACTTTAGGAAAAAATGGTTTTAGAAACCTCATTTCATTTTTGGAAGACCTATCTATAGACACCCCACAAGTATAGGTTAGATGAAATTTTTTTTTTTTAGTTTCAGTTCCATGTATGGGGAGCCCCCCTCTAATATTATTATTTTTTTATAAGAATCGTAAAGCGGTCAATGAAATACATCTACCTACCAAGTTTTAACTGTGTAGTCCTAATAGTTTCGGAATAAAGTGGCTGTGACATACGGACGGACGGACAGACAGACAGACATGACGAATCTATAAGGGTTCCGTTTTTTGCCATTCGGCTACGGAACCCTAAAAATGAATCGCTAAATGTGTTGGTAAGCGCATAACTCAAGAACGGCTGGACCGATCGGGCTTATTTTGGTCTTAAAATGTTTGTACAGATCGAGGGAAGGTTTATATATAAAAAAAAATAGGATCCGCGTACGAAGTCGCGGGCAAAAGCTAGTAATACTATAAAGCTGGAGAGTTTGTTTGTTTGAACGCTCTAATCTCAGGAACTACTGGTCCGATTTGAAAAAATCTTTCAGTGTTAGATAACTTATTTATCGAGCAAGGCTATAGGTTACTTTTTACCCGGGTACGCGGAGTAGTTACAGATCTAGTTTTAAATAAACGTCATAGGCATTTGGAAGAAATACTGACTTATTTATTAACTCGGCCACGTCAATCCAGGTGGCTGAGACGAGAAGATTGCTCCACACCCCCTTCCAAATTGATTCAACATTTTTATTATATGAGCTTAATCTAATAAAAATATAAATTATTAGATGCAGTCGGGTTGCATTAAGCAAATCCGTATTCTATGAGTATAAGGTCGTGCATCCGGTGCCACAACTCAAGGATATTCATACAAATTGCAATCTTAATCGAAACAGTTTTGGTTGGTTATTTAAAAATATCACTGACATTAAAACCTTGTGTAAAAGATCAGGAAATGCTAATAGCAATGGATAGATTACATTTGTTTATAAAGTAAATCAAAGTCAAAAAAGTCAAATGTTCAGGAGAGATACTCCAACTTATTGTTTAATTTGATTCTGTCTTATTTTTTAAAGCAGTCGGCCTTTTTTATAATATTTCTTTTATCATGGAAGTTCATACAAAGTTCATACTGCGATGAACCCAATAAAATTGGGATAAGAGCAGGAAGGTCATACAAGCTGACGCGCTTCTATAGTTTATCGAAAACGTGCAATAAGAAAGCCTAAAGTATTGATTAGAATCGAATAGTATGGTTCGCCCACACTTCATCCTATTTGAGACCAGTCCGCCAATCTAGAACTAGTCGTGATATAATTAGAGTCGATTATGATGCAACCGGCAACGTCAACTTGGCCCTGTCGTGAAACGCATGGATTTCAAAAAGTATATATTTCAAGAATAACGAGGATGTATTAAACACCAATGTATATTATTTATTGATTCGATCATTATTTACATTCAATTCTAGTAACACTTCTGTTTCAGATCAAAACGTTACTTGGAATGCAGTTCTCTTAAGACCGTTCCCAATAATCTATCCGTCTGTTGGTTTGCTTACTAGAGATTGAAATTTTACATTAGCTCTATACTAGTAATGTCACATACCTATCTTTAGTACCTAACCAAATCAACAGATAGGTTGTTGATTTGCAGAATGTGATTGACTGCAAAAATATGCACTTATGTACCTTATAGTAAGGGCTACACGTTTTAGTATTAGTAGCATTTCATTGCTTCACTGGTTTCAAAAATTTTCAGTTTTAAAAATTCCCTATTTTTGAAAATTTGCTACGTTCTCAAATAGTACTTCCATACATATTCGATAATCACTGATAAAAGTATTTGAACACCGAACAATAAAGCAGAAATAACGTAAAACATCTGTTTTCAATGTGCAGAACCTCAAGAGGATTATGATTTATCTCGGCACTCCAACCGTTGTGAAGACCAAACATTTCAGCTGAAACTGTGTTGAAAACTAGATAACATATTTCCTTTGTCTAGCATTACGAATGGTATTTGCCGACTGGTTTTTTCTTTATTGTAACAAATCTACTGCTTTAGTATTAATGCTAAAGTTTGTAAAGATGACGATACGTATGAGGGTATGCTTGATACTCCATCACACTAAAACAAGTAGACGAATTCTGATCAGGCTTGGCAGTAATATAACTTTTGCATTAGCTTAATATACAAGTAACTCTTTATCCATCAGCGGGAAGTAGGTCCTTCAGAAAGCAGGTGAAACCGCTCTGACAGAAGACTACGTTGTAAAAAGGTATTGAACCTTGAAGACTATTTTCAGAATCGGTCTACTAGACCAGTTGTCTCTTTGATTAAATTAAAAACTTCAGTAGAAAACTAAATGCAAATAATTTAAGACTCTCAATTCCCAATTGTGTACCCAAAATTAACGTCTTGTAAAAGTTTTAAGTGCAAATCTCAGGAGACTTACTATTGTATTTGAAACGGGAAAGTTTTGATATTAAAATTAAAGACGCGACAATATTGCGGCATCAGACATCTTCAACTTCACAAGTATGTGCTGAGCTGGCTAATATTAAAAAAGAAGCTCGGGGTTGGTTCAAAGAATTTGTTAAACGAATACTTTTTCTGATCTACGTCTATATTTTTACATTCGGTAGCAAAATTTTCGGGTTATTAAAGAGAACTGGTTGTATCACAAAAAAATATTACCATTAAAGCTTTGTGATTTTCGAAGATTGTAACTGTCCCAAAAATTTTGCTTATGAGTGTAAATTTACAATACGAGTGGCTTAAATAGCCCTGAATTCCGAAAACCAATACTTGGTTTAGGAACCAATACTCCATGTTGTAGTAAATTCACAGCAGAACAGCTAATTAATTCAATAGGATTTTAGGAAACCTTGTTGTGTTCACATAGGCAATTTAATGAAACTTACATACATTCAGAGTAAGTCACATAATATATTTAAACCATTCCAAAGTTAAAAAAATCTTCACAAGCTAGACGTTAAACGTGCTTTAAAATTATAATTATACTATTTATAATATTACATTTGAAAGCAAAATATTGTTGTCTGTTTTTGATTAATTAAAACCTATACTAATATCAAATTTAATTATTAAGCTGATGAGTTTGTTTGCTTGAACGCTTGCTAATCTCAGAAGCTACAATTTCGCCGCTAAAGCTGAGGATGCTTATGTATAGATATACAAAGGTAAATATCATAATAATACATTATACATAATAGGTATGGTCAGCGTCAAATCAACAATTTAGGATCATAACTTCTTAACAACACAAACGCCAAAATTTGCTTAACATCCTAACCTTCAAAAAAAGTAGATGAGTAGTCCGGTAAGTTATTGACGACACGGTGTTTAGCAGTTATGAAATTAAGATTTGTTCAGCTACTTTTGAAGCTGACTGTACACGTATATGAGATTTTTAATATTTTTTTTAAACGGGAAATCATCAGATGACCTCTCCCGCTGTGGGTGACAGCGCGAGGGGAGTGTCAGACTTTTACTGACTAAAACCCATCGTGTTCCTTGTTGAGCTCTTTGTGTACATGTATATGACTTAAACCAAGACAGTTATTAGTACATATTTTGAAATAACGCAAACAAAATACTTGTGTATAAAAACGAGATACATTTATTGAAGCATATAAACCTACCTTTTTGCGATATTATTCCGTCTAGAGGACATGAAAGGGCAATTTTCATTGAGAATATTCCTATACATGTAACTTCACACATATGCCTTAAGTTATTATTAACAAGTTAAGTGAATTTACTTAACTGTCATTTCCATATTAGTCATGTTACTTAACTTGAGCTTTTATCAAAAGTATATACAAGTGTATCTACATTGGATATTTTAATAACCTATACCCTGTTCACGATAACGTTAGAAAAAAGAGGCTCGCAGAAGCAGGAGTACGATACCTTTTGTTTCAAGTTAAGTTCAAATAATTTGAATAAATAATATGTATGGCATACAGTAAATTATTTCCTATCTATGTACTCGTCACGAGGTGAATGACGTGAAATGAAACAGTGTTTAGTAACAATAATTTTGTATTCAAAATTAATAAATTAATACAATGGAGATGACAGGTGACTAATTTTATTCTGTCAGTCATCGTCCTCTGTTGATGACGGTGATGATGATGATGAAGAAGTTCCACCAACGTTAAAAATGAACTTTTCAACGACATTATGTATTATACTATCAAGTTGACAAAATTTTTCCTCTTCTTTAATCGTATTAACAAAGCAAGATTGCCATTTCTCTGTCATAATATATGTTAGTGCTTGAGGAAGTTACCGCTTCACTTCCTCTAATTTAAGCGATTTATTATTTCGGGCAATAATAACAGTAACAATAAACAACAAAATCACAAAAATTCAGTTATAACGAGAAAAGGCGTACTCACACAATTTGACAGATCATATTTGACAAAACCTCCCAAAATTAAAAATTCAGGTACCTACTACCACAGTTTATGAAGAGAATAGACTAAGATTTTAGTTTTGGTAGAAATACGTGTAAACGATTTGATACTATTAGATTTTAGACCACGACAGAATATTACAAAAAAACAATATTAAATGAAAGCCTTATAATTTCGTATGGTCGATAGGTTAAATAAGAATAATTATGCGTGGTAGCTGCTATTAAAATTAATTATTTTATTTTCCTTGCTTAGTGATTCCATAAATTAACTAAAC
>NWSH02000535.1:11721908-11747849 GCA_002382865.2 Heliothis virescens
ATTTAAATTAATTATATTTTTTCCACATCAATCTTGAGCGAAATCATTTTTGTTGTAATTTTATTTTAAAGTGGACGCCTAAAAGAGCCTTATTAAACTTCTTTCTATTCCTATCGCGAACAGACCATAATATATTTTAATGACACTTATCAAGAATAAGTGACATCTGATATGGTGTTTATTTCAACTTAAAATTTTCATTAAGTACATTCTTTCATTTATAATATAGGAAACGATAATAACCACTTTTGTGAATATTGTAACTTTATAGTCATTAAATAACTCTCTCTTTTATGAAATGATATTTTTTTTAAATCATTTTAATCATCCAAGTAACATTCATTTTAGTGTTAACAAAGGGCTTTTTTACAAAACCTGGTTCATGGAGTCGAGTACATGTTAACCCCATTAGTGAATATGAGTTCGTATTTAATAAGGATGCACGTTATGCGAAATGAGGCGAAATGACGAGGTTTCCTACCTTTTGTTGGGGCTTTTAGCGAAATTGTTGTAGCTTCTCTACCTAGGCGCGTGGTAGTGTGTGTGTAGTGTTGACATCACAAGTATTTGATGACTATGCACTGTATGGTTTCAGTGCACACGATATTGAAAAATAGATAAGTTCAGTGATATTGTTAAATAATAAATTGGATTTTGCTTTTGCCCTTTGATTTTGCCTTATAAAATGGTAAAATAAGCGACGCTACTTCTTCATCTACCCAGAATTTTTCAACTATGTTGGGTTTGCCTTCCAACCTCACTGACTGCAGCTAAGTATGAGTACTAGCTAATGCCTATCGATTCATTTGAACATCTTTGGTTGTCGTTACCCGGGACCTACCAATTTGACGTGTCTTCCGAAACACGGAGTAACTGTAGGTACATCATTTGTATTGCGTAGAGTAACATAAAATAAGTGCAATAAAAATTCATTATTGAAATTATTTGCAATAAATTGTAAATATGCTATACCCACTACTTAAATTAAATGGATGACAGTTCAACGTAAAATAAACAGTTACTAGCGAATAATTAACCAACATTAAATAATATCAATTAACTAGATAAAGAAACAATAAGGCATTATTAATAGTTTTAAGAACCAGCTTATCGTTAATAGTAGCTTATTATGAGACCGTTGACCTATCGTGATAAATAATAGTCAATAGACACATTCAACTCCTGTTTTATCTCCTACTTTTATGAGCTTCAGTATTTTATATATCTTTACATGTAAGGCGGTCTTTAGACCTACTATAACATTGTGCAATATGACGATAAAAATATTGTGCAATTATAATTTTGTTCGCTAAAAATCATTCTTCAATGTCAACTAAACGAAAAATTTTCCTTTGATAGGGCACAAAATACACTTCTCTACTAACTGGGGAAATTAATATTCTGTCTATCTCTGGATTTGCTTACTAGAGATAGGAATTTGACATTACTTGTATGCGACTTATGTCAACATTTTATCTCTAGTATACAAATCCAGAGATAGATAGGTTATTGGGAACGGCCGTAAGTTTAAGTACAGACGACAGCAGTTCAACGTATACGAATCTGTCATACCAATCAAACATTAACCTACCCCCATGGCAATAAAGTTGAAAATCGATTGCAGAAATTTGTCAGATTGTGGTAACTTGATGTGCTGTTGTCCGTACTTACTTGAATACTATACTTATGGATAAATCAAAATTAACTTAGCGCGCACCTTACGATATGCGAGTAAGTGAATAATGATAATTGGAGGAAAACAAAACGTTCTAGTTTTGTTTTCAATGGGAATGATTATACTTAAAAAAATATTTTTGTTTATAAATACGAGTACATTATATAACATGGACTTATCAGTATACGTATTAAATATTGTTTGTTTATATGTAATCTATTGCCTTGAGATGCCATGTTTGTTGTAATAAAACTGAATATCTTATATTCCACAAAATCAATAAAAAACTTTTCATTTCCTATTCAATACAAAGCACACATTTGTAACGAAAAGGAAATAGAAAAACCCACACACATTTAAAATAAATCACACCCTCCGTAAACTTAAGGTGTCATAGAATAAAAATGTTGCCTGCTACAAAAAAGAAATCTACCAACAAGCGATATTTATTCCGCAAGTGTTGTGGAGCGTACGTTGTCATAAAGTGTCGGAATAATGTTGTGTTCGTGACAATATGGGCCAGTAGCTCATGAACAAACGTACTGATTCTAATTTTGAGCGCCATGACATCATATTTCAATGCATTCGATCATTGAGTCATTCGGCTGCTACATTGCTTATTTATGTTTTTTTTTGTCACTTCCAGTCTAAAGTATGGCTTTGAATTATACAAAACCGCAATTTGCTTCCCATTGGCTTATTTTTCAATGTTTATAACTTGACCGTATTATTGAGTCTCAGGTTACACAATTAATTAGTGGTAACCAGAATTCTTTTAAATAATAGAAACTTATGATATTTTGTTAGGATTATCTAAAAGTCATTTGGAAAGGTATGTTATCGGTGTTCTTCAGCTAAATTATGACTAAAGAAACACAGAAAATACAGCAACAGTAGGTACCTCAATCATCCGGATTTAAAAAGATACAAATAGCACGCGGAAATCTCGTTATTTAATTTACCTACTAATAAAAGATTACCCGTCTTCTTAGTCACCTCAACGTTTACGAATAATAGTCTATTTCTGAACTATGTAATCACACTCCTATATTTTCTCACGAGCACTTTCGTACGGTCGGTTTGTTTATCAATTGTGGTTGGGCTCCTGAAGTCAATGGATTCATCAAGGGAACAGCTGACATCTAAATCTGTCTTGAGCATGAGATCATCTGAATGGTGCGCCATAAACTATACTTTATGTGAACGGCTGCTTTACAGTTTTACACCTATTAACTATTTAGTATTGATTCAGAAGCCAGATAGCTGGATGATAATCGAGGACGCTGGATGTCACTTCTAATTACAATTTTGTATTCTTTGAAAACAGGTAGGTCAAGGTTGGATTTGAGAATTGGAAACAAATTATTTCTTTGTTTTTCTTAGTAGAATAAAAATACCATCTGAATATGGCTGCTAAATGCTCCTACTATTGGCAAGAGGTATATTAGCACATGTCTCCAAAATATTTGACACTCTCACGCAAGTTTCTTTCTCAAAGTGATGCCTGTCCAGAAATATCGCCAACGTAACCTTCGAAAAGATCTTTTTCATTTAATAGCTTACAAATAACACCCTAGTACATTTTATTTGGCACATATGACTTCCTCCATGAAACTGGCATCTAAAACATTCTCTTGTTCCATTCCTTAGGGTTCAATTTCTAATTCCAATATCTTTAGAGAATTGAACCAACAGGAGACGCTATTTTTGTGCCTTCCCTTCTACCAGAGATGCAAGAACGCTGAATGGTCATACTGGTATGTAAAGTGCCACCGCGTCTTTTGTGCAGTTGACAGCTAGCATTTTACAAGGGATGCCTGACTAATTTGTACGGACAGTACCTAACTGTCGACTGCGCCAGAAAACGGTCAAATCAAATCAAATCAGATCAGATTTGCTTCACAATTTTGACCTGTGCATTCATATCTTATATCTTAATCATGTATTCGAAAAGACATGATTAAGATATAACATCAATATTACTTATTGTGTTGCCTCATACATACTCCACGCGTAAACTGCCAACTTTTTAGTACAGTTTTCTTATCATGGCGAATCTGGTTAGTTAGATGCTCTAAGCCAGTGTCTAATGTAATTGGGCCTCTAGTGTATTCTTATTAGAAGTCCCAACAAGCAATTGTGCTGTTTTTCGGAAATTCTTGTTCCTTGAAACTGCTAATGATCTATAGGTATATCTATTTGATTCGAAGTTTCTGTATTAGGATCAGAATAGATATGTTGCGAAGACCCTTTTGACTATTCTCTTTTCTTTCATAAAAAAAATATTTCTTTTATAACATATTTTTGAAAAAAGAACCCGCAATTTTTCCTACTGTTAAGAAGGGTTATGTTTTGTTACTAGCTCTATTGATAATTAAGTATTTTTGTATCCTGATTTAGAAGGAAGACCACTTAGATCATGACTTGGGTTAAAACAGGATATGAAAATTTCTTAATAGAATATTTTAGTAGCATGAGACGGTAGTATAAAATAGCACAGTTTTCTTGAGATATTAATTTTTACACCTCAAATATAAACTCCTAACATTATAGTTAAAACTAATACCCAAGGATGTGGTTATCTACACCTAACAATTTGTTTCAGTAATTTAATTTCAGGAGTTGAACCACCGGCTAAGTCGTATTATGTATATTGAAATTCTTGCTCCGTTCTCGAGCTTAGTCTCAGCTGAACGTGATTGCTCGCGTTGATTGATCTATGTTTACTGTACCGCTCACGTAGATAGAAAATAGTTCACAGTTGAAATAGTGTCTAACCATGAAACGGTTTTAGATCAACCAGTTATGGGATTTAAAAATAGAATTTGTGGCTTTGAATGAAGAGTGACAGTTGATTGGATGTTAGATTTTATTGATTGCGAAATATTAATACTCTTATTCTTATTCTTTTTAAGTATTAAAACATGCATTTTTTTTTATTTTTGCAACCAAATATTGCAGTTCCCCAAAAACTTTGATACTTGAGTCCAATATTTGTTCAGCAAAACTTAATACTTGTACTTGACCAATGCCCAATTGTTTACGACATTTGGGAAGTATCTGCATGCCATGACTTACCATACGGCTTAGCATTGGTTAGTATTATTCCCAAAAACAGAAAATCCTTTACTTATATCAATCCTGTTCAATCTGCCAGTCTAAATTAAGATAGTTCTATTTTCCTTTTTCGTTTGTTAGTCAGATTAAGCGACATCGCATTAATGCGCAGTCTCGCCAACTTTTCTTGTATCTAAGTTAATCTAAGCTATACTTAGCTCCCCCAAGATATACAATTCCATCCTGAGGAGAAATATAATTTAATGCCCTGAATAAAAACGAAATAATTATTTGTGTAAAATAGCAAGCGTTCAAACAAAAGTTACATAGTTTTTAAAAGATCCATTTTTGATCAACCAAACAATATCAGCTCGATGTTCCAAATACTTTTTGATTTATAAAATAACATTTTATTTGTTAACCCTTAACAAATAACTATTAACTATTTTTATAATTTGAGCAAGTGTAAAACAGAATCTGGCTATAAGGTTAAATTGACAATTTAGCTGTCACTTATAGTGCAAACGATAAATTATCCAAGTAACTAGCTGACAGCTATTAATTTACTAGTTGCCTGCTTAAAAATATGACATCACTGTCAACTACAATATCTATTGAGCTTAGCCAAAATGGTCGCCATATGGACATCGGCCAGCTTTCGAAAACGTTGGTTCGAAACCTATACTATTAATGATGTCTTATTCCATTGTTATGGATCCTTAAACGGGACATTGTGAAAGTTTTTAGAAAAGTTTTGACCCAGAATACTATTCAGAAAAAGATTGCAAACAATTTTTCATCGTAACTTGCATTCTTCGATTTATTAACGAATATGTTCTTCAGCTGCATCAAGAAGTACCTACTATAGAGTAAGAAAATAGAAGAAAGGAAGAATTAAGAATAATTGATTAATACCTAATCTATCTATCCGTTGATTTGAGATTGAATTTTGACATAAGTTCCGTACAAATTATGTAAAATTTCTGTCTCTAAATGCAAAACAACGGAAAGATAATATAATAGATACGTTACATAAATCAGTCACTAATAAACCATTTGAATAATAGTGGCTCACCTGACACAAGCGATGAAGAACAAAAACACGAACACGCAGTAGAATTTATAAAAGCTGAAGATCAATATTTATCAAGAGGTTGTTCACTGCTCCCTTCTCTTTCATTAACGTAGCATACTGAACTTTTACAGTTGTTAAAGTTGTAAAAGTCAAACTGACGTCATCAATACCGACGTCTTCCATATACGCGTTGCGCCTACGTATGTTTGCCTTACCTCTTTTAAAGTTTCATCATCGTTTACATTGCATTCAATACAAGAATCGTCATACCTTTCGCCATGATATTGTTATATTCCAAAGTTACCTACTTCAATTTTATTCTGTTAGGCAAGATTTACAATCCTAATCCTCTTCACGTATCTAAGCACTAGCTTCTGCCAGCGGTTTCACCCGCGTCCCTTGGGAACTACTCGGCGCACCCTGATAAAGAGTAGCCTTCCTTGATAAATGGGACTGATTGACTAATTCCTGAGATTAGCGCGTTCAAATAAACAAACTCTTCAGCTTTATGACATTAGTATAGATTTTTTTTTATCAATTTTAGATCCGTATTAAGATAACACACCTAACTCAATTTGAGTTGACAAATGGTGTGATCAGATAAACGATTTGTGTTGGTGACTATCCACTAATCTTACCATAACTGACAGGTGAGAGTTATGAAATATTTTTGTGTGAATTAGTTTCATATTTTTGGAAAAGATTTTGCAATAAGTTTTAATATATAGCACAGTCTCATATTATGAATTCTGTATTGAATGAAAAATTTCCAGTACCTGTAGAAATTAAGTGGATATATTCGAGTATCCTAAGTGGGTCTTTGACGAATTTACTGATGGATTAATTTGATTATGTCGGACTTTCATGTATAATTTTCATTACAGAATCATAACTTAGGGCCATAAAATAGCAATGATCATATTAAATCTTATTTTTGACCCAATTTTTTATTTCTAATTATTATTCCTTTATTATGAAACGCGTCGTGACTAACTACCTAATCATTATGAGTTATGCCAAACACTTGTAACAGCTGTTGGCTTCGAATCAACAGATGTAAGCAGTACTTAAGGCTAATTTGCACATCTTAAGTAACTGAGATTAGTTGAATACTAGTCTATTAACATTATTTGCATTATTGTATGTGTACACAGATATTTGTACATTGACATAGATGGGACAAAGGACTTTAATTTGTACTTAATGACTGTTTCGTCTTGGAGAATCTTCTTTCATGCAATAAATAGATTTAATCATGAAAGAGTTATTTCATCATATAATTTTTGAAAAATTAAAGATTTTAGGACAGAGTTTTCATTACTATTGAATTTTATTGAGTGTTTTATTTCATAAGCTTTCAGTTATCTTAAATATTTACATATACCTTACTATCTAATCTAACACTCTAATACATATGAAATAAATATTAAAATACGGCATCAAAAAACTCCTCTTCATCGCTGCCCACTGGAAGAGTACCCAAGAGGCTGGCAGCATTGCCACGTTGGATGGCAATGCTTATTTTTTGTCCAAAGTAGAAACCAGCCCTTGGGTTTTCATTACTTAGTTTTGTTACAAAAACATCCTAATAGAAGTTATATTAGTCTTCAAAATCATCTATCTAGTAACTTTGTTCGCACCTGAAATTGGATCTGTCACAAAAGAAAATAAAAAAATGATGGATTCGGAGAGGGTCNTTTTATAATTTGAGCAAGTGTAAAACAGAATCTGGCTATAAGGTTAAATTGACAATTTAGCTGTCACTTATAGTGCAAACGATAAATTATCCAAGTAACTAGCTGACAGCTATTAATTTACTAGTTGCCTGCTTAAAAATATGACATCACTGTCAACTACAATATCTATTGAGCTTAGCCAAAATGGTCGCCATATGGACATCGGCCAGCTTTCGAAAACGTTGGTTCGAAACCTATACTATTAATGATGTCTTATTCCATTGTTATGGATCCTTAAACGGGACATTGTGAAAGTTTTTAGAAAAGTTTTGACCCAGAATACTATTCAGAAAAAGATTGCAAACAATTTTTCATCGTAACTTGCATTCTTCGATTTATTAACGAATATGTTCTTCAGCTGCATCAAGAAGTACCTACTATAGAGTAAGAAAATAGAAGAAAGGAAGAATTAAGAATAATTGATTAATACCTAATCTATCTATCCGTTGATTTGAGATTGAATTTTGACATAAGTTCCGTACAAATTATGTAAAATTTCTGTCTCTAAATGCAAAACAACGGAAAGATAATATAATAGATACGTTACATAAATCAGTCACTAATAAACCATTTGAATAATAGTGGCTCACCTGACACAAGCGATGAAGAACAAAAACACGAACACGCAGTAGAATTTATAAAAGCTGAAGATCAATATTTATCAAGAGGTTGTTCACTGCTCCCTTCTCTTTCATTAACGTAGCATACTGAACTTTTACAGTTGTTAAAGTTGTAAAAGTCAAACTGACGTCATCAATACCGACGTCTTCCATATACGCGTTGCGCCTACGTATGTTTGCCTTACCTCTTTTAAAGTTTCATCATCGTTTACATTGCATTCAATACAAGAATCGTCATACCTTTCGCCATGATATTGTTATATTCCAAAGTTACCTACTTCAATTTTATTCTGTTAGGCAAGATTTACAATCCTAATCCTCTTCACGTATCTAAGCACTAGCTTCTGCCAGCGGTTTCACCCGCGTCCCTTGGGAACTACTCGGCGCACCCTGATAAAGAGTAGCCTTCCTTGATAAATGGGACTGATTGACTAATTCCTGAGATTAGCGCGTTCAAATAAACAAACTCTTCAGCTTTATGACATTAGTATAGATTTTTTTTTATCAATTTTAGATCCGTATTAAGATAACACACCTAACTCAATTTGAGTTGACAAATGGTGTGATCAGATAAACGATTTGTGTTGGTGACTATCCACTAATCTTACCATAACTGACAGGTGAGAGTTATGAAATATTTTTGTGTGAATTAGTTTCATATTTTTGGAAAAGATTTTGCAATAAGTTTTAATATATAGCACAGTCTCATATTATGAATTCTGTATTGAATGAAAAATTTCCAGTACCTGTAGAAATTAAGTGGATATATTCGAGTATCCTAAGTGGGTCTTTGACGAATTTACTGATGGATTAATTTGATTATGTCGGACTTTCATGTATAATTTTCATTACAGAATCATAACTTAGGGCCATAAAATAGCAATGATCATATTAAATCTTATTTTTGACCCAATTTTTTATTTCTAATTATTATTCCTTTATTATGAAACGCGTCGTGACTAACTACCTAATCATTATGAGTTATGCCAAACACTTGTAACAGCTGTTGGCTTCGAATCAACAGATGTAAGCAGTACTTAAGGCTAATTTGCACATCTTAAGTAACTGAGATTAGTTGAATACTAGTCTATTAACATTATTTGCATTATTGTATGTGTACACAGATATTTGTACATTGACATAGATGGGACAAAGGACTTTAATTTGTACTTAATGACTGTTTCGTCTTGGAGAATCTTCTTTCATGCAATAAATAGATTTAATCATGAAAGAGTTATTTCATCATATAATTTTTGAAAAATTAAAGATTTTAGGACAGAGTTTTCATTACTATTGAATTTTATTGAGTGTTTTATTTCATAAGCTTTCAGTTATCTTAAATATTTACATATACCTTACTATCTAATCTAACACTCTAATACATATGAAATAAATATTAAAATACGGCATCAAAAAACTCCTCTTCATCGCTGCCCACTGGAAGAGTACCCAAGAGGCTGGCAGCATTGCCACGTTGGATGGCAATGCTTATTTTTTGTCCAAAGTAGAAACCAGCCCTTGGGTTTTCATTACTTAGTTTTGTTACAAAAACATCCTAATAGAAGTTATATTAGTCTTCAAAATCATCTATCTAGTAACTTTGTTCGCACCTGAAATTGGATCTGTCACAAAAGAAAATAAAAAAATGATGGATTCGGAGAGGGTCAGAATTAAATCTAAGATTTGGAACCGAAACAAAAAATCTAGGTACTAAAACGTTTATTATGGGTTAAAAAGTAAACAATGAACTGATACATATTAATTGATAGACACAATACAGATAACAAGCGACAATTAATATGCATAGTATGTGTAAACATAAAAAGTTTGATAAAAATTAGAAAGCTATTAATTTCTTCAAGATATGAATGAATATGTGGTCGTTAATATTAAATGTTTCCACTAAAGCCGGGCACAATCTACCACAGTACCAATAAGCCGCGATTACGATATGTTACAGTTTTATATTTATTGTTTTATCCCTTCTGACCTCGAATATCTGAATAGGTCTAACATAAACAAACCTTACGGACATACGTACATGCATATGGTGTCGATGGCTTGTGTCCGCAAGTAACGCACAAATGTTCCGCCTTCGGTTTTTACGTAATATTTATTTTTATAATTTGCTAATGCGAACATTTTGTAAGTAATGAGTGTCTTCTTATTGAATTGGTTATGACAGCTTAGTAGGTTAATTGGGAATGGTGTTTTTTTCGGTACGTCTGTTGCTTTATTGACCGACTGCGCTGGAAGGAGGGTTATGCGTGGTCAACGTCTTGCGATGTCTAAATATATTGTCCTATTATCAACAAGCTCAGCGAGGGCCTAATCAATGGCGTCGACTCTACAGGGTGCTATTATTGTCAATGTATGTTTTATTGAATCCAACAATTCTTCTCTTAATAAAGAAGCTATTTTTAGAAAACTAGTTAGACTTAGAGAAATCTAAAGCATTATTTTTATGATTGTATTAAACTACAGAAATAACCACAATTTTTATATTTGTTTTTATACGTTTATACAAGTGCTTCTGAGCTTACATTTTTCAAATCGGATATTCATAAAGCACTCTTACAGTAAGTACAAGGATACTTGAAGTTAATCTAATCTCGCGTCGTTTCCATCCTGTGCTTGAGTGGCCTTTTAAACAATATTATAATATCAAAAGGCGGCTTATTAAGCGTTATTGATGGCGGCAAAACCCTTTCAGAGAGTGTTTTAGAACAAGCTAATGTTGTTTTCTTGTTTTCCGAATTTTATTAACTAGCACAATCTTTGTGACCTCCATAATCATTTAAGTGCTTAAATAGAATTACATTTTGAAATCTGACATCCTTATTGTTTTTTGATTTTTTTTATAGAAATTTTTAGTCTAGATTTGGAAAAGATAGCAAACTTTATCTTTATCTTAATCTGGTTAATTTTGGGTATCTATACTATGTGTCTATTTATTTTCTTCCGTTTTTCATTCCAGCTGATTCTAATCAAAGGCCAAAAGGGCCCTTCTTTCAGAAGATATATTATCTGATAATTAGGTACCTAATCCCATTATTGTATAGTATGGATGCTACAAAGCACGGAATACAGAAGGAATTGTCAGACTGTGACAGCTAAAATCTATCCATAATCCATTTTTCAGGAGACACTTGTTTCAGTGCTGAAGTAAACTTCCAACATTTCCACAATCCCAGCAGAACAAAGGTCCCTAAATTATCTGTTTAGCTCTCCCATTTTTGGTGGTACAGTAGGCAATAAATAAAAACTATGATACCCTGCACATCCTGTCCTTGAGTAGATTTTGTAACAGTATTAGCATATCAAAAGGCAGTTCGCTTATTTAGACTGATTGATGACGCCGAGACCCGTGAGCTGCATAGAAAGTGGCCACTGTACCGAAATGTGGGTGCATTTGCTATGCATCAGCTATAAATGTTAAACCAAATAGGTTAAGGTGGGTACAGATAGGATTTTGTTGTGTTTACGAATATTATTTTTAATACTTACCTACTTTTGATGTGAAATTGTTCAGTGGATGGAAAGCATGAAATGCTTGTTTCAGAACGCTGTAAATCCTATTAATAATACTTGCAGCAAAATTATCAACATTATTTTAATAGTTTGGTGACGATATTTGGTTCAATGAAATACCCAACATTATCCTGAAAGAATTAATTTATCCCCGTTATATGTGAAGTACGCTTTTGCATAAGCTCTAAAAAATAACCATTTTTTCAACTTTTTAATATTAAGTGTAAGTATCCAAAATCCTTAGGCCCCATTATGTCTAGTCTTTAATCCTGATGAGTCAGTCTATGACATAATGCATCACCGTTATAACAACAATGTGTCATTAATTCGATATGCATTGGGCTGACTCACTGACGATATAGTCAAACCGCTCATTCACAAACAACCTATTAATTTATCTTTATGCGAAACTTTACTGTGACAACTGTATGAAGTACCTACAGTAGTACAACTTGTAACAGTTTCACATGTTTTATAGGCACCAAGATATGGATAATATGTTATCACAGCATATAAGGAAATTATTAGTCTTTCTTTATTTTTCCCCTTATGTCGTTTCTGCTAACATTCATAAGTTTTAGGTATTAATATTAACTTAAGACGGCCAGAATATACAATTATTTTCTTTTATTATTCTGGGACTTTTTAAAACCGATACATCAGTTTCTAATCGTATTTTTTATAGGTATCCTTCCACATTATCCTATTAGTGTACAATAAAGAACATTCTATCCTATTCTTCTTGAATCAGACTACGGCTTTTCAATTCTATTAGAACTGTCAACTAACTTCTAAACCCCAATTATCGGGAAACACGAAATTCAATATTACCCAGTACCCATACGTTGATCAAATACCAATCTCCAGTTTTACCCGACCTCACCGACCGAGGCTTACCTTACTCAAGTCATTTCGCTTATCAACGCTTATCTCATCCATGCGTGCCCTAATCATTTTCTGATGTAAAATATGTGACGAAGGGAACTCCGTACCGGATGTAATTATGGTGTGTTATAGGGTGTAAAATGTATTGACCTTGAAGAGAATGGGAAAATGTTTAAATTGAAGAATTCAAAATCCTATAATATTGTATTTGAAGTTCAAATTTTCAGTTGGCTTTGGATAAAAAAGTTACTCTCTTTTAATTTTACGTTTATTGCTCAGTATGAAAAATATTCCATTTTGCCAAAAAAAGCATACATTGGACCTTCTGCATTCTGTCTGTATAGAGTCATTATTTTATATTTACGCGAACACTTAACGCATATGCGGTTCTACTATCGTTGAAGCTACAACTGAAATTACCATTTAAAAATGATAATTGCTGGTTTAAATAGAACAACACAATGAATTATTCCTGCAATAATAACACATTAGTAGAGTAATAATTTAAAAATGACTAATATTTGTCTGCAGTGCATCGTGCAATTCGATAATGCACTGCTGACAAGTAATTTCAACCTTCGAGGCTTAATAATTTATGTATGACTGATTAGATAGCAATAAAGATATTTTTTCTTGTGTTTATATTCTTTTCTCAATGAAGATAAAACCAATGTTGTTCATTCAAATATTGAACGACAAACTTAATGCAACTGCAGTTGTCATTAACTGACTAAAACCTAAGATCATTTACTAACGCCACCCACATTTCGTCAGTTATGCTGAGTTTAAGGCCTGCTCCACCAAAACGGACCCATTTTTTAAACAATCAGTATTTCTCCACTAGGGATACCTACTACTGCTGAGTGGGCGTAGACGAGATGTTTGAATAACGCAATTCTATTGTATGTTTAAAACTTCTCAGCTTCACTCACTAAGTTATTTCATTTATTTAATAATGCCATTCAATATTACCTTTCAATACTTTTTATCTGAAGTGTTTTACAATTAAGAGTCCAATAACAGCAGCTTTGATTACAAATAAAATTAATTCCACTTTAATTGACTGTGATTTAATTTCATTGAAAGTCAAAACGAATAAAATTAATTGGTTTCTATTAAGAATAAAACAAATCGGTCACCATACACGGGAATCTGATAATAATGTAGTTCACTTAACTAAACCATAACGATGAGAAAACAATAGGTTCGCGTCACACCTCCGCAATTTTATGCTCTATAATAAATTAGTTTTAAATAAATACAGCCTTCAACTATACGTTTATGGAAAGAAAATTAAACAAGAATTTATCTTATGTCATTAGCATAAAGTCTAAATAGTAACAGCGCTTATACAATAGCGATTTTTTTCGTGCGTTTACGGTCCGTTTTGTCCGGGCGACACATTCGCGGCAAAAAAATTGTCGCGTAAAAATCGACCGGGAAATTCCCTTGATTTGAAATTATGTAAGTCAAAAAGTCAAAACCTATGTCATCAAAATCATTAGTTACGGCCAGTGTATGTATGTTCGTGTATAGCGTATGTTCATAGACCTTTTTTTATGTATATTTATGTTACGGCTATGTAAGTTCCCTACAAGTACCCACCTATTAGGCAAAACACATGTGATTCACTCAATGGTTTAAAAACAAATTCCGTCAAAAGCTAAAATAGAATTCTTGAGCTCTTCTTACTCATTTAGTATTTACTCAGAATAGTAAATACATACTGCGGTTCCTATGTACTTTACACACACCGAATAATGTGGGTGAAATAATATCCTCGACATAAATATTAAAACAATACATAAATACTGCACAAAGGAACCTTGGCCAATATTTATTTGGACTCGTTAGGTTAAGTTTCTAGGCAATAACGCCTTTGCCCATTAGGCTACTAGAAAAACATACAGACCAATTTAACGCACGCGCCCGCTTGTTTATTCGCTTTTGAAACCCAGTGCACAAAGCTCCAGTAAATCATGGTGCTATAAAAATCTTTTGCGTAATCTCTAAGATTTATACAATCCGAGTTGCACTGGCCTTGGATATTTTCTTTCATTTATTATGATTTTATTTTCGCAATGAGATCAGCATTCAAAATGTGTCCAGGAAAATGGTGAAGTGATTTCAGATACGATTCAATAATTAGGTTTTAGTTTTCGTATAATTAACCATAGTATCTTAAAATGTGTGAACCTATTCTAATATAATTCATACATAATTTTTAAATAAGGTCGCAATTCGTGGGATCTATGTATAACTCAAAATATACCGACAATGAAAACAATACCAACAACACATAAAAGAAACAAAATAAAGATCTCAACTTCATAACAAATTATTATGATTTAATCCACTTTAAACCCGCCACCTGCAGTGCAGGATACATGACACGTACAAATTTATTATCTTCATGCATCATTCATAGCAAATTGCGACAACCCAAATGCAAAGTTTTATAGCCTTACATCAGTCTGAATAAAAATGAATGAACAATCGAGTAGTACGCCGTTACACGTTCCTACAACCAGCTTTGGTTATCGGTGCCATACTGTCTAGCTATTCTGAACTGCGACGCGACCGCACCAACCGCTGAGCCGAATATATTTACAAATATTAAAAGCTGAGATCATCCACTAAGAAGTTCGCCGGCGTATTCCGAGAACAGCATATAAAATTTAATACAGCTGCAAGTATGATAAAATTGAGCATTACTGGTGAATTTTAATTAATACTGCTACTGGTTTACATGGAAAATGGTTTTAGGTCAATTTCATGTTTTCCGTTTTTAACTATTTCCGAGTAAATGAAGGATAATAATATGATAAATTCTGTGTATTAATGTTTCGATGGAATATGTATTGTGGTCAGTGATAGGAATTAATACGTGGGAATTTTATTTGGGTGTCAGATTTCGGAATTCTTCATTAAACCTTGAGTTTAGATTTAGGTTGTTTTATACAAAAGTCAAATAGAACAAGACTTAATCATTTTTAGATGTAATGGAAATACAAATGAGGTCCTGAGACTCTGGAACTTAGAAAATAGATGTACAGTTTTGTGTGACACTTTTTCTTAAAAAATGATGTAAAAAAGTCATGACTGCCATTCATGAATAGGTTTCATATCTAGCTTTAAACGTCTGTTCAACCATTCACAAAGGTCTGCCTACACAAATTACTATTCTAAAACGCGTCCCATGTCCTTGGTGTTTTAGACGACTTGTAAGTCATGACTACGTTTATATTATTTGCCATATACTTATTTATTGTTCTTAGTTCCGTCGGAATATCAATAGTGCCATATTTAGAAACCATTGTGCAATGTACTGTGTATTTTTCTTAGTATTTTACGATGATAATATGGTGAAGTGACATCATTCGTGGTGTGTGGTTTGTTATACTTATGAATGTATCTAAAATAACAACTTATGGAACTTTTAGTAAGTAATATGTGATGGTATACATATTAATAGCTATTTAGTCACCATTTGTGGAAGTTATAATTTTGAAATTATGAATAATTCAACTTTCAAAGTGCTGATTAGAAGCACTGCAATGTGCAGAATTTACCTGAAACTATTATACTTATATTATATATATTTACTTATATTATAATGTAAGTGTCGATAGTATTTATATGCAATTAATTTATCCTATTTACTAAATAAGCAGTGTTTACCTTGGAAGCTCTACTGCTACGTTCAATACTAGATATAGGATAAGTATCCAACTCTACATAACATTTTACGTCTTCAAGCTAGAAGTCTGATTTAAGAAATAAATAAGCTCTGAAGTTGATTGCTTCTAAGGATATTTTTATATCAGATATAAAAAGTACCTATAGAGATCGATAAATATTTTTATTATTTGGCATATTTTTACTAGACATAACATTACATTTCATGTAGGAATAAATAATTGGAAAGCTTGGTAGAATATAGCTACTTTTCAAGACCCAAAGGCTTTCCTAAAGTACCTATACGTCAAGTGGGGCAGTTGCAGGTTATAATGTTGCAGTACATTTACCTAAACAAGTACCTAAGGCTTAGCATTGAATGATGGCCTGTGAACCTATAACAATGCGATGATTTATTACCAAAAAAACTACAGAGATAACGGTCAGCAAACTAACGAGCAGTTGCAATAAACCTTTAAATAAAAATATTCGTAAACTAGTAACTCTAGTGCATAAAGCCCAATATGCACTAATGGGCACTTACGAGGCAAATGTACTGAAAAAAAAATTGGGATATGTAACGTCGGAGTACCAAGAATTATTGAGAGTACAGGCAATTTTATTTTTGTATATTATTATTTACTCACAGAATATTGATTTAACTTCAATATTTTCGCCAGTAACTCCCCGAGTTTTTAAGATATCGTGGAGTTTAGCATTTTCCAGGAAATTGAAATGAAGATACCTACATATTGAAATTCAAACATCGGCCTAAAAGTGGATTCTCGGAACGTTTATTTGTGTTTCATATTGTTTCAAGGTAAATACCTCAAACGTAACAACAATAGTTTTGGAAGGAATGTGATTAAATCATCAAAACTGGATACTAAGTGGTTTAGAACGCTGATCTGTTTCTAGATTCCCGTCAAATCTAATCGTACTAATAAAGCTGTAAAGCTAAAGTTTGTTACAAGCAAACAGATTGTTGTAGGTATTGTACCTATGTTTTCTTGAACTACTAATCTGATTTGAAAAACCCTTCAGTGTTAATGGCCCCGTGAAAAGCGGGTGGGTGCGCAAAGTAGTTACCACGTCAGTGCAATCCTTGCAGTATCATAAATGAGATGGTGATGAGCTAAATAGGCACGTACCTAGTGGTTAGGCAGACCAATACAACTTACTTCTACAAAGACGAAAAGGGCGGTTGTAAGTATTTATCTTTTAAAAAACATGCACAATCAAAAAAGTGTAAATAAACCCACATTAAAGTTTGAGAACCTTCAATCAGTAAAGAGATTTATACAAATTCAGTGCCAACTTTTTTAGGAGTGTGTGTGTACCCTGCTTTTAAGTGTTCATTGTTTTGCGGGCAGATTATACCAACAGCGACTAGAAGTATAAATAGTATACTATAATTTGTTTGCGATATTTTATATTTAAAGCGAATTAATTTAAAACGTAATCCAACAAGCTGTCTCAGTATAAGTATTGTTCTTTTTGATTCCGCAATGAATACAAATAAATCCGGATTCCTCTCCATTTGCCTTTGTCCCAAGTGAGTAAAAAAATTGAATATTTGAATAAATAATCTGTTGCTGGCCCCTGAATTCGTTGGAAGACTATTCTGGTCCATTGTGGCTTTAACAAGGCCCAAGGAAAACCCTGTCATATTTTGTAAATTATGCAAAATAAGTTGACCCAAAAACTTAGGACAGCTTGATGAAATGTCCTTTTTCTTAGCGTTGACCTCTTTCTTAGCCTTTTCAGTACCTACGGCTAAAGCCTGCGATTATGATAACTAGATCACAGTTTTTTTCTGTAGGGCAAGCTTTGAACGCTAACAGTCTTAGTGCTGTTTTGTTCTTTATAAGTTTTCCTTACTTCAAGTTTAAATTCAAGTCTTTTATTAAAACTGAAGTTGTATACAACTAGATAATAATATTTTATCTCTTCTTTATGCTTTGAATACCATGTAAAATATTTTTAAAATGCTGAAAGTTCAACAACAGTACTGACTGAATAAAGGTGACATTTTCCTATGTTTGAAAGTGTGGCAACACTGGCAACTCCCGCTGACATCCCGCAGGTGGCTCTTCAATACAATAAGCTGGCTTTCTGCGCTTCCCTCGAGAACATGTCCACAAATTTAATTTAAAACTTTCCTATTTTTATACAACTCCAAAGTAATATTGGATAACTTGTTGAGGAATGGCTAGACTCCTTCGGAGCGTAGGTCGTCACAAAAACGTCAGGTAACAGATTTTAATAAAACTAGTGCTAAGAAGAAAATATTACAAAACAAATCTCGAGGAAAAGTTACGTTATATTGTGAGTTAGTTCTTGAATAAAAAACTGAGACGTCGGCGTCCCTATTTACTCACATATTTTGCAAGGATGCTTGACACGACGAGAAATATACAAAAACCGGTCAAGTGCGACAGAGACTTACTTGGTGAAGGTTTCGTATCTTAGTAACGAAGAATTTCAGGGCTGCGTGTAAACAATGCCGCCATATTTTATGCCGCATCAATAAGTAAGTAACGTATGCTTTTTGGTCAACGGATTTTTATTGCGCAATGCTAGCAATCTTGGTTTTAGGACAAGATTTATTAGATTTTTATTGAGGTCTCAAATAAACTTATTTGTGGAACAGACAACTTCTGTAAAAATTGATGAGTCTATTTATTAGCTCCATTTAAATAAGGCGGTGTACCCTAAAATGATATTTTTAGGCGGCCATCTTGCTGCTGACTTTTTAATATTAATCGTGGGATTCCTTCATCATATTTATTCCCAGTTTATCAAATACATTTTATTGTAGCGATTACTGAAACGAGTTTGTTTTGCGATGTAAAAATATTGAAGGCATTATAACAAATTGGGATGTTCAATAAACTTATCTCGAGCTTGAATAAAATAACAATACCTACACCATATTTTATTGCAGATGCCATAATTCAGAATGAATATTGGCTATTTCATCAGTTCAGACATTATTTTTATTATTACAATTTCAATTATATTACGGAATCAAACGCGCCCTTTTTTTATTTTGCACTATTATGATCTAGACTAATATAATCAATAGCTTTTTGCAAAATTATTTTTGCAGAACTGAATAAACATAATTTTGTCTAGTTGGAATTACATTTTATTTAGCATTTTTTTAATTTAGAATATGTAAAATTTATTGTTTTACACGTAAAATAATAAATCAATTTTGTTTTCCATTAAATTATTTATTCATTTAAACATTATGTTACGTGGTGTATAGTAAGTATACCAGGAACCATTTGTCTTAAGAAGGTAACTGGACGTCGTATGATTTATTATAGGTACGTCATATGAGATTAACTGTGGGATACGATACGATCCATATTTATTACTAGGCACATCCTTGATATTCTAACGGTGTATAGTCAGGGTTGTGATACCTGTGTAGTATTTAGTGGCAAGGGTTAGGACCTGAGGCTGGGGTTGACACGCCATAAATGTAGGCCGAATAATTATTTTTATTGAAATTTACAACAACAGTTAAGTAAGTGAGTCAAAACTTAAATGTTGTTGTAAATTTAAAACTATTTTAAGTATACAAAGAGGAATATGATTGCTTTAAAAGTTTAAATATAGCTATGCGTACCGTACTAAATGCCCAAAATCGTACCCAAGTAATAGATTAGAAATGAAAATGTCTTACTTTTAAAGTAACTAAGCTACTTCAATGTGTCTCTATTCTGTCAACAGACTCTCCACGTACAATTGTAACTGACCCTTTTTACACAAATACCTACATTAAATCAAGTAATCTTGTGAGTACCTAAAGGGATCGGTCAAGTTTCTAGCATTAGATATAATTTACGTAAAAGGTAAAGGGGATATAAAGTGTCATAACTGTCTAGAACAGCCATTGAAATATGAACTTTATAGCAATGTGGGGACCACTTATGACATTCATGCGCGCTATGAAGATGCTTTACGGTTCCTTTTTAATTGTCAGAATATGTATTCCACATATTTTTTTCTACCCTTAGTGGACCGTAAGGGGTCATAAACGGACATTACCTTATATTTCCATTCCAAAACAAAAAGTTACATGGTTTAATTCATCTCGCGAGGTCTACATATTTGCTTAATTAAGTTACAGTCCACGCTGAACACTTAACACTCCACTTTTCCACTCTGTGAGCGAAAATAGTTATCTGTGTGGACACGTGTCGGCAGATGGAACAAATAACTCAATTCTACAGCAGTTGGACGTAGAACTTGTATGCGGAATGTTTTACATGCCAACATTTACATCTGCATCGTAAAGTTCAATTTGTTTTTACTTGTATTTGGAAGACAGTTCAAACTGTTTTTATTATTGTATCTCTGTGATCAAACTATGCTAAGATGTACACAAAGATTTAATAATCTACAACACTTAGGTAAGAAAACTCATTTTAATTTCCACGATAGCTGAACAAAAGATCACTGCCCTACATATCGCTGAAATTTCGCAACGAAAAATGTAGGTAAGGTCTCCAAAAAATCCATCGCAGGTCGGAGCGTAAATGCACGTGATTCATTTCTGTAAACGCAAGCACCCATTCATAAGAATGCACGATGCTTTAGCGGCTTTATATTCTACTCGAAAAAATGCATTGTCTCTTTCAGCATTTTGAATTATATTTTTGGCAAAGTGAAAACACCCATTTTCCCACCATTAAGGAAATAGTATAGAACTAAATATCAGACTGTAATATGTTATACCTATTACGCCAAAGATCGGCTAGTAACTGCACATTATTTCCGAGACCCTCCCATCAAGTACGCAAAACTAGGTTCAGAGTTCTCGAATTATAACTTTTAGTAGTAATGTTTGTGAAAACGACGGTCATACAACCGTTTGTTCGAAATAGAAGCACATAACGTATTTTACGTCATTTAGAAACTTCGTTTTAGCCTCTCATGTGTCTTGAAACAATCTATTTTCTGACCCGGCGATGGGAAATAATTCCCAGTGGTATTTTTGAAGGGGTAGATTGACGTCACTATTATACCATCTTCGAGTAAACTTGAGTAATCATGCCTAGAAGGTGTTGAAGCGTAATATCTTAAGTTTCGGATGAAAATTCGCTGGCCTAAGTCAAATAAAATACACTGGGGAAATTTTGACTTTGCAAATTCTTCACAACAACCTAGTAATAGTGGATTTAAGACCGCGTCTTTATTCCCTTAAGAGTATCTTATGTAAGTATTCTGTTTGCNTATTACGGAATCAAACGCGCCCTTTTTTTATTTTGCACTATTATGATCTAGACTAATATAATCAATAGCTTTTTGCAAAATTATTTTTGCAGAACTGAATAAACATAATTTTGTCTAGTTGGAATTACATTTTATTTAGCATTTTTTTAATTTAGAATATGTAAAATTTATTGTTTTACACGTAAAATAATAAATCAATTTTGTTTTCCATTAAATTATTTATTCATTTAAACATTATGTTACGTGGTGTATAGTAAGTATACCAGGAACCATTTGTCTTAAGAAGGTAACTGGACGTCGTATGATTTATTATAGGTACGTCATATGAGATTAACTGTGGGATACGATACGATCCATATTTATTACTAGGCACATCCTTGATATTCTAACGGTGTATAGTCAGGGTTGTGATACCTGTGTAGTATTTAGTGGCAAGGGTTAGGACCTGAGGCTGGGGTTGACACGCCATAAATGTAGGCCGAATAATTATTTTTATTGAAATTTACAACAACAGTTAAGTAAGTGAGTCAAAACTTAAATGTTGTTGTAAATTTAAAACTATTTTAAGTATACAAAGAGGAATATGATTGCTTTAAAAGTTTAAATATAGCTATGCGTACCGTACTAAATGCCCAAAATCGTACCCAAGTAATAGATTAGAAATGAAAATGTCTTACTTTTAAAGTAACTAAGCTACTTCAATGTGTCTCTATTCTGTCAACAGACTCTCCACGTACAATTGTAACTGACCCTTTTTACACAAATACCTACATTAAATCAAGTAATCTTGTGAGTACCTAAAGGGATCGGTCAAGTTTCTAGCATTAGATATAATTTACGTAAAAGGTAAAGGGGATATAAAGTGTCATAACTGTCTAGAACAGCCATTGAAATATGAACTTTATAGCAATGTGGGGACCACTTATGACATTCATGCGCGCTATGAAGATGCTTTACGGTTCCTTTTTAATTGTCAGAATATGTATTCCACATATTTTTTTCTACCCTTAGTGGACCGTAAGGGGTCATAAACGGACATTACCTTATATTTCCATTCCAAAACAAAAAGTTACATGGTTTAATTCATCTCGCGAGGTCTACATATTTGCTTAATTAAGTTACAGTCCACGCTGAACACTTAACACTCCACTTTTCCACTCTGTGAGCGAAAATAGTTATCTGTGTGGACACGTGTCGGCAGATGGAACAAATAACTCAATTCTACAGCAGTTGGACGTAGAACTTGTATGCGGAATGTTTTACATGCCAACATTTACATCTGCATCGTAAAGTTCAATTTGTTTTTACTTGTATTTGGAAGACAGTTCAAACTGTTTTTATTATTGTATCTCTGTGATCAAACTATGCTAAGATGTACACAAAGATTTAATAATCTACAACACTTAGGTAAGAAAACTCATTTTAATTTCCACGATAGCTGAACAAAAGATCACTGCCCTACATATCGCTGAAATTTCGCAACGAAAAATGTAGGTAAGGTCTCCAAAAAATCCATCGCAGGTCGGAGCGTAAATGCACGTGATTCATTTCTGTAAACGCAAGCACCCATTCATAAGAATGCACGATGCTTTAGCGGCTTTATATTCTACTCGAAAAAATGCATTGTCTCTTTCAGCATTTTGAATTATATTTTTGGCAAAGTGAAAACACCCATTTTCCCACCATTAAGGAAATAGTATAGAACTAAATATCAGACTGTAATATGTTATACCTATTACGCCAAAGATCGGCTAGTAACTGCACATTATTTCCGAGACCCTCCCATCAAGTACGCAAAACTAGGTTCAGAGTTCTCGAATTATAACTTTTAGTAGTAATGTTTGTGAAAACGACGGTCATACAACCGTTTGTTCGAAATAGAAGCACATAACGTATTTTACGTCATTTAGAAACTTCGTTTTAGCCTCTCATGTGTCTTGAAACAATCTATTTTCTGACCCGGCGATGGGAAATAATTCCCAGTGGTATTTTTGAAGGGGTAGATTGACGTCACTATTATACCATCTTCGAGTAAACTTGAGTAATCATGCCTAGAAGGTGTTGAAGCGTAATATCTTAAGTTTCGGATGAAAATTCGCTGGCCTAAGTCAAATAAAATACACTGGGGAAATTTTGACTTTGCAAATTCTTCACAACAACCTAGTAATAGTGGATTTAAGACCGCGTCTTTATTCCCTTAAGAGTATCTTATGTAAGTATTCTGTTTGCTGGAGATAAAATTCTAGGCTCATTGAGAAAATGGATATATAAAATATCTATTTTTTTTTTTTTTGGTTTCAAAAAGAGATTCCGAGAATCAGTATTTTCTAAAAAAAAAACGTAAAAGCTCTAAAAGCACTATGTCTGTTTATTCTCATTGAGAGCACTGAACTATTTTAATTATAAATGAAAATTTAAAACAAAGGGTTCGTTTTCGGTAACTTTCAATAAATTAAGCATTTGTGTACAAGAACAATGTAAAATTTTACACCTAGTCTATCTTCGTAACTAAAACGTAATTCAATATTCTATCTTCGTCTCACGTTTCCGTATCTCCGACAGATTTTAATTAAAATCGTGGCTTCGGATTCCGCGTGTCAGTGAAACGCCAAAAATGAACGTAGGCCGAATTTAATTATACTAATGTAATTTTTACTTCTGCAAGTAATGATTGCTTAGTAAATATGAGCTTAGGTTAAAGGTCTTCCAGACCTTATTAAATAAATATCACTAAAAAGTTTTGGGAGATTCTTAGGTATCGGGCAACGGTATTTTTTACCCAAATATACTGACGTAAATTTTAATATAGAATAAACCATGGTAGAATGAAAGACTTGAAATAGAAGATTTATTTTAAAACTTTCAGCACACATTTACGACAAATATTTGTATAAGAAAGACATGAAGCGCTTCAAGCAAACTAAAGCAGTGAAATCGATTTGGAAGCAATTTGGCGCGAACATCGTTTTAGCTGACGTAGGGCATAGCTGGACAGTTATGCTAGAGACGTACCGTGGAAATGAAGGCTGGAAATTCTTGTGCGAAAAAATCCTCTCATAGGCTTTTGGTTACCAACTGTTCTTTGAATAAGCGGATTTTAAACCGACGTTTGCAGTTTTTTATTTCTATCTTCTGCAAGACCGAAGTCATGTTTTCTTCTTTGAGGTATATAGATTTATTTGCTGTCTTCACACATTTTAAGAGTTGAACTCTGATATTTTGCGCCCACTACGATGGATTCTTTCCAAAAACCACTTCATGATATTTAACGCCATTGAATGCTGAATCGCTCCTTTTTTTTATTTTCAGCCTTCTTGCAGAATATTACATTAATACTGCATTATCAAGTAAATCGACCGACTGGACCTTGCAAAATGGCCTCAGTGGATATTGTGAAACAACGAAACAGTGCTAAAAGGTTTTTATGTTAAACAACGCGTTTCTTAATAAGGTTTGGTTACATCATGAATGATTGGAACAATATACCAATATTTACAGAGTCTACTTTCCATAACTAGTGAACAAAGTGAATGAAATCTGTTCAGTATTGTATTAATATTTATAAATGTTTTTTATGGGTAATCTTTATATTAAGACCCTGAAAGAGTTTTGATATTTACACTGGTGGATGAAACTTTAGCTATATTATAACTATGTGCGGGTCGTAGCAAAATGATTGAGTTAAATAGCTGCAATTTTGTTTTTACCTGGCCACTGAAACAAGCGTGGTCATGGCGCTTGCAGTTAGTTAAAATTTTACGCCTATAAAGCACTGGCAATCGTGTGGGTTTAACATAATAATAGCCTACATTTCTATGGAGCAGTATTTTAATGTGATATAAATTAAATTCCAAGTATATACATATGTATTTTTTTTTTGTTTAACCCTCTCACTGCTGGGCAAAGGTCTCCATCATGCTCTTTGCATGTTTCCCTACTGTTTTTTTCCGGCCAAACATATATTGTGCCGGGAGAAAACCAAGTACAGACGACAGCACATCAAGTTACCACAATCTGTCAAATTTTTGCAATAGATTTTCAACCTTATCGCAATGGCGGTAGGTTAATGTTTGATTGGTAAAATTTGACAGATTCGTATACGTTGACCTGCTGTCGTCTGTACAATAATACACTTATGGCTTTGTATCTAACAAATCAGGTACTCTATATCGATTCTCTTCGTACTCGAAGTAAGTACTAGTCGTTTGTACATCATTCTAATTGCTACATAAGTCACTAAGACGGATCTATCGCACATTCGCTGTTCATTTAACTATAAATTCAAATTGGAACCTAACGTATTGCCAAACAATTCTACTACAATCAATTACAATTCTAAGGTCTTGGGCTGTGTAAGGTCTAGTGAAACCGACATCTGTAACAGTTATGTAGAGTAAGAGTAGTTAAAAGCAACAGGTACCTAAATGATTAGTG
>NWSH02000535.1:11747874-11777758 GCA_002382865.2 Heliothis virescens
ATTGCAGTTACATTGAGTCATTTGAATTCTGCTAAAAAAAGTTTTACAACCTCCTTAAAGTTCAATCATCGCTATGAGGAAAACGTGTGAATTTAATCAGATTCAGTACTTCAAGCGTAGGTGCAGCTTTTAATACGTTTGATGAATCACCCGGATCTGCCTGAATTTTTATTTGTCGTCTCGAATTGTTTTCTGTGGAAAAAACTAAGGATAAGAGCTGACCCAGTTAATTTATAGAAGAATGAAATCGTAAACGCGTTTAATGAATTTATAAGTGAGAGTTTCCGTCAAATAGGTTTTTTTTATCTGTTTACGTTATAATGAAAACATTGTAGCAGAAATTTGTTGGCAGAATTTCTTCCCATGGGAGTTGTAAAAGTATTTTTTTTATCTTGTGAGAAAAAAGTTGCTTCTGTCTATGTGCTTACAGCAACCTCCTGGGACATGAACCTTATCCGAGTGTGCTCATTATGGGTATACCTGTTCATTAAATCGAGAGCACAGTCATCATTAAGTTGTAGATTTATTCTGATTCTGATTGAACGGAATAGTGGTGTATCAATAACTGGATCATTAATCGATTAATTATATAGGAATCAGGAGATATAATTCCAGTTCTAAATACACATAGTAGTTCTTTTATCACTTCGTTCATCCAAACAGGGTAACTAAAAAAAAATATTTTACCTACTTACGCACACTTCAAAAGATGAAATCGTAGATGACTGTCAATAGTCATTTATCAGACAGCCTTCAAGAAGTCGAAATCTTGCATAATGTTGCCAAAGTTAATATCGCATAGTTTTGACACCCGTTCTAATAGATACGTCTCATGCACCAGGTACGAACATTCTGAACGATAATGCGAGCATTTCGGTCAGAGCGTCGCTCCGGGCACGCCGATATCGAGTTACGTCGATTCGATGTGGGCCAGCTGTACCTGCGATTTATTTTTTCACTTTCCATCCCAAATTGATTCGGCGTTATTTCCTTTCGAACGAGTTTTGCATTAAAACTGTGCATCATCAATCGGAATTGGAAGGCAGATTGTTTTTGCTTTGTCGTTTTCGGGTGTGATGGATCGTTTTCAGTTTAATATGGGTGAAATAAAGTTTTGTTAGTTTGATAATGAAAATAAAAATATTTATCTGTGTTGCCTGCTAGAATACCTAGTGAATATGGCTTGTTGCATTGTACCAATTCCCTTAATACGAAAATATTTGTATTCGCCAACAATTATGTAACATTTTTACCGTATAAGTACTTTACTTGTTTCCATTTTCTTTGCTTCTGCCCCGTTTCGCGGGCCATTCATCCATTTTTCCTCCTGAACTCCATAAAGCGCATTTTCAGCCTTAAATCTCTTGCAAAAATATTTTTGTGAGGTTAACGAACCGTGAAAATGCTTTAATGGGTGCACGGCTATTCAGCTATGATGAACGATCTGAGGTATGTCTGCAATAGTGTAATCGTTAAAAATGCATCAGACCTGCTTTAGGTATATTGGAGCTATGAATATCGTATGAAATAATGATGACCTTGTGTAAGGACTGATATATTTTAACCTTGGCAATAAGTCGAGCTTTTAAACGAAATACTTAGTAAACATTTCTAAGTTGAAAGAGCTGAATCTTGGTATAACAAAACCTAATTGAGTCACTTCGCTGATTCTACAGTTGCCTAGTCCTACCGTAACGTGTCAGCAAGCTATTATTCAGGTCGTAAACTTGACACAGAAAGGACTTTTTATTTCTTACCACTAATCATTTAGGTACCTGTTGCTTTTAACTTACTCTTACTTACATAACTGTTACAGATGTCGGTTTCACTAGACCTTACACAGCCCAAGACCTTAGAATTGTAATTTGATTGTAGTAGAGAATTGTTTGGCAATACGTTAGGTTCCCAATTTGAATTTATAGTTAAATGGAACAGCGAATGTGCGATAGATCCGTCTTAGTGACTTATGTAGCAATTAGAATGATGTACAAACGACTAGTACTCGTACAGTTCGACTTGACTTACGAGTACGAAGAGAATCGATTATAGAGTACCTGATTTGTTAGATACAAAGCCATAAGTGTATTATTGTACAGACGACAGCAGGTCAACTATACGAATCTGTCAAATTTTACCAATCAAACATTAACCTACCGCCATTGCGATAAAGGTTGAAAAATCTATTGCAAAAATTTGACAGATTGTGGTAACTTGATGTGCTGTCGTCTGTACTTGGTTCTCCCGGCACAATATATTGTTTGGCCGGAAAAAAACAGTAGGGAAACATGCAAAGAGCATGATGGAGACCTTTGCCCAGCAGTGAGAGGGTTAAACAAAAAAAAAAATACATATGTATATACTTGGAATTTAATTTATATCACATTAAAATACTGCTCCATAGAAATGTAGGCTATTATTATGTTAAACCCACACGATTCCCAGTGCTTTATAGGCGTAAAATTTTAACTAACTGGCAAGCGCCATGACCACGCTTGTTTCAGTGGCCAGCGTAAAAACAAAATTGGCAGCTATTTAACTCAATCATTTTGCTACGACCCGCACATAGTTATAATATAGCTAAAGTTTCATCCACCAGTGTAAATATCAAAACTCTTTCAGGGTCTTAATATTAAAGGATTACCATAAAAAACATTATAAATATTAATACAATACTGAACAGATTTCATTCACTTTGTTCACTAGTTATGGAAAGTAGACTCTGTAAATATTGGTATATTTGTTCCAATCATTCATGATGTAACCAAACTTATTAAGGAAAACGCGTTGTTTAACATAAAAACCTTTTAGCACTGCTTTCGTTGTTTCCACAATATCCCACTGAGGCCATTTTGCAAAGTCAGTCGTTCTCGATTTACTTGATAATGGCCTTCAGTGGATATTGTGAAACAAGAAACAGCTGCTAAAAAAAGGTATTATATGTTAAACAACGCGTTTCTTAATTAAGGTTTGGTTACATCATGAATGATTGGCAACAAGATATTACCAATATTTTACAGAGGTCTACTTTCCAATAATATGTGAACCAAAGTGAATTAAAATGCTGTTCAGTATTGTATAATATTTCATAAATGTTTTTTGGGGTAATCTTTATTATTAAGACCCTGAAAGAAGTTTTGATATTTACCCTGGTGGATGAAAACTTTAGCTAATATTATAACTATGTGCGGGTCCGTAGCGCAAAAAATGATGGAGTTTAAATAGCTGCAATTTTGTTTTTACCTGGCCACTGAAAACAACGCTTGGTCATGGCGCCTTGCAGTTAGTTTTAAAATTTTTACGCTATAAAGCACTGGCAATCGTTGTGGGTTTTAACATTAATAATAGCCTTGACATTTTCTATGGGAGCAGCTATTTTAATGTGATATAAATTAAATGTCCCAAGTATAATACATATGTATTTTTTTGTTTAACCCTCTCACTGCTGTGGCAAAGGTCTCCATCATGCTCTTTGCATGTTTCCCTACTGTTTTTCCGGCCAAACATATATTGTGCCGGGAGAAACCAAGTTATATGTACAGACGACAGCACATCAAGTTACCACAATCTGTCAAATTTTTGCAATAGATTTTCAACCTTATCGCAATGGCGGTAGGTTAATGTTTGATTGGTAAAATTTGACAGATTCGTATACGTTGACCTGCTGTCGTCTGTACAATAATACACTTATGGCTTTGTATCTAACAAATCAGGTACTCTATATCGATTCTCTTCGTACTCGAAGTAAGTACTAGTCGTTTGTACATCATTCTAATTGCTACATAAGTCACTAAGACGGATCTATCGCACATTCGCTGTTCATTTAACTATAAATTCAAATTGGAACCTAACGTATTGCCAAACAATTCTACTACAATCAATTACAATTCTAAGGTCTTGGGCTGTGTAAGGTCTAGTGAAACCGACATCTGTAACAGTTATGTAGAGTAAGAGTAGTTAAAAGCAACAGGTACCTAAATGATTAGTGGTAAGAAATAAAAGTCCTTTCTGTGTCAAGTTTACGACTGAATAATAGCTTGCTGACGCTACGGTAGGACTAGGCAACTGTAGAATCAGCGAAGTGACTCAATTAGGTTTTGTTATCACCAAGATTCAGCTTCTTTTCAACTTAGGAATGTTTACTAAGTATTTCGTTTAAAGCTCGACTTATTGCAAGGTTAAAATATATCAGTCCTTACACAAGGTCATCATTATTTCATACGATATTCATAGCTCCAATATACCTAAAGCAAGTCTGATGCATTTTTAACGATACACTATTGCAGACATACTCAGATCGTTCATCATAGCTGAATAGCCGTGCACCCATTAAAGCATTTTCACGGGTCGTTAACCTCACAAAAATATTTTTGCAAGAGATTTAAGGCTGAAAATGCGCTTTATGGAGTTCAGGAGGAAAATGGATGAATGGCCCGCGAAACGGGGCAGAAGCAAAGAAAATGGAAACGTAAAGTACTTATACGGTAAAAAATGTTACATAATTGTTGGCGAATACAAATATTTTTCGTATTAAGGGAATTGGTACAATGCAACAAGCCATATTCACTAGGTATTCTAGCAGGCACACAGATAAAATATTTTTATTTTCATTATCAAACTAACAGAAAACTTTATTTCACCCATATAAACTGAAAACGATCCATCACACCCAACGACAAACGTATGCAAAAACAATCTGCCTTCCAATTCGATTGATGATGCACAGTTTAATGCAAAACTCGTTCGAAAGGAAATAACGCCGAATCAATTTGGGATGGAAAGTGAAAAATAAATCGCAGGTACAGCTGGCCCACATCGAATCGACGTAACTCGATATCGGCGTGCCCCGAGCGACGCTCTGACCGAAATGCTCGCATTATCGAGAATGTTCGTACCTGGTGCATGAGACGTATCTATTAGAACGGGTGTCAAAACTATGCGATATTAACTTTTGGCAACATTATGCAAGATTTCGACTTCTTGAAGGCTGTCTGATAAATGACTATTGACAGTCATCTACGATTTCATCTTTTGAAGTGTGCGTAAGTAGGTAAAATATTTTTTTTTAGTTACCTGTTTGATGAACGAAGTGATAAAAGAACTACTATGTGTATTTAGAACTGGAATTATATCTCCTGAGTTCCTATATATTAATCGATTAATGATCCAGTTATTGATACACCACTATTCCGTTCAATCAGAATCAGAATAAATCTACAACTTAATGATGACTGTGCTCTCGATTTAATGAACAGGTATACCCATAATGAGCACACTCGGATAAGGTTCAGTCCCAGGAGGTTGCTGTAAGCACATAGACAGAAGCAACTTTTTCTCACAAGATAAAAAAAATACTTTTACAACTCCCATGGGAAGAAATTTCTGCCAACAAATTCTTGCTACAATGTTTTATTATAACGTAAACAATAAAAAAAAACTATTTTGACGGAAACTCTTCAACTATAAATTCATTAAACGCGTTTACGATTTCATTCTTCTATAAATTAACTGGGTCAGCTCTTATTCTTAGTTTTTTCCACAGAAAACAATTCGAGACGAACAAATAAAAATTCAGGGCAGATCGGGTGATTCATCAAACGTATAAAAGCTGCACCTACGCTTGAAGTACTGAATCTGACAAATTCACACGTTTTCTCATAGCGATGATTGAACTTTAAGGAGGTTGTACAAACATTTTTTTACAGATTCAATGACTCATGTAACTGCATCTGACGATGATAGATAGCTTCACATTTTGTAGGATGTTCTGAATCCTATTTTAATTCCGGGAACTAGTTCTTTCAAATGGATAGGATAACATTTTACGGTAGGTACGATGGAACGATTGAAGATTATTGGATCGCTCTTATAAATGTCTCGAGTACTACTAAATCATTTGTTTGTACAGACTTTGACCTACATTCTAAAGTCAAATAGGTACAAGATTTGTAACAAAATTTAGAAACGATTAAGGATTTCCAATTTCTCATCTAAACTTGTACAAGAAGACATAATTCTATAACTCATATCATATTTAACACGCCCTCAATAATTCGGTACAGATATCAATATCTTCAAGAAACCATAAAACAAATAAGGGTTATTAAACTCACGCAGGAAACAACACTCGTGGGTTTCTGAAGTTAGGATCGTAGGAACGTGTACGCCTGATCTTTTGTGGCTCCCGTGGGCCACATACGAGGCTTTCGAACCCTAAAGGGGCTGTAACCGAACTGACCCTAAAACGATTTGAGTAAATTAAACCAACACAAAACAATCAGTTGGCCGGCCCTGTGATTGATAGATGTTTTACTTCGTGTTTTAAAAACTTATTAGTTCGACGGAATGTGTATTGAGTGTGTGCCTTTGTCTATCGATGAATATTAAAGACCTGACGAACCCTCAGATATTTCTCTTCCTCACAGACACCCTTACCCTTGGTGTGTTATTACCCTTGTACAAAGGGCTATTAATGCCGTAAGACATGTTTAATGAATACATAAACATGATACGCTGATGGGACATTAAGGGATGTCACAGTATTATGTTTGGCCACTGAATAAGGACACCCAATTACCCGAATTCTCCTTTCAAAGAGGTTTTCTTAAATTAAATTATCTAAAATAATTTACTTCGTCATCTGCTTACAGTATTTCTTCCTCTACCACTGTTTGAATGACATTTAATTACATCTACACGACAAAGGCGCCTTTTCGTTTCCTAAATCATGAAAGGCCTCACGTTTTCAGAAAAATTTCTAACAAAATACTTGAGTGATTCATACTGTTGTTCCCACACTAGTTTTTGAAGTCAATCGAGGTCAATGCTCAGTAGTTAATAGTGTGCTGATTTGATCAGTATGAGACATTTTATTAGAAGTGTTTCATGCCGGCAAGTCGTCAAAGGAATTAGTTTGGAGTACGAGATCATTAAAGTCTTCACATTAGAATTATTTCCTTAATTTTTGTCAGTAAAATTATAAAAGATTTCTTTTCAGCATTTACGAAAAAAAATACCGACTTTAACATCGCATTTGAACTGGAATTCAGCCTGTATTTCTGTCCCACTTATTAGCACTGCAGATATAATCCCGGGTGCCGCTGAAGTGTCACGTAATTCTATACAAGGGAGTCCAAAGCTTGTTTTATTTTTCACAAGGATACACAACAAATAACGGCTAATTAGCAACTTGGAAATCGTTATAAGCGTAAGAACAATAATACGATAAGCTGCCCAAATCTGTAATGTTTAGAGTAGAATGGAAACATAGGTAAGTAAAAAGAGAAAAAGAAAATCAAAAATCAATTACCTAATTTGATATCAATTGATTTAGGGAACAATTTATATATTATATTAATATTACTGAGCAAGTAAAATGCATACTTGCATGGTAGATACTGGTATTGGACTGCATCCAGTGACACTGCAAGCCGACCTCAACATAAATGGGAATAGGCAGGTGAGGACTTGCTAATAGATAGACAATCTACTTACATATTATTATGCAGGCAAATACTTTGAAATCTCACCATAACCAAAGATAGATAGCGAAATATAAGGTAGAAACACAAACCACATTTTGATGTCATCTTAAGTCGAGTATGTCACTATTCATATAAGTAACAACAACGGTGAGATAGGCACAAGTAATCTTAGCAAGGATAAATATTTGTTGCGTCAACAATATCGTATAAATTGCTGGTGGTAAGTAAAAGTTACTGCAGAAGGACAAAGGTGCTTTAATTTTCTGGGTTTGATTTTCAGTAGATACTGTAAAAGTGAAGTAAATAAGCTAGATGCTGTAGCTTATAGTTTTGTAGCTTTTTTTTTAAATAAAAATAGAGTGATTATATTGCATTTTGCAGGTGAATATTTTACAATCTGATACCAACAGACTTCTGTATTTTATTCAGTAACGCCTATTTTTTTATTAACATTATAATGAGTAATATTTTGCACAATTTTCCTTTACATCTTTTTTACAGAACAATATTCTCTGTACGAGTTTACTAAATGTACAAAGTATGAACGTTTAATGTTAGCAATAATTTAGTTATCATCACAGCAAACGAACACGCGTATATTGAAATTGGTATAATATTTGATTTAGTTACTTGGTTTGTAAGATACATAATTATGGTTATTTAGGTTGCAACAGCTAATGTGGTCTGATTAAGTGGATTACGTAACGCTAAATTAATTAGGTATGTATATTATTTCCACTTAAAGGTTAATAAACTTTGACATCTACTGAACTCTTGATTTTAAATCATTATTGCATTTTATGTGCGTGGATCTCTTGAACATGTAAACAAAAGCTTTGCTTGGCCCGACTAAGGTATCTGGCAAGTAAATGTGGCACCAAAATATATAAAAACACATTTATTGAAGGAGGCATACGAATGGCCACACGGGCCACACATTCATATACCTACTCCAAATTCGTAGCATCTTAGCTCGAAGTTCTTACGTCATCAAGATGCATCGAAGCGCATTGGATCAAAGGCAAGATAAACAAATCCTTTGGAAACTGTGACGTCATACTTGTACAGTAATTAAAAGCTTCTGCGATATTAATCAGTGATTCCGAGTACTAGGAAATTTTAGCTTTGACGTGACTTTGTCATTTTTTTTGAGAATCTGAAAATAATTAGCTTGCTTTCTGAATATTATGTTAGTTATACAATAACTACGTTAGTTAATAATCTCTCTACATCGGATATCGTTATAGTACTTAATTAATTATTTGAAGAGCTTTATCTAGAAGTTGAGGTAGTGTGGACCTGAAGCTGAGGTTGTCTGGTAGAGATTGCTCTTAGCGACAAAACCGACCTTTATTTCACCTACATAATCTATTTATTGCACATATCAAAATCTACGTCTATATCATATACTCAAAATTAAAACTAATCTTAAATACTAAAATAATACAAACTGAAGTAAAAAACGTATATAAAAGGATATTAGTGATGTTAGGCGTCGAAGTATTCCTCCACATCACGTCAGATAAAAATTATGTCTTCAGATTCAAACTACCGAATTCAATGTACGATGACAAGTACATTCAAGTCACAATTTTAAATAGGTTATACTACAATCACACTACACAACAAATACATCGAGTTCATCGCCCTACCACGTAACACTTAGCTGTTAATTCCGATCCATGGTAACAATGTGTGCACTTTAAAATCATGATACCCTATGAACCGAAAGATTTCGTCCACCGACCCATTTATCGTGTTAAATGGTGTAACAGCGAGCTATTTAATTGTCCAAATTGATATCACAACGCATTGTACTACGCCTTTCATTAGGATTAAATTGCGAGAATATAATATTTGCATGGTCAATGGTCAGTAGCCATTTGATCGAGTATGATCGTTAAAAGAGGATTTAATGTAGGTATTTATTATTTTGGGATAAATTAAGCTGATATTAATTAAGGTATTAAGATAATGGTCGGAACATATATTAAGGCTAAACAAAAAAAAAATATCAGAGTAAATATAGAAGAATATTGACAGACAATAAATGGCAACTGTGCAAAATTAGTGCCATGTTTGTATCTATTTATATTTAAATCAAGCAAAGCTTGCTTATTCCTAATCTTATCTGAAGATTACATTACACTTGCGAGATTGACACAATATTTCTTTTTTAATAAAGCCGCGAACAACTGTTATTATTGCTTCATTTCTTTGTAGAATACAATGGTATAAAGTCAAATGTATATTCTGGAATGTAATAATTTTACGCACTCGTAACAATGAACGTTAAGAAATAATGCTTTTTCTACATTAGTTGTAATTAGATTCTGGCGTATAGTATCATATTTCTTAGTCACTGTTTTGTTCTGTATTCTAGATGAGACTTCAACAGCTTGAACTCGCGAACAAGTTTCGTTGAACAGAGAGTAATAAGTATAATTAATTGTGTCAAACAAGAATTTCGTAACTACATTTTCCTGCCACGTTAACGACACAATTTCTCGTTTTATGAACACTGGCTTCTTAGCAACTTGAATTTTTTAACTTTTTGAGCCTGTAAACTTGTACGACGCTGTCTTGCAAAGAGACGTATCGGTCCTTTCACGTCTCTTTATAAGCTGGAATTGTCAGCTCCACTTGCTTTCTTTTTTGAACTTTTATTGAAAGAAAATCCCAAACTCTTCTCTGACAGTTTCAGGATATGTTTGTTTGACAATAAAAAAATCTTATTTCATTGAATCGTCGACAGCATATCAAATGGCAGTGGCCTTAATAATCATATTCCAAGGAGAACGTTAATCGCCTACGTGAGTCACAATAGATATAGCCTTTAATTTTACTGGTAATAAAACTGTTATAAACAATTGCTATATCGCATTAGTAATAATGTCACGCGTCAATTAAACGCATTTGTTCAATTAATTCGGTGAAGGGACGAAGGGACCATTGTGAAGGACTCTGTCTGTGGCAAATAGTCTTTGGAGCGGAATGAGGGTGTTAATTAGGTATATGTAAGGAAGACCCGTTCTTACTGGCGTTTATGTCAGGCTTTAGCCTAAAGGTCCTTCACTTAATGAGGATAGGCCAGTGTTTGTGGTTGTATTTGAGATGGCCAAAAAAAGACATAATACTCTTTTTCAGGAGTGAAATCCTCTGTAGCTTTATGGCTGACTAAATAATGCGTAAATTGTTCATTCATAGTAAGTTAGGTAATTATATAACCAACAAAAAATGTTGTCGTCAATCAATCAGTATTAATGAAAAAATAACTTTCATAACCAATTTCTTCAATAAAAATACACCTGAGCACAAATATTTTTTCGTTGAACTAATTTTATCATCATTCATTACCATATTATAGGCCGTACCTTATCTGTTGCCTTACAAGATCGTTTTATCTGCTAACCATTTTTCATCGGCCCACCTGAACATTAATCAATCTATTCTTATAATAGCCGAATGTAAACAGGCCCACCCTTTTAGCAGCTATTTATTAGGAGCTATTTGCTAACAATCTTCGTTCCCACGCTAAGTAAAGACTTCAGTCTGCGGCTTCAGTAAAAGATCGACAAACATTTTCTGTGCGATTGACACAAGTGCCATAATCAGGTACTTGACGTTTCTAGGAAAAAGGTTTTGCGAAAGACTTACGCCTCTTTATACTCCTACAGACATTTTTACAGCAACTAACTGAACCAAATGATCGTATTTGAGGACCGTAAACGTTAATGAGTGTTTTGCTACCACTACACCTACATAAATATTTTTTCGGATACCATTTAGAACGCACCGTAGTAAAATCGTTCATTATTTTTTTATGGCTTTAAGTATTTTTATGTCTTCAGCATAAAACAAACAACGTAATCTGACGAGATAAATTAAAATATAAACATAAAGTTTAGCGTTTTTTGGTACGCCAGTATAACGTACATTCAATGTACTCAAAATTAATGAACACGTGTTAATGAAAATCTCGCTGTGACAATGTTTAATGGTCTTGCTAAGCAAATAGGGTCACGTCAAGCCAAAAGCTCGCAACGAGCAATATGTACGCCGAGCGACAGATTTGAATGACAGTATTATACCCTGATGCTTCATTTAAAACAGTATAAAGCCTGTGGATATGTTTCAAAAAGTTTAAGCGTGCGTGAAGGAAGAATAGCTTCAACTATACTAAAATTATTTTTGGGTCCCATAAAGTGTTTCGCAAAATTAAGCAGCTCATATTCCTTCATTTCCACTTTTATACGTCCCAAAATTTTAGCATACGCTAACTGAAGTGCAGACTACGCGAGATAGACACTTTATGGTACGCGTTAAATAAAGCTTTGCGAGACTTGAATAAGGAATAAAATTGTTGTTTTGAAAGATGAGTAGAGGAACTTTAATTTTAGTCGGCAGAAATATTTATTCTTAAAATGGTTTAAATGTTTCTTTGACAATGGAATATGCTCTTCTTCTAACTGTATTATTCGAGACTCACACTATGGAGTGTGAACAACACTCAAAAAATCGTCAAAGTAAAAATAGAAACTTAATTGCTTCTTCCAAGCTCAGTTTACAGTTTGACGGGTCAGCCGTCGATTTTACGAGGGATCCCGAACTGAGTCCACTAAGTGATTATGTCCACAAAGTGGCCAAAAAAGCTAAACGCTATAACTCAAACAAAACAGTCGTAAAACGACAATGACGTAATCCAGGCCAGTATACCCTGCAGGGCTTTATGGGTGTTTAGTAAAACAGGTCACCGGTATGGAGGTCGTAAAGAGAAGTTTCCTAGATTGGTACAAGTTCGGAGATTGTGCGGCTTTTGTTTAACGAACATTGTAAAAAGTGGGAACTTTAATAGTTTTAAATTTCTTCGTATAAAAATACCCTTCTTGGTATTTTTAATTCGGGGATTTTAAGGCATCTTAACTAATAAGGTAAAGCTGAAGAGTTTGTTTATGCGTGTGTTTGTTTAAGCAAGCTAATACCAGGAAAAGGTTCGATTTTTGAAAAAAAAAGCTTTCAGTGTTTAATAGCACATTGTATATTTCGAGGATAGCAATAGTTAAGTCAATACTTCTTAACCCAGTGCCCAGTGATTTCTCACAAGATATGGGTGGAACCGCCGCCTGAAGTTAGTATTTCAATACGATTATTACTTTCAGGTAATATCCTATTTCTAGCTGCCAGGCCATTGCATCTAAAAATAGAGCCAATAGTTTAGTAGTTCAAACATTTGGATGCAATAGTATTACACAAACTGGCATCAGTATGCACTCTGTAACATTATCTATAACTGCATGTTGCTGTTTTGCACCTTATTAAAATAGAGAGTACTTAGCTTGGAGTATACTTATATTCTTAGGAAATCGAAAAATCTGCTTGGAAATAATTTTCACTATTCAGACAAACCTATGTCTAGTAGTTGCTTTAAGCTTTTGGGTAATAATTGAACACTCACCTATTGATTTTACGTCTAATAATTCTTTGCTAGCTAAATAATTTAAAATCATTCTTGTGGTTTTTTTGTTGTTGTTTATCATTTAAGCATTTGCATTTCTTTGCACCAAACGCAAAGTAGGACGGTGGACTTTTTTGCTAGTTTAATAAAATACCCTTTGTTTTATTTTGTACTTGCCACTCCATAAGCGGCAACGGAGCAATTAACTAAGCGTGCTTCGGAATTGTGTTAAAGTGTTGTGATCAAACGTTTTTTATTTACAATAAACTTTGATATTAATGTTAGGGAATATTATGATGTTAATTTTAGCTTCTTTTGTTTAAGACGTGTTTGATGTTTCGTAAGTTTCATATCCATAAAGTTTCAAGCCGCAAGCACCTAGATATACCAAAATAGATTTAGGGCTATAAAATGAAAATAATATTGACTGTATACGAAAATCCTATATGGACAAGTACTAGATGTTTTTCAAATGAAAAGTGGTACGATCAAGTGTACTTACTTGAGTGAGTACCACAGTTTCAAAATGAACACGACAGAAATTTCTAGCATGTCCTTCCACGACTAGATCAAACATTCGGCGCACAATCAGGTGAAACTCTTCAGAGGCTCTCTTTAAGGTAAGTTTCACTTCAGTAGCAATTGTACGTTCTCCAACAGTTAACAATCCGAGCATCGTTGACCCATGTTACTGCTTGACCTACTCCCTTTTTGTTTTCGGTCTACAACTTTTCTCTGCAGCCATAATTAGGTTTGGTTAGCATTGTTAAGCATTCGCTTATTAATGGTAATAATACGATGATTTGAGGATAGTTGGGCTAATTTGCTGCATTACGCTAATGGTCCATATGGACGTTATTGTATTTGTTTTAGTATAATTGATATTTGATCTATTCCGAAAATAATCATGTTTGTATAACGCAAAATTTATTGCTTAGTATGAGTATTTTATCAACAACTGTGGATGTTGTCATCTTCAAAATTGTCATTCTTCTTCGATGTAAAACTTTAATAATATATAAATAATAAATCGTTTATTTCTTAATTTTGGCCATAATTCTACAACATTTTGCTTAATTCTAAATAAGTGCTGATATATAATTTACCTATTTTACTTGAACTAATAAACCGCATATTTTTATTGGGATTGTAGGCACATAACTAACTTCATCTTCCACCAAATGCCTGAACATCCTTGAATCCGAACATTGTGTACAACTTCAGAAGTTCCTTTATGCTTGTAACAGACTACGTTGCGTAACGCTTATTTTAAACCAGATTGTGTTCACAAATTCTCGGTAACTGCACGTTACGGATATTTATTAACTGATAGTTAACCCGTTGAACCGTTTTCACGTGTTGTCTAACTATTGCGTTAGAATTTATTTACGTTATGTGAGTTTTGTTTACAGTATGACGCGGGGTGAGATGGTGCGAGATCGGTGGTTGTGTGTAATATAGCTTATAATAAATATAGGGCACATGCTATTGTCGTGTTTTCAACGGATTTTGTTTGTGTAACATATTTTTATGGGCTGGATGACATGTTGCTGTGTTATGTTTAAGAATTTTTATCTCCCGGTTTTGTTATGCCTATCAAGTACAACAGAGAAAAGAAAAATATAAACTTAATGATTTGAATAAAGAAAACATAATAGCTTGTAATATTAAAACATTTATTACTGGAAATTTAAATAAAAAGCTTTTAAAGGAGCTTTGACAGAGCCGAGATCTTCTAAACAAATAGGTAAAGCTATTTGTAATATGGATAAACAAATCGCTCCTCTTTTATTCAGCGATGCGAACAAAATTTTAAGTACAAATTAATAATTAATTTTATCTGTCAGTTGCCAGAACTTCATTTCATTATCTGAATACAAAAGAGACATTGTCGGTGTTTTCTGTAAAAAGGTCTTATCGCTTTACGAGCTTGTTATCGTGAACTAACTTTTTCTATTCGGACAATAAACGTTATGCACTGATATGAGTAACATAGTCAAGCTTATTTTGTGCCCAATGCGTTGAAATCGTCATATTTTTGTCTCAGAATAGCAGACGTGACTATTACTCTGTTTTAGTTTTAAACGAAATTATATGAAGGCTAAAATATATTTTAGTGAATTTATCTATTACCTATGCAATAGGGTAGGTCACTCTAGTATGAAAAAAAATAAAAGTTTGTGAATCAAATTGTAATAGTAATATTATGTTGTAGTGTACTATAAAAAGTAGTTTTAGCTAAAAAACGGATAATTAAACATACATCTTCAGCCCGCGCATGCGCTTCAAAATTATACATTTTTGAAAAAAACACGTATTACTAAATGTCATAGCTCTTTATTAGAAATGATTTTAAAAAATATTAAAACGTAACGTATTAAAAGAGAAAGACATATATTATAACATTTGGAACAAAAAACTTAAAGAAACACTTATAAAAAGCTATAAAAAATTACTTATCTTTATACAAAAAATCCTGCCTACTATCGAATTTCGGCATAATTTTCCTCGAAGCAAGTTTTCCATGAATAATGCCGTCTCTTGTTTTTTTATTTCACATGCGGACATAGTAGTTTTGGTCACTATCTTTACTTACACTTCGTTCAACCGCTTGTGTATGGTGAGGCAGCTTAATAAACAACATCCTTTCATCACCTTTTTCCCAATTATCAGAATAAGTTCGTCATTCGTTTGATTTCTTAGAATCGGTGGATCAAAGTTAGTTGCTTGCCACTTTATTAAATTAATTTTAAATGTAACATTTAGCATTCAAAAGTACCTACGTGGTAGTTTTCCCGTCACAGGTGAATTGCGCGCTGTTAGAATTCTTCTATATTTTTGTGTAGCTTTTCCGAAAATGAAACACTTGTATCAGAATCACTACTTGTTGATAACATTAATTCTTGTTCTGACACGGGTTTTGGACGGGTTCTTAGCACTCAAAGCCGAAGCCAACCCCTACATAGTTGGGAAAAGGCTAGGCAGATGATGAGGATGATGTTAGCGCTATTCAGACATATTTTTGTTGATGCCTACTCTCGAACAAACTTTTTTGTAATTTTTTTGTTCGAATGCGATCAATGCCGCCGATTCTAATTTTTCCCTTACCCCGTTGATCAATTAAAAAGTTGCCTTATCTGGGACAACTGCACAGATTTATTTTCTTGGATTTGCATGAACAAATAGCGAATAAAACTTCGTTTTGCTGCAAGAATTCAGTTTTTTTCTCAATTGACAACCTTTTCAAAGATTTGATGATATTTTTACCTTTGGGATGGTAAGCTTTCAGGGCCTAAATGATTCTTGTATGCCAAACTACAAGGATTGATGTTTTTTGCCATATTCTTTTAACTTTGTGGTTTTCTATTTCTGCAATTTCGGAAAACGAAACGAAAATTTTCAAATTTTCGCCTGTAGTCTATTCTACTCATAAAATTTCATGACATCCTAGCATGTTGGTGACATATTTTCTTTTATATCTTCGATAGTTCCAAATATAGGACACTTGTATGACTGACTACTAGTTGACATGATGGAAAAAAAATACTCCCAGGTTCTAAAACAAAAATGTTTTAATTTACAATTTCACAAGTAACTAGCTACTTTGACTCTTACTGTACTTACCTCAATTAATCTTTTTTTAACAAAAAACACAGTTTATATAACAAAAGTAACGTGTATTTCACTGGATACTAATTGAAACACTAAACTATATTCAATGCCAAACTTGTAACTTAAGGTGTAAAAGTGGGTACCTGAACGTTTTTTTTCAAAACTTCAATGGCGTTGCGCGGGCTGTTCCACTTAAAATAATTCAATAATTTTCTAAAGGGTCCCTAACGATACCTAACTTCAACATATTTTCGCTATTACAAATCAATAACTTAAAAAAAAAAATTCGACCCACCCTACTATGCAATATAATATTTATCTCGAATTGGACACTTTTTGGAAAATAATCAAGTGTCCTTTAATTTGGTGTCATCCTATATTTCGCAATTAACAATAGGGATTTTAGCATAAAATTAGCCTGAAAAGTGCCAAGTAAGTATAATCAGCCATTATCTCAGTTTATAAATCAGAATAATGCACCATAAGCGACATGAAGACCCACTTTTCTTATCGTTCCCTGCTCTTTCTAAGCTAACACTTTAGGACCTAAATTGTTGGAAGACAATTTTCAGAGAAGATTGTTTCAACTTTATAGTATCGTTAAGCGTGTTCTTATATAAAATATCTTGCACACTTTTAGATAACAATATGTCGTGAGACTGGCAGAGTTTCACTAAGCAAGGCAGGAGGCTTTGAGTTGCCCAGTATATCCACATCCCTGTGGCTTGTCCAACATTTAATTTTCTGTATGGTCGGTTAACTTAGGAATTTGACTGTAAATACCAACTAATTAAAACGGAATCAAAACAAGCAAATCAATTGTTTCATTCAGCGGCATGCGATTGAAGAGATTGAGTCTGATGCACTGGTGCACGCGATGTCAAGCTTCATTAAATCCTAGATAGATCCTACTAAATACTTTTCGTATTAGGATTAATACTTATCTTGCAGAGAATTGCAATAGTTGAAACTGCTATGCTATATATTCATATGAAGCTTCACAGTTGTTATTAATCAGCATTTGTTACCACAATCGACGAAAAAAAATCCTGAAGCTACAATAACATTTAGCATTGTTTCAAGGCTAAAACAAAGCGATAAGCCAGCACTAAGTAGCGACTTCAATTCAAGCCGCTAATTTCTTTGAAGAGCAAGCAAGCGCGATAAAAATGTTTCAGTACAAGTCTTTCATTTAAAATATACTTAGCCGCTCAGTGAAAGAACTTCCTGTATTTACTCAAGCGTTTACTTTCAGTAAAAATATACTGACGAAAGGAAGGGTCGGAGTTGTAAGACAAACTGGGGCGATGCATGTAGGTCACTCCATGTGGTCGCAGGTTAAATTATGCATATAACTGCAGCGGCTGTCGATAACTCGCTACCGGCCGGGATAAATTGAATGAAGCCCGTCTTTCAAGCAAAACGCGATACACGTACCTATATCGCGGAAATTGACGCGGTATCATCGATCGATGGAAAAATGAAGGCTTTTATCAAAAGAGAATTTTACTTATCCAATCATACACAGAATTTAATTTCAAAGTTTTAAACTGCTAAGACATGCTAAAAGCCGTATTCTACCTATGTCTTAATTGAGGCAATTTAAAAGTTGATAAATTGCACCACAAAGGCATTTTCCTCCTGGGTTCATGAGTTGCGTGAAATTAAAAAGAGCCAAGAACGTGCCGCCTATTGTTGAGCATAAACTGCCATCTAAATCTTTTAGCACTTCCAAGAAAAGCCATGAGCCGCATATTAATAAACTCCATTATTCTTTAATTTCAGAATGACCTTAGTCCTTCGCAATTTTTATGGTGTAAACTGTAACATGATTATGCAAATTACTATAATTAACAACCACAATACCTTTAAACTTGGATATTGATGACCTAACAATTAATTCAAAGTCTTTAGCTCACCATCCGTCTATGCCCAAACTCAGCACAATGAAAAAGATAGATAGTCCTAGTTTGCGGAATTCCTTTGCAGGGAAAATTTACGAGCTCTCGATATCTGCAAACTATTCGACGAGTTGAATTTTAAACAGAATAACTAAGGTAATAAAATTGTTGCGTTCCATGTTCTACATAAGCATTTTATATAGGAGTATTGTAATGGAGCCGGTCTCTTTGTGTTTTGCAGCAGCGCGGTCTCAATGCTGAGCGGAACTTCACACTTTTTAGAGTTCCGTATCTTTGTTCTGTTTATTTAATGTATTTGTTTAACTTTTTAATGTGACATTTCATTGAAACTTTCACAATAACGTCTATTATATTTTCNTTTTTGTTCGAATGCGATCAATGCCGCCGATTCTAATTTTTCCCTTACCCCGTTGATCAATTAAAAAGTTGCCTTATCTGGGACAACTGCACAGATTTATTTTCTTGGATTTGCATGAACAAATAGCGAATAAAACTTCGTTTTGCTGCAAGAATTCAGTTTTTTTCTCAATTGACAACCTTTTCAAAGATTTGATGATATTTTTACCTTTGGGATGGTAAGCTTTCAGGGCCTAAATGATTCTTGTATGCCAAACTACAAGGATTGATGTTTTTTGCCATATTCTTTTAACTTTGTGGTTTTCTATTTCTGCAATTTCGGAAAACGAAACGAAAATTTTCAAATTTTCGCCTGTAGTCTATTCTACTCATAAAATTTCATGACATCCTAGCATGTTGGTGACATATTTTCTTTTATATCTTCGATAGTTCCAAATATAGGACACTTGTATGACTGACTACTAGTTGACATGATGGAAAAAAAATACTCCCAGGTTCTAAAACAAAAATGTTTTAATTTACAATTTCACAAGTAACTAGCTACTTTGACTCTTACTGTATTTACCTCAATTAATCTTTTTTTAACAAAATACACAGTTTATATAACAAAAGTAACGTGTATTTCACTGGATACTAATTGAAACACTAAACTATATTCAATGCCAAACTTGTAACTTAAGGTGTAAAAGTGGGTACCTGAACGTTTTTTTTCAAAACTTCAATGGCGTTGCGCGGGCTGTTCCACTTAAAATAATTCAATAATTTTCTAAAGGGTCCCTAACGATACCTAACTTCAACATATTTTCGCTATTACAAATCAATAACTTAAAAAAAAAAATTCGACCCACCCTACTATGCAATATAATATTTATCTCGAATTGGACACTTTTTGGAAAATAATCAAGTGTCCTTTAATTTGGTGTCATCCTATATTTCGCAATTAACAATAGGGATTTTAGCATAAAATTAGCCTGAAAAGTGCCAAGTAAGTATAATCAGCCATTATCTCAGTTTATAAATCAGAATAATGCACCATAAGCGACATGAAGACCCACTTTTCTTATCGTTCCCTGCTCTTTCTAAGCTAACACTTTAGGACCTAAATTGTTGGAAGACAATTTTCAGAGAAGATTGTTTCAACTTTATAGTATCGTTAAGCGTGTTCTTATATAAAATATCTTGCACACTTTTAGATAACAATATGTCGTGAGACTGGCAGAGTTTCACTAAGCAAGGCAGGAGGCTTTGAGTTGCCCAGTATATCCACATCCCTGTGGCTTGTCCAACATTTAATTTTCTGTATGGTCGGTTAACTTAGGAATTTGACTGTAAATACCAACTAATTAAAACGGAATCAAAACAAGCAAATCAATTGTTTCATTCAGCGGCATGCGATTGAAGAGATTGAGTCTGATGCACTGGTGCACGCGATGTCAAGCTTCATTAAATCCTAGATAGATCCTACTAAATACTTTTCGTATTAGGATTAATACTTATCTTGCAGAGAATTGCAATAGTTGAAACTGCTATGCTATATATTCATATGAAGCTTCACAGTTGTTATTAATCAGCATTTGTTACCACAATCGACGAAAAAAAATCCTGAAGCTACAATAACATTTAGCATTGTTTCAAGGCTAAAACAAAGCGATAAGCCAGCACTAAGTAGCGACTTCAATTCAAGCCGCTAATTTCTTTGAAGAGCAAGCAAGCGCGATAAAAATGTTTCAGTACAAGTCTTTCATTTAAAATATACTTAGCCGCTCAGTGAAAGAACTTCCTGTATTTACTCAAGCGTTTACTTTCAGTAAAAATATACTGACGAAAGGAAGGGTCGGAGTTGTAAGACAAACTGGGGCGATGCATGTAGGTCACTCCATGTGGTCGCAGGTTAAATTATGCATATAACTGCAGCGGCTGTCGATAACTCGCTACCGGCCGGGATAAATTGAATGAAGCCCGTCTTTCAAGCAAAACGCGATACACGTACCTATATCGCGGAAATTGACGCGGTATCATCGATCGATGGAAAAATGAAGGCTTTTATCAAAAGAGAATTTTACTTATCCAATCATACACAGAATTTAATTTCAAAGTTTTAAACTGCTAAGACATGCTAAAAGCCGTATTCTACCTATGTCTTAATTGAGGCAATTTAAAAGTTGATAAATTGCACCACAAAGGCATTTTCCTCCTGGGTTCATGAGTTGCGTGAAATTAAAAAGAGCCAAGAACGTGCCGCCTATTGTTGAGCATAAACTGCCATCTAAATCTTTTAGCACTTCCAAGAAAAGCCATGAGCCGCATATTAATAAACTCCATTATTCTTTAATTTCAGAATGACCTTAGTCCTTCGCAATTTTTATGGTGTAAACTGTAACATGATTATGCAAATTACTATAATTAACAACCACAATACCTTTAAACTTGGATATTGATGACCTAACAATTAATTCAAAGTCTTTAGCTCACCATCCGTCTATGCCCAAACTCAGCACAATGAAAAAGATAGATAGTCCTAGTTTGCGGAATTCCTTTGCAGGGAAAATTTACGAGCTCTCGATATCTGCAAACTATTCGACGAGTTGAATTTTAAACAGAATAACTAAGGTAATAAAATTGTTGCGTTCCATGTTCTACATAAGCATTTTATATAGGAGTATTGTAATGGAGCCGGTCTCTTTGTGTTTTGCAGCAGCGCGGTCTCAATGCTGAGCGGAACTTCACACTTTTTAGAGTTCCGTATCTTTGTTCTGTTTATTTAATGTATTTGTTTAACTTTTTAATGTGACATTTCATTGAAACTTTCACAATAACGTCTATTATATTTTCTTTATTATCTTCGTATAACAATACCCATATTCCTGAATTCACTGAACTAAATTGGCAATATATTACCAATTCTCATCCATTCTCATCCACTAGTAAACGTTCATATTACCTTACAGGTAAATAATATTACATTCACTTTTCTTCATATTTATTTTTCATTACACATACATTCAACGTCGGAATTTTCATTTCAAATATCATCTCAGCATCCTAACGTTGCTCGTACGATACAGTTAAAAATCCTCCTTAATGTTTCTTATTACTGCAATAAATGTGACCTCTGCCTTAAAGTAAGATGTTGCAGTTGCAACGCTAGGACATACGAAGGTTTATTAAAGTTTAGAGAAAACGCTCATATCATTTCAATTTATTTCCTCGTTCTTAGTAACTGTTTCAGCTATGAACTTTCATTTTGAGGAAACTTACATAAAATATTTTTAGTAATCATAATTTGAAGTAACTTGTGTTATTTACGGAATAAGTATTCCACTAATAATTATAGAAAATTGCTTTTATCAGGAAGCGTTACAAGCAACAAAGATCCAATATGTTAAGGTAGAAGATTGGCAGTACCTCATCCCTTGTGAGCTAGAACAAAGCCTTCGATCGGTTTGTGTGAATACTGATGAAGTAAATTGACCTTTGAATATTAAATCCATCTTTCCGGGTCAGCTCAGGCTAAAGGATATTTATACCTATGTATCTTAAACATATAGGTAGGTATTGAAAGGATGTGTGTTGCTATAAAGTATGATAGGGGCAATTGAGAAAAAACTGATATACCCAGTGATAATTAAGTACATGAGATCTTCTAAGAAATTGATGATTGGTTACACTTGTGACATAGAGGTTCACCTTTGTTTGAAAGCGGACCAGAAATAAACATACAGTTCATTAAATGGATAGTAGGCAAGGTGCCCGAACAATCACTTGAAACACTTGAACTGTCTACTAGGCGGAGTGCCGCGTGGGATACGAGCTATTCGACACATAAGTAGTTCAAGTATTCACTAGTACTACAAATAGACAGGTACAGAAGAACGAATACATAGAAGAGGTAATTGAAAAGGCTTTGGACTTAAAGCTACTAGAGCATTCAATTATCCATTAACAAAGGGATATCACGGCTGCTTGACGCATTATTGATAGTTACGGCGGATTTTAATGATCAACAGCAATAATTTTGGCTCGAGATTCCCTCAGAAGATTCTAGAGGTCTAGAATATCCATGGAATGGCCTGCTATCTTTATTGGAGACGTTTTATTAAAACAACAGCTCAAATCCATACAGAAAAAAACCATTGAGTTAGGATACAAATCTCAGTACCAAAGTGATTGAATTGGTCCTTCTGGATCTCTTTATCTATGTCTGCGCTTAAGCAAACAACAAATACTTCTAGATGTGTTACATGTGCTGTTTGATAGAACGGAATATTTACTTTACCCCGCTTTCTGCATTGTTACTTTTGACATTTTATTTCCTAGTTCTTTTCTTTGCAGCTGTAGGTAATAAAAGCAATGCAAAAGGAAATCTGAGATATAAAACCTAATGTTAGACATGTGAAAATATATTTGCTTTTCAATTTCCTTCTAACATTCTGAACAGAAACCGAAGACCAGATAATAGGGAATACTATTGCTTACGAGCAAATAATATCTTTCTTAGTGTTCGTTGCAAAACGCTTTCACAAAGCTCAGTGTTTGTGTTTGTTGCCAAAATTGGCCCCATGCATGATTGTAGACGCCAAAGATAATATCCGTAATTTCCAGTGACTTATCAAAATATCTTTTAGTTACCTCATCAAATTCCAACTGAATAAATCAGGGGAATTCTTTTCAAAGAATCTCATGAGCATAAAGGATAGTTACAAGACCCAAATATCATTGTTTCTATTATGAAACTATTTGCCAAGTTATTTGGCGTAGATGGTATGCGAGCCGCACCACGCGTGTGGACTTATCTAATCTAACTTCAGAAGTTAAACTTCTATGTTCCTCAAGAACAAATAGTATTAGCGATATCTTCACCACTGGTATAACTCAGGTCATGTTGACAGTAACTTTTATACCTATAATAGAATCGAGTTTTATATTTATTTATATTCAATGCCTACACTATTTAATTAGTATTTTACCCACTTTAGTCTATTTTGTGTGCTATAGTACCTATTATCCTGTCAACAAAGCTGTTTATCGCTAGTTTCCTGTAAATCCCTATCAAAATAAATTAGATCGTATCTAGTTATAATCATTATAATATGAATTGGAATCAGCATTGTAATATGGTTAAATCTATTTTAAATCTCTTGCTTATTATACTTTATTATGCACAAACATAAGTATCGAATACAACAAACACCCATGTTCACAATACAGCAATTATTAACTACGTAGGTTTCTCAAAACAAACGTTTGATGTATTATTTTTGCAACTTGATTGCGCAGGCAGCGTTTGAAAACGGCTTCTTTGTTTGAACAAAAGGCATGTTTTGATTCCGCTGCGTTTCCCCGATAGTACATAACATCGTAGAATTTATTAACTTTTGGTCTATTGTGCTTGACCGGATCGGAAGCTAGCATTTCGTATTCTGCACAGACTAGGGGAATTAGCCCAAACTAATATTGCTAGTGGTCCTACGAGACGAGTAAGATAATACCAACATAGGCAGGCATCTGCCTTGGTACTAATAACATTATGCTGCGGTCAACAATCCAATCAGCCGGGAGGATTATACCGATGTCTCCCCAGGATCGTTTGTTGTATGTCGCCTCCGTGCTGCACCGTTTACTATTGTATATTGTGTTGATATCAATTCACCCCCATAAGCTTAAGTGAAATTACGCTTTGATAACGAAAATTGCTCTCGGCTTATACAAGACAAATCCGCAAAAAGCTCTATAAATGCCCTACCCTCGATCCCATTCATGATTAAATTGTGATCCAAATAAAAAGATATATTTTATTTTAGGTAATTACTTGTCTAACAGACGGTAAGTATGAAGAAAGACAGTGAGAGCTTAACCTAATTACTTCCTTGCCTGACAATTGGCCATTGATGTGCCAAAGTAGGTTATAAACCTATTTTGGTTAGCTCATCTTTCAATCCATTAATGGAAATGCGCATATGGATGGAGCATTAATCTACGGAGAAGCTTCCTCGATTATTTATTATATTTCGTTTTCGATCAGATTTTTACGGGGCATTGCTCCAAGCCACTAAACTAGGTTATCATTCTTTAATTTAGCACAGATCAATCTTTGATGAATAAGAGCATAGCGACTTTTAATCCATGCTTAAAGAAACTAATCTTTTAACTTTGAGAAATTCAAATTCAAAGCAATTCTTTTTCTATCGATTTAAGTGACACTGGTGCAGCCAAAAATTCAAATTGCTCTACACCAGATTTTCCGCGTACGAAATTTTCCGGAACGCAGTTGCATTACATTCAATGCAAACACATTGCTAATTCCGTCGATACCGCATTAACATGCGAATTCACGTGGCGACAATTTCTGGTTGGTATCCTATAAATTAGCAAGCTTTAATAGCGGGACGTTGGCAACATGGTCATTGCCAATTACAACAGATAGTGTCGCACTTTGCTATCATACCTAGAGTGATAGTTTAACGTCCGAGAGTTTTATGACCCTTTCTTTTATCTCCCTATAGGTGGATGGTCGTGTAATAGATATAACCGTATAACCTGATCTACTGGAAGCTCGGAAAAGGGTTATACCCTTCGTAACTGTATTATACGACGTTGATCAGGATCACATATTAGCTCGCAATATATTTGGGGACCATGGCCCAAGGAGCGGTGTTTACATTTCAGGTCGGATTTATGCTTAAAACAACAACGTGTTTATATTTATTCTAATACCTAATCCAAGTTGAGGCTACGTGATAAATGAAATTATTTAATACAATGAGACAATAGGCAGTAAAAGAACATTTAATTGACGACAAGTATTGAAATTGAAACCGCCAAGCAAAACGGAGCTCAGTTACACAAACTTATTTATAAAAGAGAAATGAAATCCCCTAACTACTACAAATAAATTTCTCTTGAAATTAGATTAAGTGTGGCAGGAAAAAAATATTAAAATAAATCTCCTTTCGCGTTGCGGACATTTTTTAATTAAAATTCTGCTCCCGCGATGCACTGAATGGTTCCATTTTTAAATTAATTTCTTTTAACATCTTATCGTTGGTCTGACACCCACTCTTTACATTAGTTAAATGAATGAACAAACTGTTTACTCTTTCTTTACGTAATCAAAGGTTCTTTCATTACCAACGCCTCATAAACTTCCTTAGTAAAAATAGAAGAAACTTGTTGAATATATCATGCATTATTCAATGCTATTTTTTCATTTCAGTGTTTTAAGTGAGCCATTCATTTAAAACGTTAAACCAGGTAAAGTGTGGATAAAAATGAGACCACGAAGCACCTAGAAAATTCTCGTGCTCTTTTATCAAGCTAAACTGTAAATCCTTTCATTTTATCTACGTAGCTTGTCTTTTTGTACTGACGTACTAAGAAATTTTGTTTAATGATTGATTATTTAGCTTAATTTATTTTTATTGAGTAATTCTTGCAATCTACTGAATTTATTATTTGTCTGTATCATTTATGAGCAATTTCTTTTCTGTTCTGTTGCGTCTCTAGAACAGATAAATTTCGAAAACTCGGACAACCAGCAACTGCTTCGACTTTAACGCCATGTCTTAACTCGGACAGAATTACCATTTAAATTCAACAATAATATTATATTCCAAGGCTATTTGAGTTAGTACTGCAGTTGAAACTACTGGGAACTTCATACAGAAATGTAAATTGGGTAACTGGATGAAAGCTATGCTTTTGAACGTAAAAACTTAGGCCTTAAAGGAATGCTTGCTGCTCGGGGCTTTAATTTTATATGCTTTATTCATCTTCAGCAAGGCGTGACCAAGGTGCAGTAACTTTTTGGGGTGGAATTGGTGCATAAAGTTTTAAAGGCGTCCGTGATATACGAAGTCTCAGAGATTATGTCAAATTCAAGAGTCTTTCTTTGATAAGTAGTTAGTTAGCAGTCTGATAGTTATCATTTAAATTTTTAATGATGTTGCTACAATTAGGAATAGTTAAGCACACTACCCGCATGCATGGTAGAGGTAATTTTTACCAAAGTTGATGAACTTCGTTAGCACAAGGGTAAGTAAATGTCTGGTCAAATAATTTAAGTTGATAGGTAATTAATACTTTTATGAAATTGCGTAGGTACTGTTGCAGTCAATGTTTTTATTTTGTAGAGCGTTTCCGAGCTTTTATTGATTACCTATTCAGCTTAGTTTACCTAAATAAATTGAAAAACATAGGAATATGATAGAAACTGGAATTGCTAAGTATAGAAATTAGAAGTAGACGTTGGTGTTTCATTGGTTTATTGGTGAAAACCAAACTTAAGTGTAAGCCTCTTGGCGCAGTCGTAGTTCTTGTTATGTAAGTACCTGGATCTATTTTAGTAGGTATTCCTTAGCTACTTACAATACATGGAAAACAACAACTTAGAGAAAACTATGATAGAAAATTATCAAGAATCAGAATCATGACTTTTTGTCTTCTATAAAATCCTCTCAAAGACCTTAGAAGTTTCTCGTTTTAAGGGAAGTTTCCTTTAAATGCCTTACCAAGGAAAGTCTCTACTTAAGTAATATTATTTAACAAAGTAAATTACAATTATGTAGGTACTAAAATAATAATATCCTACTTAATAACTTTTATTTTCCTTGAATTTTCCAAAGAAAAATATGTTAAGGGTAATTTCTAAGAACTTTAGATAAAAGCGCTTAGTAAAAAAAGTTAAGTAAAATTAATAGGTATGTACACCGGTTCACTGTAGACCTATTCTTCAAATAACTTAATAAATAGCCTACCTGTATCTAAATAGACATTAAAAATGATTAATACAGAAAATAAAATGTACGATGTGCTCATAATTCTTAAAAATAATTTAACATAATAGTGTCTTTACTTACAATATCAAAGTAAAATCCTTCCCGCCTTATTCACTTCTTGCTTTCTCACATCAATCCACTTTTCAGAAAAAAATAAGTTTATAATGACATTGTTATTAAATAAAACAATACATAAGAAACACAGAATATAATGGAATTTATAGCAATAATATCTTAGCACGCAATAAGTATGGTTACTGATGAACAATAATTTAACTTTCGATCTTTTAAGAGGAGAACCAACGACACACAGGCAGCTTCAGCCGGCGTTTTTCAAATGCCGCTGCAAACAATCTCGTGATATCCATTTTCCCGCCAAATTAATGGTTCCAACCCGTCCAAAATCAGAAGGCAACATTCATTCCTGAAATCAAATCTACGGCTAGGCTTTTTCATTTGTTCGTTGTATATCAGTTTCATTCATATTCTATTATAATGCGACCAAATTCAGAAGAAGGTTTCTAAAGAGTTGAGTAGGTAGGAGATAAATATTTGTATTTTGGTCGTTTAATATCATGTTTACTACGACATCTAGCGGTGTATTCATAAACTTTCAAAGCACGCTCACATAACGACATCTATGAATTATGACCTAAAAACGTGTTTTTAACTTAATTATTTACAACTACCATCAAAAGAATAAAATAAGACACCTACATGATTTTTCTTGTATGTACTTTATAAAATATTTTTAATTTTTAATTATAATTTTAATACAATGACATGTTTAATACTTTTATCCAATATTTTATTTTTCACAATTGGTGGTGGCAACATTTATTATTCTTATTTCAAATACCGATTTGTCATTGGTCCTTTCGTTTCAAAGATTTACTCAGATTGTCATTGAGTTTGACAAAATGTTTTTTTAATTTCTAGCGAGAGGAATTTTCAATATCTATTCAATCCAATTTTATGTCGTCAAGTTTGGAAATTCTGACGAAATAATTGTAACTGGTGTAGCGAATACAAGTTTTTAGCTTATCAACGCAAACAGACCCCGAACTCACGATGTTTCGACCCGTCTGCACATTCAATCAAAGAATCTCATTTGAGAGGAAAACCAAAGAATTTATCAGGACCAAAGTGGTTCGGCCCGCTTCTATCTTGAATCCGGCTGAAAAGTTGAAACTCTATAACAAGGAGAATAAAGAATTGTTCGGTCCGTTGTTAGAGACGAGCAAACAGAAGAAACAGCGTGTTCAGAAGGCTGGTGAGTGGTGATTTGTTGTTAACTTGAAAGGTTTCCGCAACCTTGCGAGTGAGCGGATCAACCACTTTCTAAAGACTAGGCCAGCAGGCAGCTGCGACACATGAGGAAGCCCCTAGCGCCATTAGTGCACAATCGCATCTCTGTGTCGATAATAACAGTAGTGTTTACAGTGTCGTGTTGACTTTCGATCTCAATAAGCGTATATACTGCGTATTACAATGATTACGTCCGCGTAGCGAATCTTGCCAATTAACATCATATGACATTTCAGTTTTGGCGCCGCGGGTTATACACGCGCACGCATAACGCCGATTTTATCTGTGTGTTTCAGCTAAAAATAGAGCTTCACATCAAAACAACAGCGCGACTGCTCCTAACGAAAATACATTGAAATTCCAAGTAAGTGCAGAGAGAAATGGTTATAGACCGAGTCAGACGCTGACTGGGTTCTCCAAGTATAACCCTGTGTTTGCTGTGAATGTGTTGAAGACCAAAATGTGGCAGAATACAAGGCATTGTGTGAACTTAGTTGGTGTTGTCTTGAGTAATACTGTGCGAGGTGTAGCTTCTTCTGCATCATGTAATGCAGCCCGCAGCTCTCCTGCCCAGCCTGGGTACGCAAGTGAAGATAAAATCCTTCAAATAAAGCAGCATAAGAATGATTTTGCTCAGCAGTACCCCTCTGTAACCCTGATCTTGAACAAAACTATGACTGAAGAGTCTAAAACTGCATTAGAAAAATGGAAACAAGAAAGAATTGCTGAAATGGGTGAAGATGAATTTAATAAATTTTATGCAGGTATGTAAAAATCACTTATCTTTAATATTTTAACCTCTTAGCAACCTCAATAAATATTTTGTATAATTTTAAATTAATATATAATTAAACATAGAAGTGAAATCAGCACATGATAGTTATAATTTTAAGAAAACCCTATAACTAAAAATTCTTAAGGTGCATTCGACGACTAGAAGCGGGAAATTCAAATATAAAATGGTTTTTTCATGTT
>NWSH02000535.1:11777858-11792414 GCA_002382865.2 Heliothis virescens
GATAAACAAACAGCTTCAGCGAGAATTGGCTAGTTTTTTACAGAATGTTTTTGGTGGGATAAGTATTTAGCGACTCCAAAGTCTTCTAGCTCTATGTACTAAAAAAGATTTTATTCTTTTAAATTTTTTGCGCAATCCTAACCCCGATTAAGACCAGACATTATTTACAAATAAAATATTCGCAAAAAAGAAATCACTAACAACGTCATTTGTTTTATCATATTTTATCGTTATCGCCCACGAAATGCCTCAGCGATAAAGAAGTCACTGACATCTAAATTTCTAACAGATTGGTAATGTCAAGGGAAAACTCAAGGTTATCTGTCTTTATATAATCTTCTTATTATATACAGTTTTCGTGCCAAACTTTCTTCATGTCTATGCACTAGCAATTCGATTTTCTTGGCTGCGATAAATAACGGCGATAAAAATTCAAATCATTCTTCTTAATCAGTTTCGCTATTATTTGACGGCCGCATCTGGCAACGCCGATTCATATCCTACAGCTACACAATCGTTTTAAAGTTGATTTTGTATTCAATAAATAAAACAACACTGTTCTTCAGTGTTTCGGAAGGCACGATAAACTGGTGGGTCCCGGCTGTCATTTGAACATCTTTGACAGTCGTTACGGGTAGTNGGATCGATCGATCATAAGTTAAACAACGCTTGGATGGGTGACCATCTTGTCATAACGAGTTCTTCCGTATTTCGGAAGGCACGATAAATTTGTGGGTCCCGACTGTCATTTCAACATTCTTGGCAGTCGTTACGGGTATTCAGAAGCCAAAAAGTCTCACAACCAGACCAGAGGGTTGTGGAGGTCAGACAAACAGTCGCTCCATGTAAAACACTGGTTCTCAGCTGCATCCGGTTAGACTGGAAGCCGACCCCAACATAGTTGGGAAAAGGCTAGGCAGATGATGATACTTCTAAGCCTTTTAATGTCAGAACTATTGAACCGATTTAAATGAAGTTTGGTACACAGATAGCCGGAAGCCTGAGAAAGAGAAGCCTACCCTCTTTTCCGGGTGCAAAAATTAGTTCTCTCGAGAAAAGAACCGCTGGGAATTGGTAGTTTTCTTATTTTTGAGTTTATGAGAGAAGTGTATAATTAAAGCAAAAGATTATGCGTATTCGTCTATTATAGTTGTTATCTAAAACTACGCATTATTACGCCAACATGATGATCTCTGTTAAAAATAAAAATATTTACCTACTGATACATATGTGACGTTGTTAGAATACCCTTTGAGAACTACGCAATAGATTAGTTGATACATTTTCCTTAGAAATAGATTAATCTAATATGTGCACATTCACACGGCTCAAGATTATATCTACAGTCTCACAATGATACATTTAAGGCCGTTCCCAATAACCTATCTATCTCTGGATTTGCTTATTAGAGGTAGAATTTTGACATGAGCCCCATACAAGTAATGTCAAATTCCTATCTGTAGTAAGCAAATCCAGAGATAGACAGAATATTGAATTCCGCAGTAAATAGAAAATCCTATGATATGCACTATTCTGATATCAGATAAAAATAGTGGGTTTTGGAAATGTGTTTCGTGCATGATAGTTCATTTTATAATCCCGTCCAATTTTGTATCTACTGATATGGTTTTTGCTGAGTTACGTTACATTACCTGAAATTTCCTCATGAGATAAACTAACCGTTATGAACCTTTGTACAGCTGGCGCCAAATTACATTACGTTTCTGAAGTAAGCTATTTGATACTATCGCATTTGTTCGCACAGATCTTGTCGACTTCACAATAGTAAAAAATGCTATTGGACATGCGCAAGGCGTCTAATAGCTAACTTCAGACACGCAAGATCATTTAGCACAGGCGGTAACTGCAAGCAAGTATTTAGTTTTATAAACAGTATTCAAAAATGTGACTTTTTTATACTTCCAGAGAAAAACCAACCCTAATCGAATGGAAGAAATCAGATAAACCGCGCAAATCGATAGCAAATACTTACGATAATCCCGTGCAACTCGCGGCATACTTCGGCGCGGTCTGCCACGACCTGAACTATAAACATTTCAATGTACGAGATGCCTTACTCGTCATAGCATACACGGATGGTTCCAAAGCAGATGTGTTCCATCTCTCCCCGGATAAACTGAGGGAGCATTGGGCACAATGGCTGATCAGATTAGAGGAATACACGAAAAAGTTTGGCAATGATTCCGAGAAGATGTTGAAAGGCGGGAAGAGGTTGTTCGAAGAGGATATTGGGAATCTCCAGTAAGTTACGGTAGGTATTAACATTTTCTGAAGATATTGGTATATTATACAGCCATCCACCTTTAATACCAATGGCACGTGGGATCAGTGCAACATTTATTTTTCTTCCATGCAAAATACAGTCCGAAAAATTCAATACAGGCCGAAAAAAAGCTCTTTTCAAACAACAAAATTACAAGAGATAGGCCTCATATCATTTTCTTTACAAACCGCATGTCCATGCTTGAAAAATGTGGTGCAGAAGGATTTAACAAACAGTGAAAAACTTTAGACAAAAATCAATAAGTCCTCTTTATTATTTTAGCATTAGTGGGAGCTATAGGATCTAGTGTTTCTTGAAATATCTCTCTATACTTATTTTATGATAAATTCTAATTTTATTAATTTTTCAATTCCAGTGGAGCCGGATAAGATACCGAACATGGATATAATTTACTTTAGTGACAAGTTTTGGTAATTATTACTACGCCCGCCTTATCACATGTTATGTTTACACACATAATTATTAAAGGCAATATTATTAAAAAAAAAACTTCACCCAAGTGCAAGGCTTACTATTGTCTATGAAACTTTCACTTGGAAATGTTAAACGAATCATTCTGAATGTAGATTTAGAGTATTTGTAAAGGAAATTGTTGATTGTTGAACTGATTTCAGACTGATTTTGCGTATGTTAATAGACTGGAAGTATAAAATCGGGTCTGATACCATTATGTCTAGACGTATCATACTGAAACGCCGTATCTAAAGTCATCTTCTATAGCTTAATTTCTATTTCACTGTGCACTTAAATCCAGCAGACAGTATGTGTGAAAGAATCTAAGTTAAATCAGTTTTTATTTTACACGGGTAGTCGATAAACGATTGGAATGCATAGGTCTTCTTCCTAAGTATGTTTACATCGACAGCTTGAGCCAGCATTAAATCGCATCGCATTAAAAATAATCGGATTTGTTGCGTTAAATATCGATTTTGCTGTATATTTATAGACTGGTTGATGCTGTGCAGAAAAAAAAGAAGGATATATTCTTTTCTTGTTCCATTTTTGAAACAAAAAGTGACGAACTGAAAATAGAGCAATGTACGGGGCATGTCACAAATATTCTGGCCCATTTAATTTGTACATGTGACATAGTTGGCCAAATGCCTATTTCTATTGGAAACGTATTAGTTGACGCCGCCGTCAACGGCCTGACATGGCTCTTATGAATGATTTGTGTGTTCTTACATCAGAAAGAAAGTTACCAAATTCGAGGCAAAGTCTGGTATTTGTAGGGCGCATGAAAAAAATATAGCAAGATTGAATGACCATCAACCTATAGCTCAACACATCCCGATTACTGTCAAAAGAAAACCGTATTAAAATCTAATCAGTTTGTTGTTTCATTAACATAGACAGACAAACACACACTAAAGCATTAACAGTCTGAAATTAGTAGGATATTTAAGTAATTCGGCTAGAACTGTTTGTTTAGGTATGTATGTATAACATAAAGACTGGATAAGTGTCGAATGATTGTCACCTTCATAGAAATTACTGTAGATATACCATAGTCGCTAATAATTAAGTCGTTTTTGTTTATCGCATTTTCAAGTGTAAACTTAGCGCTTTTACCGCTGAATAATGCATGAATGAAAATTATTTATCTATGGTCAATCTACAGTAATAAACATTGTCTCATTAGCATCTATTCACATTTATATAGTTTACTTTATATAACTTATAATCACAATTAAAAAGCTTGAGTTTTCTTGTTTTAGCATCTAATAGTTCAAGCGTTTTGTGAAGAAAGCTTGATGGTTTTAATGTATCACAATGTGTTATTATGTAATACTGTTATATTAACCGAACGCGGCTGAACTAAACATAGGGAATTTGTTCTTGGTCCATTATTTTCGTATGGTCACGCCCTTGTGTTGCCATATTCTGTAATCATATTAAACCATTATATTTCTGTACTATGTTAGTCTTAATATGAGTATCAACACTTCCTCTATTCAGAACTTAACGATAGCCAAATCGATTACGACTTTTTGTCATATTACTTACATACATACTTGTAATTTTACTATGGCAAAAATTTGTAGAGATGTGACATTGATTTGATGAAACATCGATACTACTATTTAGATTTAAAATTAGTTCATAAGCGCGGTGTCGAATCGAATGTCATATGAGTGTTGTATCTATTCTGAATCGAGGAATGTATTTACGTAACAATATGTATCAAATTAGTTTTTTGCCGTTTCACATTTTTTGTATTTTCATACTCGATATATAGTAAAGTAACCGATTATCGATTTAATAATCTCGATATAATACTTTCGAATGTATCTTCCAATGCATGTATTATTTGCCGAATTTCTTCCACAGAACTTCCACAGAACAGCCTTGATCTATGTAGATTTATCCTTAATTGCCAAAAACTGAGTTAGTACTAGTCCCATATTGGTACAAATTGTGTTCAATTTACTAGAAGTCCTTACTAAATATTGTATATATTTTTATTCTTTGGCCTCGAAGATTTGTATGTTATTTCTGAGAAGTTTTTACCACCACTATATTTTGTGTTATTAGTGGATAAAAATACTTCGTAAATCATTTAGAAATGTTTTACAGTAGTTTTTGACTTTAATTTTTAACCGACTTCAAAAAAGGAGGAGGTTTCTTTTGTTATTAACAGCGGGGCTAAAGTATTAGCGATGCCAGAATATGTTCAAGATGGAGCTTTCTTAACATAAGATTTAAACAGCATTTATTACTTTTATGCCCTTCAGGAAAAGATTTAAGTTTTTATAGAATTGCCTAACAAAGAATTGTATCTTGCACCATTTGTTTAACAACACTGTATATTTAATATTATATTGCTGTTACTTGAAAATAGAAATACATATTAGTTTTTCAATTATAAACATTTCTTGGTACATTAATAACTTGAAAACCAATAATATGTGTAATGTGTATTTATTGTACTTTTCTTAGGTAGGTCTATATTTTATTTTGTATAATTTTATGCGTTCTTTTATACTTTGACTGCTTCTAATACTTAGCCGTCTAAAGTAAGGTCTGAATTAAGTATGTATCACTGTAATTCACTGATATTAAATAATTTAGAATATATTTATGTATTTATTTTTTTACACCCATTTATTTATTCTTATACAAATGAATAAATATGGTCGAGCCTTGCACGCATAGGTATACTACACATCTATACTAATATTATAAAGCTGAAGAGTTTGTATGTTTGTTTGTTTGAACGCGCTAATCTCAGGAACTACTAGACCGATTTGAAAAATTATTTCAGTGTTAGATAGCCCATTTATCGAGGAAGGCCATAGGCTACTTTTTATCCGGGTGCGCGCAGTATTTCCCACGGGAAAGCGGGTGAAACCACTGGCGGAAGCTAGTATTTTTATATAAGGCGGAGGTCGCAGGTCGATAATATTAAACTGACCTATGCATTTAATTTACATGACAACAAGGCACAAGGTATGCAACCAATTTACTACATAAGGTAAAGTCACCAATCATGGACAGTATAAGCGAGATTTTTAGGGATTTGCTTTGTAACTTCTTCATTTTTCAATATATATTCTTAGGCATTTGAAGGTAAATAAAAAGCTCTTTTCTCAATCAGTATTCAACGTTTAATTTTAGTTTAATACTCTGTACAATAAAATATTTTAAATAAACTACACTCCTACTTAGACACCAATAATGGACAGATAAAATCCAGTATTGGACCCCCAATCATGGACATACATCTAATTATGAACAGCCATCAATGGACAGTAATAATCCGGTGGAAATCAAGACAATACTCAAAAGTCACATTAAGCAAAATGAAACATCTTTGCCACATATTAATCAAAAAACCGGCCAAGTGCGAGTTGGACTCGCGCACGAAGTGTTCCATACCATTATCTATGAAAAATGAACGTATCTATTTATCTACAACTAGCCAAAATACAAATATTTTTCGGCAACATTAAATAACTTTGTTTTTCATACAAATATATGAATAACAAAGTTATAAAATTCAAAGATATAAAAAAGTTATAAAAACCCTTTAATATATTTTTATAATTTTTAGTATTTGTTGTTATAGCGGCAACGGAAATACATAATTTGTGAAAATTTCAGCTTTCTAGCTATTACGGTTTATGAAATACAGCCTGAAAACAGACAGATAACGGAGGCTTAATAATAGGGTCCTGTTTTACCCTATGGGTATGGAACCCAAAAAAAAAATTAAATTACTATTATTAAAATATATTCCATTTCACGAGTACCCTTTCTTCTACATAAGTAAGTACCGTAGCTGGACCTAGATTACAATCAATTGGACTATAGGGAGTTTGTTGCGCCGCTTCTTTTTCCTAGTAAAAACACATAGTAATAGGGGCGGGCGTTTTTGCGGCTGTCTCATGTAATTTTGACATTCGAAAAGTGCTGTTTTCAGCCTACTTTGAATAAATGCTTTTGATTTTGATTTTCGTAATTTTATCCTTGNGCGGGCGTTTTTGCGGCTGTCTCATGTAATTTTGACATTCGAAAAGTGCTGTTTTCAGCCTACTTTGAATAAATGCTTTTGATTTTCGTAATTTAATCCTTGGGACTCCGGCAACAGATATTTTCTCTCCTTTTCTTACTTCTTATTTGTTCTTTTCTGTAGTCTTTTCCAGGTGCCATTTCTGGTATGAAAAAAGGAGTTGTTTGTATTAGAAATATGTCGAACCTATTACAGACACCCAGTCATGGACAGAATGTCCATTATTGGATAGACAAATAATTTATTTCGGATTTCTAGAGAGAAATGAAGATACAGTAATACAGACGTATGATACATGAAAAATAATAAAAATTAGGAAGTTCCCTTTATGGACACTCTGTCCATGATTGGGTGTATGTGCTTGAATAATATCCAGTTATGAACACCGGCAATTTAAAGGTTTAAATCACAATAACATTTTGTGTTATATTATAAAATAAATGTATTATTTATTGATAAATCACAAAATAATAAAAATTGCAACAACGACGACACACCTGACACATAATAAGACGATAACTGTACTTACTTCGCATCACGGTTCTTCTAACAAATTACGATTCCCGTCACCAACTGCCGCCGCGCAACAAAAAACCTTATATTGCCGCCATCAAAATGGATGTCGGCTGTCCAAAACAGTTGGCATTACAACTAAAATGTTGGCTTAACAGATCGCTGTTGTCATTTGAAAACTAATACTGCGCGTTTGCTTAATTTTGAAGGTAAATCCAAAAAATGTCCATGACGGGTCCGCGTCCAACATAGGTGCCTTTACCTTAAATAGCTCTACCCACGCAGTATACGCCCCCGTTATCCTTTAGTTTACTCCATTCTGTTCAATTGAATAATTTTAACTTCATTTTTACAACTTTAGTAAATAAAGTGATTATTTAGAATTAAAACTACTGTAATTTATTAATTTACACAATTTGGAATCAGTATTCGACATTTAACATATCATAAACTTGCGTAGAAAGAAACGCAAACAGCTGTTTATCGGATTCCAATAGTAATTCAAGATGGGCGGTGGATTTATAATAAACTAATACGATCTCTCTTTCACACTCGCACATACCACGTAGACGCTAGCGCCACAGTTTTTTATGTTTACCTACATTCGATTTATTAGGGTTATCGTTCTTTAAAAACAAAGTGAAAGCCCGGTTGGTGTGTCTAGGCGCTCGGTACGCGTTGTTTCAAAGTCCAAGGACAAAGATTTGCTAGTAAACTAAGTTTGCTATTATCGAATTTAACAATAGAACGGCGGATGTGTTGTTGGGAATTATATACGTTTATTATTTAACCGACTATTGGTAGTCACTTCAGATCCGTATTCGACTTGGAAGCAGACAGTCGTGTGAAACGGTATGTGTTATGTCGTAAATATTTTTATTATAGTTTCCATTTATAAATAGTGTTTTGTTTTATGTATTTTTGTTGACTGTTTCAATTACATTTTTAGAATATAGCTGAAGAAAAATAACTAAAATTTAATTATGATAAGTTAATATGTGTTTATAAATAAAGTTGTATTGAATTAATTAAAGCTAATAGATTAAAGCAGATTTAAATAATGTTAATTAGTAATTTATACATGGAATTGTATAGCAACAACTTTGAAAAGAAATAAAGTTGAATTATTCAGCATTTTTGTTGATAAAAAAACTTATTAATTTGAAGTTTTACTTAACTTTAAAATTATTTTAGTAAACTGATACCTATGTGCTCAATTCTCGATTTTAATGCATATTTTAGGTGGTTTTTAAGTGGCTTTAATTTATTTGCATCTTTTTTCAGTCTATAAAATGGCAAGCGCAGTAAGGAGTAAAGTGCTAAAAGTTTTAAAGAAACAGAAGAATGGATTGACATTTGCAGCGGTCAGACAAAACAGTTCTGCACCAGAAAAAAATATTCTGACGTCCGTATATAAGGATCTTCCGGCAACCAGTAGTACAGTGAACGACTTTGTATGGCACAATTTGGAAAGATGGCCAGACAAAACTGCTACCGTAAGTCATTTTATAGATTTATATTGGAATGGATATTTTATCATTATAGTCATGAAATACTTATGCCGTTTACAGTAAAATTCTGTACACAGACAAATATAGTTCACTATTAAAATGAGTAATAGCAAACTATATCTGTCTAGTTTAAGTAAATGATACAAAACTTAATACCCCTCGGTATGCTTAAATAAAATAAACTTTCAGCAGCTGACTAACTGGAAGTCTTAAATTTAGAGTAAAAATATTTTAATTATTAAATGACAAAGTAAATATGAAATAACCAATGACCTAAAACCACAAATACAAATACCTACTTGATGGTTGTATTAATATTTATTTATTACAAGATTACTTTGCGTATTAATAGCAGAATATAAATAGAATAAGTAAATATCCACTTTTGCACTCAGCATTATCCCCAATATCAACTTTTTCACAGTTGTAACCATTTCTATCCAGATATAACTAGATCATTATGATTAGATTATGTAGTAGGTAAAATTACTTAATCACTGTTTTATATTTCTTATTATATATTTCACACATTAAACACTCTATTTATTCCAATTTTTAATAAATACAAAATAAACTTTTTTTTAGAAATATTGCACTGTAATAAATCAAATCCTACAAGGATGTAATTTAAGAAAGAGAGAGATAATAAACTTCATTGCATTAGATCACAATAGGTACTCACATTCCTATTAAATTACTTTATGAGCACTATAATTACTCACATTTTTCTATATAAATGACTTTTCAAATTAAAAAGTAATTTGTACAGTAAATATTTTGAAGCTGTTAACATAATTTCATAGAACTTCATTTGGACGTAGGATTTACTCAACTATTTCAAAAACTCAGTGTTGATTCTCAGTGGAAAAATACAAATAGGAAGGAAAATACATAGGTAATTGCTTTTGAACACTGTAATCGTTTTATAGGATAATAAAACAGTTTAAGATAAGTTTTAAATACAAGTACAATTTTTACTTGAATGAAAACCTTTTAAATGTTCAAAGTTCAACAACAAATAGGTATGTGGGATGACATGCAATTTTAATAAAAATATACTATTTTGTTAATTATGATAATTAAGCTATTAATTGCACAAGATTTAATGTATCTAGATGCTTATCAGGCTTACATTAAATGAGGGACGGTCGTCGTGAGTCTGTCAGAACTGTCGCAGTTTGTCGGTCAAAGTTAAGCAGTTTCGGTCAGTCAATTGATGGGTGTGTGCCGCCTCCATCCATGCATCAGAAAGCATGATAAACCTTAGGTCTTTCTGTCATTTACCTAGAGATTTTTTTACTAGGTGTAGTAAGAAGCTAGGAAACCTAACAACCAAGTCTTATGAAGGGACCTTTTGGGAGTTGTTGTTTCATCGACCATGACCGTTCCCGCTATAGACGGAGCGAAGGGAATGTCGAGACTCAGCTAACTGACCACCCATCTGGATCCTTTAGTGTGTTCCATTGAAACGGTGACTCTTTCGAGCGTCCTACATCTCCAGTACGCTTCTGGTTGTTCCCAATATTATATCTGTTGTTTTGCTTTGATAGGAATTAGACATTAGGTACTTGTATGGGGCTAATGTCAAAATTCTATCTCTGATAGTTAAGCAAAACAACAGATAGAATATTGGGAACGGCCACTAGGCATCCTGTTTACTATGAACAGTCTAGCTTCTCTATCATGTCACTTACTTAATTTCATTTATATTTGTATCTTTAAATTCTCAATATTATATTAATAGGTAGGTATACCTATAGTTATAGCTAATTAAGTCCACCTCCATGACACATTTGTAACTAGTTTAGTTTGAAAAACATTATAAATCAGAGCCATTTGCATAATATGTATTGACGTAATTGCTAGCACCTATTTAGATTATTTTCCACGGGTATGTATTTTGTTTTTAATTAGATTGTCTGCTTATGATTATGTTTTTATATAGTTTGACTGGAAATTGGCTTAGTCCACCGCCTTTGACTTGTGTTGAATTTTCCACTTACGAATTTATAGAGTCCTATTGTACCCTAAGAATATTCAGGTATCAAGGAACCCAGATCAGTACTTAGGTACTTAACACACTAAACTACTAGATGCATTTTATAGCGTACAAAGCCAGGTTCAACAAAAGCCGGCTTTCTAAAAAAACGTTACTGGATTTTTATAAAATCGAAAAAGATATACTTATCCAACTTTTGGAGCAAGATACTTATTTAAATGTGAACAACAAAATAACATAAACCTGTTATAGACTTTATTTACATTAAGAATCTACACCATTTTTTTCATATTGATGATTAGTATGAGAATTTTGAATGACGCACGAATCATCGCTCCAAAATGGCAAAGGTCACATTTGTAAACATACCTGATTATCACTTGTACTAGTGCTAGTTGCTGCCCCCGGCGTCGCTCGCGAATATTTCTCTTTCGCACATAATTCACCCCTTTAGAAATTGAATTTCCAAAAATCCTCTCTTAGTGCTCTCCTATACCTACTCCCTAAGAAAACTTCATACCAAATTCTTTTTTATACTCAGTAGTTACTTACGGCTGTGCATTGTCTGAACGGAAGAGTTTTATGTATATTTTTTGTTTTTTTTTTCAAGGTATGTGCAGTAACAGGCCTAGGATACACATACGCGCAAACGCATAAGATGTCCATAGCGTTCGCAGCCTCTTTGCGGACAAAACTCAAGTTACAGAACGATGATAAGGTGGCCATAGTTCTGCCAAATATCCCGGAATATCCTGTCACTATTTTGGGCGTCCTAGAGGCTGGATGTATTGCTAGTATGATGAATCCTATTTATACAGCAGGTAAGATATGATACACAATATTAGAAAACGTTTTATTACCGCAGATAGACTGATTTATTTACTATATTATGAGCCTAAGAAGCTCTTGTTCGACAGTATGGGCACAGTATGTAGGTACTTAATCAGAAACGGTAGGTACCTATAATCCTATTTAGTGTCATGACATGTCGTACTTACCAATAAACGTCCTGTTTAAATATTTCTAAAATTGCAAGCATAAAGAATGCTGCCAGAAAACCATACAAAACTTCTTGATGTTCATTTCTTGTCTTGATTAAAATTAAACCTTCTTTTCAGAGGAACTAAAACGCCAAATACAATTAATCAAATGCAAAGCAGTGATCGCGTCGAAAATTTCTTACGCAAACATCAAAAAAGCTCTAACAGAACTGAAACTAGACATACCAATTATTTTAGTTGACAACGATGGTCTACCAGAAGGTACCATCAAGTTCTCAGAGTTTGCCCTAGATTTTAGTATAGACACGACATGTTTGAAGTCGGTTAAAAGAGGTCCTAAGGATTTGGCGATATTGCCATTCTCTAGTGGGACCACAGGATTTCCTAAAGCTGTGGTGCTCACACACTCAAGTGTTGTTGCCATGAATCAGCAGATTATCGATCCTGAGATCGTTGCTATCAAAGAAACTACAGGTAAGATTTACATTGAACTTTACTTCTTAACGTTTAATTTGACTATAACCATAATACCTCAGTGGAATGATAAATTTTACCCCTTTTGAGTCGAGTTTCAAATCGATGCTACCTCGGCAGGGTTGCTAAAACCTATCAGATTATAATTTCAAACCTTGATAAATATTTGCCGTACTTGAAGAGCTTTTTCTTTAATACAATCAAAATACAGAAAACCTTTAAGAATGCCCCTCTAAAACCTTGAGTGGCCTTTTAAAATTTTGGCACATTATGAATACCTAGGTAATTCTAAATGCTATTTATTTTACTTCTAGCAACAAACCAAGCAGTGTTGCCAGCAATTCTCCCATTCTTCCACATATTCGGGTTCAATGCTCTGATGATGAACCAAATGGCGTTGGGCGTGAAGTTGGTAACCATGCCTTACTTCAAACCAGAACTCTTCCTTCAGACGCTGGTGCAGCATAAAGCTGAAGTCTTGTTCTTGGTGCCGCCTATGGGTAAGAATAGTTCTTAGAATATACTATCATTCTTACTTACGTAGAATCGGTTAGCCCGGGGGCTTGGGTTAAGGAGATTAGATAGGCAATCGCTCTATGTAAAACACTGGGGCAAACGGTTAGACAAAAAGCCGACCCCAACATAGTTGGGAAAAATGCTAGGCAGATGTTGTTATGATTTACTAGCTTCCTCCAGCGGTTTCAGCCGCGTAATGTAGGAACTGCCTCGCGCGCCGCCGGATTAAAGGTAGCCTCTAGCTATCAGAGTAAGTAAAGTAGTAGAGATTTCACCGGTACCTGCGCAAATGCTTGTGCATAATAATATGTCTCTGATGACAATCGGTCTCGATGCCAATATCATTAGTTACATTTGAATTCTATGATTCTAGGTCTAATGCCAATATCATTATTATGAAAAAAATATGATCTTCTTACTAATAATATACCTGTACCTTCATTCTTAGCACATTAAAATCTAATTATGATATGAAATGGCAAGATAATCTTTTATTAACACCAATAGATTACTAATCAATAAAATAAAATTAACCAGTCACGCTTGATCGATATTTCGACAATCAATCAGGACTGATACGATTATCTTGGTTACTACCTACATCTACATTTTGTTAGTTTTATATTAGATCATGATAAAAGTTCTTTACAGAGCTGTTTAGACTCTAGCAACTAATAGATAAACTTGATATTATCCAGCTTAGAAAAGGTAAGATAAAGATTTCAGGAACTCTTCCACTAATCTAATGAAGAAGTCATAGTCACTTTTCTATAAGTACTAATATCAAAAAGCAGAACAATTGTTTGTTAGATAGCCCGTTTATCGAACCAGGCTTAAGGTGAATGCGACCACTAGAAGCGGGAAATTCAAATATAAAATGGTTTTTTAATGTTTTACCTAAGTTAACATTCAATATGAGGCGTGATCTTATGATTGGCGGATATAATATCCCACAAAGTAATTTCTGATGTCCTTGTTTAACTCCGAAACTTCTTACAATTTAAATGTAACTGTAAAAAACTTTTTATTGCGAAATATCATAGTTTATACAGTTACATTTGAATTCTATGAAGTTTCGGAGTTAAACAAGGACATCAGAAATTACTCTGCTGTGGGATATTATAACCGCCAACCCAGGTAGCACAGATAGTTGAATAACCACTCACTTTTGGAGATATTCTAAGCTCTAGGCGTATTAAAGGTGGTTTAAGAGTTCACTGGCGATCCTACAGCTGCATAAGAGATGTCAGTGATATTTAAACAGCTAAGAACTGCGTTAGGGCTAGATAAGACCGCAAAAAGGTATTATTTCAACGCCTCTATTCAGCTTTTAACCGTTTCTACTTCCTTTGGCGAAATAAGGGCTGTTTAGTGGATAAAATAACGCCAATGGCTGTTTAAGTAGGTATATGTAGATTCTTATTACACTGGCTTATTAAAGGGGCACGTTTGAGCTATTATGACGGTAATAGCTGTAAAATAAATGATTTGTGGTCCCCATTACAGCCTATTACTGTGTATGTCACCCTTAAACAGCCCCTATACAGCCATTGATAAGGTCTGCGTACAGATAGGCTGTTGAAACATTCACTAGATGTCTCGCAGGCTGCTTAGAGACTCACTAGTGTAAATTAATTAGCTTAAAGCTGCATAAAGTTCACATGTGCAATTTTATTTAACTGTTTGCTGATCAACAGTACACTTGTGAACTATTAGGTAGCCTT
>NWSH02000535.1:11811249-11829479 GCA_002382865.2 Heliothis virescens
ATTCTTTTTATAGGTAGGTAGGTCGGTCGGTACAAGTTGGTATTTTAATATACAAAGCTATTTGAGACCCCATCAATAATATACTCGATATCAATATACTCGATATTTGCCGACATTCGATTCATCTCCCCACTTTTACCCCCACAACTTTTCAACGGCTTAACCGATTTTGATCAAACATGTCTAAGAACACTCGCCCGTAAGTAACCTTTAATACAAAAAAAACTAAATTGAAATCACTGCATCCGTTCGGGAGTTATGATGCCACAGACAGACTGACAGACAGACAGACACGTCAAACTTATAACACCCCTCTTTTTTCGTCGGGGGTTAAAAAATATTAGAACTTTGTTTGTGTTCATTATTGTTTTGTTACCTTGAAAATGTGTTAACCACAATGCTCTTGTATTTTGAAGGTTTATGCGCGAAATAAAATTTGATTCAAACCTTACCATGAAACTAGCTTACGTGAGCGGTTTCACCCGCGCCCCAGGGGAATTACCTACATCGCGCACCTGGATAAAATCTTTAGCCTTCCTTGATAAATGTGCTAGGTATCTAACACGCACAGAATTTTTAAATCGGACCAGTAGTTCCAAGATTAGCGCGTTCAAACAAACTCTTCAGCTTTATGTTATTAGTGTATGTAGAAGTATAGATTTTAATGAAGACTGAATACCACGGACCACGGCCTTGTACCGAAATGTTCCATTTTATCAGCGTGCATTGAACTCTACGTTTTCGTGAACTATTTTCAGCCGCCATGTTTTAATAACGGATAGTCTAGAGTCTAGCACATTCACTGTGGTGGGTGTGTCATAGATAAATGAGTGTGTTTTTGTGATGATCAGAAACTAAGAACAATTATCGGACGCACTTATTGTGTTCTGCATAAAGTTGTACTTGCATAAGTACAGACTACAGCAGGTCACGGTACCCGGATCTGTAAAATTTTACCAATCAAACTTTACCCTGCCACCACTGTGATAAGGTTGAAAATCGATTGCAAAAATTTGACAGATTATGGTAACTTGATGTGCTGTCGTCTGTACCTAGGAACTAAAAATCACTCCATGCAGTAATATAGCCGATCGCTAAAAAATAACTGGTACTCAACCACCTACTGTGAGGCCTTGTTCACACGGCTAACCGTGTAAAATGTAGTCTGAACCTGCGGTCGGGGTGTCGCTTTTCTCCGCTATAGATCCCATCAAGCGATTCCTTAATTCACAGTACCTAAAATGTTTGCCTACAGTGAGTGAACCCGTTCTCATAGAGACATTATCTGGACACTTTCTAAGGGCAATGCTTGAGATTCTTTGGAGAAACCAAACCAGTTTGGTCACATAGGCCACACACTTGCAGCCAGTTCTATAGTATAATGCACTTTATTCTAGTTGCGAACTCCATAGCTTATATTTGATTTATATACATACTGTTTTATCTAATGAATGGATAAAAGACATAGGATATTTCATTTCTTGGGGTTAGTTAAACCGCATATATAGTGGGACCTAGGTATGTCTGAGACTTCAATGTGTGTCAAGTGTTCTTCCTCATAAATTAAGTAAGTATGGAGTTCCTCATAAATTAAGTATTTAATATAATAGGTACCTACACGAAGGGAAGATTGCTTGTAATATTTTCGCTGTTAATCAGTCAGGCTAGATCGATTTAGGCAAAATTTGGCTTCTAGATCGATGAAATATGAATCTTTGAACGAGGATTTTGAAGAAATTCTTTAAGACAATGTGGGATGCAGTAAGTATAATATACTTAGGCACCTACCTACTTGTATTTGTTTTCCTTAGCTGTACTTAAGACAGCCTTCAAAATCAATGAGGTGACTTCCTAGGTCGTCAAAGTATAAAGTCCACTGATATCTATCAACCTCGGTCAGGCTGAATGTTAGCCTGGATGATATTTACGTAATATATTTTCCCTGTAAACCTGACCTTTGTACTGAGCCTATTTTTGTTAGACATTACCTCGTTAGTGAGCCATTTTCTTATCTATCATATCCCAATAGCAACAGGCTGAGATAATGAGAGGTAGGATAGACAAACTGGCAACTATATCTTCCTACCACTTTTACTCATAAAGAGTTTTTTTTAGTTTGCTTCTCTGTACCCTAAGGGCTCCGAAACTGGTTCTCATCAGATTTGAAAATTTCCCTCATTGGGAAGTTTTACTATCCCCGGGTGACATAAGCTATTTTTTATCCGGGTATGGGAAGCAGAATAATTTTGTAAGTAAGTAATTGAAGTGGTTAATGTGTTTGAATGTTTATTGATCTATTATTTATCTCCTACTAGCATCCGCCAGCGGTTTCACCCGCGTCCCGTGGGCACTACTGGGCGCACCCGGATAAAAATCCTAGTCTAGCTTTAGCCTTCCTCGATAAATGGGCTATCTAACACTGAAATATATTTTCAAATCGGACCTGTAGTTCCTGAGATTAGTGCGTTCAAACAAACAAATTAACTTTTCAGCTTTATAATATTAGTAGGTATAGATTTAAAAATGCGTAATAAACTTTAGGTAAGTAACTAATTTAATCAGTATTGACTTTTACGTATTCCGTAAAAAAACATTGCATTCAGGGCAATAAAAACGAATTATCGAGTTCAAAGTTTTCGTTTATTAACTTGGAGCGTTTACTTAGCAATCAGTCGCAAACCGCCCGACAGTCGTTCACTCGCCGCCGTCAAAATCGCGCGCGAACATGCAAAATATGGCGCGAAAACTTCTCTTACGCGAAATTAAAAACTTAAAATGGCAAAGGAAATTGTCAGTCAGTGCAGTGTTCAGGAAAGATGATTTCATTATAAAATCGACTATTCCTGATATAGTTGTGCCTAAAACTAGATTTATTGATCGTTTGTGGGCAGATTCTGCTGGATATAAGAATCATGTTGCACTTGTAAGTATTTTGTGTTATTTATTTAATTATAATGCCTTACACTAAGTTACCTTGGACATGATACAAAGCTTCTTAAAAAATCAAGCTATAGTGATGTGCTAAATTATTTTCTGCGCATATGTTATATCGATATATTTCACAATGTTATACTGCAATTTGTTATCAAACACCTTGGGTGTGGATTGTATTAAAATCTTAACGTTATCGCGAATGTTTGCACATTAAACGTACTGGAATCAAGATGAAAACTTTATATTGGACTTTGGACTTCAGAAATTCGGTCTGCGTATTTACAATTCATTTGGCGGGAACAAAACATCTTAGTCATCAATTACTTGCCAATTGAGTTAAAGTATTTGCTCCGCTTTGGAATCTGAACCAGTTACGTTACGCATGATTGTTTTATTATTTAACAGTAGATAGATACTTACTACTTACTAAAGTACCTAATCGTTAAATGTAGGTATATAATAGAGGAAGTTTCAATAAGAATTTTTCTTAATTTTTTGATTTAGTATTTTTCTTAACTGATAAAATAGGGATTCAATATTACCGCGTACTTACCAATTAGCTAACAGTTTAATATAGGTATACGACAAAGATAGTTTTCAATAAGAGTTTTCCTTAATTTATTGACTTAATACTTTTCTTAATACTTAATACTTTTATAAAGAAATAAGGACATAATCACATACCAACATAAAAGCAATTACGAAGAGAACAATCGTAAATATCTAGTAAGTACCTACGAATAGAATTTAAAAAATCCCTATTTAATGGTAACATAAGCACAATATAGGGTTAAGTCCCTTGTTTTGTCATTGTTTCGCTTTAAGATATTATTGTTGTAAAAACAATAGTTATTGCTTTGGTTTATGGATGGAAAAACATTTTCATTATTCCTGACCGCGTATTGACCGCAGAGTCCTCGATACATTTTTTATTTATAGGTAGGTACATTATTTATGTACCTACTTACTCATTTTTTATTTATAGGTACATTATTTATGTATTTACTTACCTATATACTAATACGGCTAATACAAACTGCCGGATTTCGGTAAATAAAAATTTAAAAAAAACATTTTATTATTGATTTGGGTTGAGAATCATTAGCACAACTACGTCCTTGAATTTGACCAGGATGTAAAACAACAGCTTGTATTTATAAATAAGTTGATCTAGGGAATTTCCTTGCCATTGAAATATAGATGTCTACATAATACAATTACGAATAAAAATAGTATACACCGATGTCAAAAAATTAAAACAAAAAGATTCGCAAAAATTTAAAAAATCTGACTAGAAAGTCGGATACTATTTACATGAAAAAAGATTTTCAGGAAATCATGGTTTAGAAAAAGTTAGATGTTGGCATAGAGGAGTATCGGTATAATAACTAAGGCCCTACCTACTTACATAATTCAAACCCATTATCACAAAAAATGCTAAAGTTTACGTTTACAAAAATAATAATTAAAGTGACCGCAGACTTTGAGCTCTGGCAGATAATCAAATGCAAGTATGTACCTAAGAATTCTGTTATTATTCAAAACCAGCTTAAGAAAAACAGATTGTAGTATCAAAGTCCAAAAAAATATGACTTTCGGGTTTTTAAGGCTATCTAGCAGTTAAAAAAAACAAAGATATTATTACTTACTTATTTTTGAAGATATATAGGTACATACCCACTCAGTGGCCTATGTTAGTCGATATGGCTAGGCAGGATGTTTGTTACTTGTGAGATACGGCAGATAGAAGAGTATGTAAGGAGAAAACATGTTGCACCGACCCCAAACAAAATTGAAATAAGGGCAGGAGGATAATGCTCTCGCAGCATCATCCTCCTTTGTTCGAAACACAAACAAAAGGCTCCCGAAGGAACAAGGTGGGTTTTAGTCAGTAAAAGTCTGACACTCCCTCACGCTGTCACCCACAGCTGGAGGGGTCATCTGATGACTTCCCATCGATAAAAAAAGGTTTTTAGTTACTCATTAAATATTGTGCAAGGCCAGACTATTGTGTGTAAGTTAGAGTTAGAGATTATTATGAGCATGTAGGTATTTAGTTATGACTATCTTTTATAATTGTTTAAAAAATATACCTACCTTATCACCGCTAAGATGACTCACTGACCCTTTATTTTATTATTATTCTCTTACATTAACACAGACCTACTTTTACCCATCTGTCCGATAAGGTGTATTTTTCTCATTTTTGACAATCTTTGCTACATCGATGAATGTACCTACTGTATTCCCAACAATGCCCAATTTAGTTGATAGTCATTGAGTAACCTGATTAAAAGACGTTTATTAAGGTTATCGACATCGACTCTATTGTTCTGGTAAAACCAATATTTAACTTACTCTAATTCATAAATTTATTGTAAACTTCACTTTATATATTTTTCCTTACCTATACCCTTAACTTTCATTGACAAACTGAAAATCTGCAATATTTTTTCCCGATAAATTGTATTTCTTATCGATAACTTCACAGCCCATCACTATTCCCAACACGTAAGTATTACATTAAAAAATAACAAAATATATAATATAATATTATAATATATTTAATGTCACCTAGTAACCGCCAAATTCTACGCCTAGTTAGACACAACACTAGAAGAACAGAATTAAAATATATTCTGGACTTTGAACTGTATAGCAATAAAGTTTAAAATATAACAACAGCTGTTGACTTTGTTCTGATTGGTCTATTTCTCATACAACGAGGTGCAACCTTCCCTAAGTGGATCTATATCCATAAATCATGAACTTCACTCTTCATTACTGGTCATGATCTTATAATTGAATGGGTATTTAGACCAAATGGTTCAATGAACTGAAAGTGGTACGTGCTTACTCAATGTTCGATTACAGTCTCGATGTGTAAGTACTAAATAGTGCTTAACAGAAGTTAAGTAGTGAGAAATTCTATTTAAGTACCTATTTGAGTTTAGTCTTTAGGCCATTTATTCTCGTGAGCTGATCAGTGAAAAAAATATATTTTGATTTAATTTAAATTTACTTTGTTCGTACTTCCAAGTAATCTTGTTTAATTGCCAATACTAATGCCATAAAACTACATCTCTCCTTGGGAAATTTTCAAGAAAAAAACTCTGACCTTGACCCTCTCAGCGGTAAAATTAAGCTGCTTTCAAACAGCTCTCCAGCTTCGGATAATTACTTTCATTCAATAATTTAGATATCAATTGTTATTTCTATAGAAGATGAACCCAAGCTGCATCAAATTATATTCATGGTCTCTATTGACGTATAAATGTTAAAATAGATACATTTCGAACCGATATGCGAGATTTGCGCGTGAATTCCGAGGTTCCAAACCAAGGTTCGCATCCTCACCTACAAAATTTAAATTCAAATGTCAGTTTTTTCATCACGGTAAAATTGCTGAATTTGTAGATAAGTGGGAACTTAGGCGAATTTGCCATGGAAGTAGATGGTGCTCCAGAGACTTTTTATCTAGATGCAAAAAGTAGGGACACGAGTGAAACCACTGGAAATAAACTACATTGCATAAACAGGCTAACTTTGCCGGTCAATGGTCTTTTCTTTACTTATTGATAGTTCTACGTAAAACAATAGGCTTGTTTTAGTGATTAAATAATAACAACTATTGTTTTGTTACTGATAACCTATTTATAAGCTTATCACAATTAATTTTGATATTTCTATAATTCCTGAAGGGAATTGAATGAAACGATGTCGTTACATAAAATTTAATGTATCCTAAGTATTAAATGTATTGTAATTAAATGTATCATATGTCTAAGTTTTTATCGTCAAGCAAAGCAATTATAAAACGCCAAGCAGTGTTGCCACCTCAGTTTTAGAAATGGGGCTAGTTGAAAAAGCTAAAAAGGGCTAGTTCGGGCTAGATCAGTGTTTCCACCTTAGTTTTAGTAATGGGGACAGTTGAAAAAGTTAAAAAGGGCTAGATCGGGCTAGATGGCGCACAAATGACCAAGAAAAGACTTGCTGTAAAAAAAGGGTAAAATATACCGTTACTAATGATTTCAATTATGTGTTTACTTTTTAGATAGAATAACAACATTTTTGAAAATTACACTAATTTACAAGAAAAGAATTACCCAATTTAATAGATTCTAAAGTGAAAAACACAAACTTGACGCAAACTTCAGAATTTGGTGCAATATTTTTAAGAAAATAAAAAGGGCTAGATAGCCCTTTACGGGCTAAATCATTAAACTACGAGTTCACCTACAGGAAAAAGTGCTAGATTTAGCCCCAAAAGGGCTAAGGTGGCAACACTGACGCCAAAATATAAACTTCTGTTTTATGGTGAAACCATATTTTTGTGCAGTTGACAGCTGTCAGTTTTCAAGGGATGACTGACTTATTTGTACTGACTGACAGCAACTGTCAACTGCACCAAAAAACGGTCAGACCATAGACCGCTCTTTGCTATTCAACTGTCAATTTACTTGTCAAAATTCTGACGTCATATTAATACGCACGTTAACGTCCCTGTGACGTCATTGTCCATTATAAATAGGCTTACTTCGAAAAAAATGCTTTTATACGCTAATAAATATATATAGGCAGAGTGACATAATACTTAGGTACTATGCCAAATGATCGTTCTGATCATTATCATTATTTATCATACATAACTAATTATGGAATAGTACCGAATATTTCTTCTGCCAACTTGTTAAAAGGTTAATGTATTATTTGTAGCAAAACCTAACACGAATATGTATGAAGTTACATAACCGTTTTGTTAAGAATTTCGCACATAAAGCCATTAAATAAAAAAAAAAGTTTTGGTAAGCAACTTTTCCTCACATTTGCTTAAATACCTAATAATGTTGTATTTGAAATAAAAAAGTTAGAAAACTGTAATGTGTTATGTGGCCATTGAAACACATAATGACAACCTGACTGGCTAACCAGTTTGGCTAAATATGTTGTTTTTGTTCTAAGGTCGCAGAAGATTTTTTACAAAAACATACATTTACTTTTCAAAGGCTTTTGAAGCGCTAATTACAAAACATTTGCAAAATATTTTGACCTGTGCGATATTAGTTTAGTCTTATTCCAACTGAAAACTTGCATTACAGATTTGCCATTTTGGAGTAACATTGATAAACGAGCAAACAAACAGAAAACTTCTTTAGAGATACGCACTTTATCTACCTGTACCTGTCATGTTACTTCAAACTAACTTAAGGTATAAATCCTTCCACTTCCATCTTCATCCACACTGGGTTCACCTTTTATATCCCCAGATTAATTTAGGCATGTTAATATCAATTACTATACTTAAATACCTGGACTATAAAGTCTGAAATCACCAACCCGCATTGAGCAAGCGTGGTGATTAATGCTCAATCCTTCTCCGTGTGAGAGGAGGCCTGTGCCCAGCAGTGGGACGATAAAAAGGCTATTTAAAAAAAAAACCATTACCGGATAGACTTTTTTTCATGCTTACCTACTTCTTCTTCTTCTTCCTAGCGTTTGTCCCGTCTCGTGACGGGGTCCGCTTTCCTTATCCTCTTCTTCCACTTCGCTCTGTCCTACTGAGAGTCCTAATTCTTCTTTATCGCATGTCGAAATCAAAAATTGGGTAAATAAATAAACATTCTTCAAACATCAACATCAGGCAGCCTACAAATCTTCCACCCTTCACCAACAGTCCCCCATGTGCTCCTGCAGTTCAACTACTCTATGATGGCTAGTTCTAATCATAGTTTGTTCTTACAATCTTTAATCCACTCCACCACGTGTATGTATGTCAATTGATACCTATTAAGGTTCTATGAGGTATTTTGGCAACAAATTGGAACAGTCAACAATCAATGTCTCTGATTTATGATGTCAACATACTCATTGTGTACTAACCTACAATAGACTTTGGTCGACACGGTCAAGGATATCTAGTACAATGCTTTGTTTTTACTCCGATGCCTGATTTGCATGAAATTCGACAAAAAGTTTGGGTAATGACCTACGACACAGGTAAAGGCAGAAAACGAAATGATTATAAAATAGTTGGTAAATCAACCAAAATAACCGGTACTACACGTCGATAAACTTGTTTGATTTCGAGCAATTACGATCCACACGATCGCATGCATGTCTCAAGACAACTGCTAAAACTTTGAAGAAGTTCGTAAATGGCGCTTTAAGGCTAGCACAGCGAAATTATACGAAGGGATAGCCTTTGATAGCCAACACAAGAAGTATCAACAAGTCTGTTATTACCTTCCTACAAGCCCAGAGAGTTCAAACGTCTCTGAAGAAGTGGTTTTGACATCAGATCCCCTGGACATGTAAGTGGATATCCCTTCATAATGTAGCACTTTAGACTAGTCCCGAAAGGACGATAGGCCCCTCTGCCTTAATTAGCTGGGGCAAACCCCAAAGATGTTGAGTGTTGGCAGTTCAAGAAGCAGTAGACTGTTCCTAATCTGGAAGCAGCAAGCATCGACGTAAATAATTCCACAGATCCGCTTACTGAATCATTTGTAACACTAATTAACTTCTCGCTATCATGAGATATGTTTATCTAGGTTGCACTCTAGACAGTTAATTGCAGTCTGTCACGCTATCAGGTGATATCATTAAATGTCAATAGCTTGATCTGTGCTGTGGTGATCATTGAGCAATCATCATTAATTTAATTCTATGGATAGATAATACGGAATTTTACACGTGATGCGGTGGTAGTGATTTTCCTTTTACCTCTGGAAGGTTAACTTTTTCCAGAACCGTCTTTGGGATCGTTAGTGTTTTGGCTATATCGGCGTTGATATTATAATGAGAGAATAAAACGTGTTAGTAAATAGAAGACCTCGTTTAGGAGATTGAGGAAAGGAGTCATTCTTGGAAGCGCTATTTTCATACTTTGAACACCTCCAAGCATAATATAAGTAACCGTAATAAGTAGATTTACTACTGGAAAACATAAAAACAACTGAATTGAGAACGTCATCCTTTTTTGGGAAGTGCAATTTTTATTTTATTTGAAAAAATGCAATTTTGTTTAAAGCATATTATTATACGCATATTATTATAAGCATATTATACTTCATTTTTAGTTACAATCGGTTTGATGAAGAAACAGCTCAATTTTTTTTTTATTTCTTCGATGCTTACATTACTTTTTGTAAAAACGCTGTCGACAATAGCACGGTCAATTAATGATTGTCCAAATAATAACGTATGAACGAAGTAATTGTTCGATGCAATCATCGGCGCCGGCGCAGTCAGTTATTAGCTTGTTATGCCACTTTCTTCCTCGTGTTTATGACATAACTGTGTAATTTTTACCCTTTATTTGATGTTGAAGAACTAATGTTTTGCATAGTTAAAGAAGAAAAAAGAAGACAGGCGTGTTGGTTGCACCTAAATATGATGCAATACAAAAATCCTGTAGAATAACCTCAAAATCAATAAGCTTAGGTATCTTGTTATCATGTAAATGAGCTTAGATAAAATCTTCATAATTGGCTCATCATAATGACTCGGTTGATTCACTAAACTTGAGTCTTCAATGTTTAGATAATGCAGTGTCCCTGGCTGTCCATTTGGTGATCAGATTTTTCAGTTTTTGTGATTACTTAAAGAAAGAAATTGAGGATGGCTGAGGAAATTTTGACCATTAAGTAGTGTCCACTTTATCTTTTTAATCTCAAAAATTAAACCTATAACTTTTCTTCTTCCAGGAAAGTGCAGAGACGAAGAAGACATACACTTACTCCCAATTGGAGAAGAATACATCGGCTTTCGCCACTTCATTGATCAAGAAGTTCGGTTTGAAGCCAGGAGATGTCGTGGCTGTGATGTTACCAAATTGCCCCGAGTTTCCCGTAGTGGCGTTCGGGAGTCTACAAGCGGGATGCGTACTAACGACTGTCAACCCTATTTATAAGGAGTGTGAGTATATTTTCGCTTGTTATTGGGTTGAGAAGGGGAGAAGTTGATTTCTTTTGTATACTGAGTCGTGGTAGGTAGGTATTATTTTGTCAACCACTACGGTAATAGTAAACTCGTTGGCCATTTTTTTTAAGATTCATGTTGGAAATAAAAAAATAATTAAACTAGAAAATTTAATTAAACTAGAGTATTAATTTTAATAGTCAGTAAATTATTGATTACAACGATGCATACGCATTAATATTTCTAAAGAAGTTAAATCTAATATCCACGCACTCCATAATTTAACTACTGCAGTAATATTTAACTAGTCTTCTCAATATTTTTTGGGCTTTTAACAGCCGCTCAAAAATTGCCATCGCGGACGGTATTTCACGTCCACACGGCGGGGTATTGGTAAAGTTTTCAACTAGCAATAATCGCACCTCGGATTAACCTCATTGGTTACGATATTGCCTCTGCGCAAAGTTAACACGACTAACTTTTCGCACGAGGGTCATCAAACCGATGTAACGAAACCATAGCGCGATCTAACTCGATGCCAACGCCATCTATCGAAGTGTGGAGTAAACTTTTTCACGATGGTACTAACCAAAGAATTTTGAGAATCTTTTAGAATGTGTTTTTTTTATTAATATTAAGCAATTAGTAATACAAACAACTCATATAAAATGCATGGAAAGAAGATAGGTCATAATTCCTAGGTATTTTTAACGCATTAGCATCCCAAAAAAATGCAGTATCATAATAACACAGCAAAAAATCGTTTACGCGATATCGTACAATTTCGGCCTTGTTTGACAGAGCGATTAGTAAGACACTGTTAATATTTTTTTTTTGTTTAACTTAGATGAGGTCACCTGTCTGCCATTTATGCCATTCTCATTGTAAAATGTCGCCAAAATGAATTCAGAAAGAGATAAGAAACTTGTAGAGGCTTTGGCAAAAAACTAAAAGTTTTTAGGCATGTGTAGGTATCTACTAGAAAAAACATAGTTCCCAAAAAAACATGACTTAGTAAAAAATACATGATTATTTTTAAAAGATAGACGACTAATGCTTTTATTTTATGATACACTAGCCGTTTTCCCGCGGTTTCACTCGCATCCCGTGGGAATTACTGCCCGTACCCGGATAAAATATAGCCTATGTCACTCGTGGATAATGTAGCTTTCGAATGGTGAAAGAATTTTTAAAATCGGTCCAGTAGTTTTTGAGCCTATTCATTACAACCAAACAAACAAACAAACAAACAAACAAACAAACAAACAAAGTTTTCCTCTTTATAATATTAGTATAGATAAAACGAAATACTCATTTTCAGCGAAAAAAAAATGCTATCAATTTATTGCTGAACATGTAAAAAATAATACGTTTTTGTGATATTACTTGTATGGTCTTTTATTGTACTATTATGATAGAGTCAGAATAATAAAACGATATAACCATAGATTTATTAAGGCTGAGGCAAAACGAGCGTAATTTTGTGAGTTGTGAGTAGCAGAATTTCGGTCGCAGAAAATCTGCTACATTCGGTTTCGCACAAAAGTACTATTTGATTCACACAGCAACGCAAAATGAGATGTCTTTTTTGTTTGTAACGATTTTCTGCGACCGAAATTCTGCGACTCACGACTCAAAAAAATACGCTCGTTTGGCCTCAGCCTAAAACTCTAGTTACTACGTGTAAATGATGTTCTATTTCTGAAGCAGAAGCGTACTGATATACTTCTCTGTCTATTTTTGTGGTAGTAAAGTACTTATTTATTATCAAAGTATACTGCAGCGCAATAAGTACACAAACATATTTTAAGTACCTTATAACATTTTACAAATCATCCAGATAAAGAATATTGCGTATTTATTTTATTTAGATAGGCGAAGACAGACGGCTGAACTCTTTAGTCAGTAGAAGAAATGTTTATAATAATGTACTTTTCAACACAGGTGTTGGGGGCGTTTCAGTCAACGATTAAAGTACCTACTACTTTTCAATTTATTTCTTCCACTGACTAAATGGTTTAGCCTCGTTTGGCAGCCTATTGTATCACCACAATTTATACGACTCTGTCTTGTTAAAAAAACAATGTATTTTATGTTGTGCTTAAACTTAAACTTTTCACAAATGATTTAGTTCTATAATGCACCAAAGTCATCATACCTTCAAATGACTCCTCCCACTATGGGTTGAAATATTGTCTGACTAAAACCCTTTCCTAATCTGTGCTAAAACCTACATGTTCCTTCTAGAGCCCTTTGTGAACAGGGGCCGAGGTAACTCTTTCGAACAATTTCGCAGTTCCAACATTCACAAAATTCAACTGATTAGGTATCAGTTTCAGCTTTCTAACTTATCTTTGAACTAATCAATAATTTATTTCTAATAAATATGCAGGACCACAACATGGGTATTACGATAAGCATTAAGCATGTTATAAATATATCGCGATGTTTTGAAGTTGATAAAATATAATGTTTGGCTAGTCATCGTTAGAGCTTAGAAATGTGTTTATCTGTTGTTTGATAAGTTGCCTACACGGGAGGGCTTATTTTGTAGCTGACCAAATATATAAGTATTAGGAAATGTTGATGCCTAATAACAGTTTTTGATTATAATTTTTAATATTAAATCAAAGAGAAATTTAAAATCTTTAGAGTAAGATAAAGTTAGTTAAGTTAATTTAACGATAGCTTAAAAAGGTTTAAGGAAAATTATATAACGCTCATTTAGAAAGGTTTTTCTAGCTTAGGTATAAACCGTAAATCAGTTCAGGACTGCATACTTTTTATTCCCCAACGAATTATATTGATCTAAAATTGGCCGCGATGCTTAGATAACTATCGCCACAAAAAAAAACTACTTAGAAATTAATAGATCAAACTCCACATTGATAACTATCACGGACTTAAGTCTTGCTCCTAAGATAAGATAATTTTCTTTTTTATCTCAAAAACTCATACATTTATTGCACATTATGAAAAATTCGCTGTTGTGTGACACCAGGGGACTGATAAGAGTTTTATGAGTGTAACAAAACAACTTGATAAGAATTGTCATGTCATTACCCTATTGTAAAATGTTTTTAGATAGCGCGGTCCTTTTTTTTCCGAATTTCTCGATTGTTTTGGACTTTTGGCAACAATTTCACAGTTCTAATTTCGGCAAATATGGTGAAAAAAAAACGGGAATTTAATTAAGTTTTAGATATAAGATACTAAAATTTAAAGCGTATTACAATGACCTATTTGATACCATAACCAGCATAAACTTGTATAATATTTTGTTCCTCTTATGGCAAGATTCCACCACATTATTGTCCACGCACAAAATGACAATTTCTTCCATTTGAGGAAGCTTCGCACACAATTTGTCACCGTTTTCTAAAGCAGACCAGAAGAAAGGCGTACAATTTAACGCTAAAGGGGGTTACATTTTTTTTTGCCTATTATAGTAAATTATAATATGAATAAATACTGAACCAGAATCTATGTAATCTTATCTGCAGTTTGTAATAACTTTCGAAATAAACGGCAAAATGAAATAGGTCTTTACTAACAAGCATAAATGGGTTAGCAATAAAGATAAAATGTCCATGGCTAAAAAACTTAATGCTGATTTCGAATTAGTAGGTTAAAAAAGGCTTAAAAATATTAAACGTGTAGGAATGACAAATTACCACCAGCCAGATGGTAATATAATTCTTGCACATAGTGGTGATATTATTGAAAGTATTCATCATAAAGTAAGATTTAGATAATTTCTTTACAATAGTAATAAATAGATTTAAAGCTGTTTTTGTGATAGAGTGTGAACATTGTACGATATAGTAATACCGGATCTTTGGGTGTGGTAGCAGTAACTACATCTACTATAGGTTAGGTATTTAAACCTGACCTAGGTTTAACTAGAACTGTGCAAATAGTTGTTTTTATTTATTCAACTACAGTAACGGCTGAGCACATAGTAATTATGTCAATGGCACTAACATGTTATAACTAAGAATGCATAATATATTTTACACTGTCATAATTAGGGAATATATTCATTTGAAAAACTTTACTTAAGTAGTAAAGTTTTTTAAGACTTAATTTATTCATAAAAATTAGTAAGTCACTAACAATATCTGCCTCATTCTGTTTCAAACATTAACATAAGCAATTGAACAATAATTTCTAATTCATATTTTTTCATTGTTACAGTCGAACTCGCCCACCAAGTAAGCATCACGGAGCCGAAAGTCTTCGTCACACTACCAGAATGTTACGATACAGTAGCAAAATCTTTAAACGTAGCCAAAATCAAAGCCAAAATAATCCTAGTTGATAACCCTAGCAAACCAGTTCCTGATGGTGTCACTAGATATACAGAAGTAGCCGAATCTGGTGAAGCAGATTACAAACTGCTAGATAAAATAGAAAGGAAAGGTGATGATGTAGCCTGCATACCATTTTCAAGCGGTACCACTGGATTGCCTAAAGGCGTTGAGATAACTTATGACAATATGTTGGCTGGAATGGAGATAATGCATCAAAAGGAGAATTGTTTCCCGAACATTGCAAATGGTAAGATTTTGGAGTCATTTTGTTTCACCTAAACGTAAAGATCTTTGCATTGTAGAAACTAATTGAGTCTCTTGAAAAACACTAGACATAATATTTTGATCACTTATTTAGATAATTACTGCTATAAAAATGAAACCTTTTTATTTTTTATTCCTTTCAGATAATTTCCAAGATGTTCTCCCAGCATTTCTGCCATTTTTCCACATTTACGGTCTCGTCATTGGTCTTATTGGGCATATATCTAAAGGCTGCAAATTGGTCACTATGTCCAAGTTCTCTGCTAGTATGTACTTGGACATACTGAAGACACAAAATACTACCTTGCTTTACATCGTTCCCCCTGTTGGTAAGTATATAGTCTCCATCGACTATTATCTTATTGGTCTGAACACTGTTATTGTTACCTGGATTTTTTAAAGAACATTTTTAAATGTATAAGCCCTATTTAAAAACTTCGTAGATCTTATTTCAAAAACATTAATCCTCAGTGTTATTGTTTTGCCTTGATGAAAACTATGTATAAGCCTGATTATGAAGCTATTTGTTTTTGTCTTTTCAGCGATTCTGTTAGGCAAACACCCAGATGTGAATGAACAGCATTATCGTCATGTGAGACACATCATTTGTGGTGCAGCACCTTTGGCTGCAACAGATGTTGAAGCTATTTTACAAAAGAGTAAAGTAAGTTCAACATCAATTTCAATTATCAATACAGCTAGTCTATGTACCAAAAATTATAATCGATTCAGTAGTTTTTGTTAAGAACGACAGTCGTAGTTACTTACACATTTATAATATAAGAGAGATTAAACCTTGATAAAATCACAATCTTCTATGCGATCAGGTTTTAAAATAATGTTCTTCTAAACAACCTTCGTATACAGAATCTTAAAGCATCAAAGCTTACATTCACTGTCAGTCATACTTCATAGCTACATCTAATTGCTTGTTAAAGGAAAACGCGTCATAAATACCAAATAGGTATGGTCTTGTCCCAGATATTTAAATCAAGAGCCATCAACTTCAACTATGAAGACATGTTCATTACTATAATAAGATAGGGCAATGGGTTCGTCCTTGTCCTAAAGGCCATGTTACAATAGGTCTGATATGGCAAATAACATGTTATCTATTAAAAGGATGTTTTGTAAAGTTTACAGTTTAGTTTACTTTGAATTTTATATTTACTTGGTTGTTACTATATTATGACTAGCTTCCGCCAGCGGTTTCATCCGCTTTCCCGTAGGAACTACTCGGCGCACTCGGATAAAAAGTAGCTTATAGCCTTCCTCGATATCTAACACTGAAAGAATTTTTCAAATCGGATCAGTAGTTCCTGAGATTAGCGCGTTAACAAACAAACTCTTCAGCTTTATAATATTAGTATAGATATGAAAAGATATTGCAAAGAATGATGGTTTAGAGACCGTGGAGTTCACAAAACTGAGTTTAGCATTTTACTATCTGCAATAAATGCTACTTTAATGAGATGAAACACTTAATTTATTTTACAAAAATAAATTATCTTTTATCTTTTATCTTTATCTTTATCTTTATCTTTATCTTTATCTTTATCTTTACCGTAAAGTCGTATGACTTTGACCCAATATTCGGCAACATTTTTATTTTCGTATCATATTTCCAACGGTTTCAATTATATGTTTCTGTAAATAATTTGGGCACATAATTAAGGGTACAAGGAAGCTGTTTATATAAAAAAATGTAAATTACATATATGTTTTCATATATATATTTTTTGTCAAACTTTGGGCCAAAGTTTTGCTTAAGACCGGGTGACATTAGCCTGCTCCTTTTTTTGTATAGTAATCGTAAGTTTATTTAACTTTGGGACAAAATAATCACGCGTACATGTTTCAAAAGGCAAGAAAAACAAATTTACATTAAATAAATCAACTTTTCTTTATTTTGTTAGTACACTTTTCATAGAACTAAGTAAGGAACATACGTCATTGCATAGCACGACTAGCAAGAATCAATATATTTCGTAAATAAGTAACAAAACAATAAAACTCTAGTAACTAAACTTATTCTTTATCAATATCAGATTAAATATTAGCACAAATTATCAGTTAAATTGTCATTTAAATCTCCACCAGTTCATTCTTAGTCTAATTCTGGCATCGAAAAGCAGCCTTTTTTTAAACATAGGTGCGTTGATTTTTTGGATCACGTCTTCCCAGCGTTATAATAGTTTCGTCTTTCAAACGTGGCCATCTCCAAAATTTGACCCCCCTTTTCATTACACCCACCATGAGCCCATCTTCACGAGTCTAAAGCACCTTGCCAGGATATTATGTGTGTTTCTCATCTGACAGCGCGCTCTGCTAATTTTTCACCATAGCGGCGGCTTCCAGGTCGCCTCTTGTATCTCGAAGGCATAGCAGATTCATTTATGGTGGCCATTCTGAGAAATAAACAAAAACAAGATTAAAATAATATATTACCAAGTAGTTTTGTATGTCTGGCCAATGGGCCAAAGTCATACAAAAACCTTCTCAATAGTCGCTTAAAGTTTCTTTTTCGCGATATCATAAAAACAAGATATCACATTTTAAAAATTCTACAACACACTTGATAACTGATATATTTAACACAGTTTAAAACAAAAATCAGAACATTAACTCACCATAAAATAACTTTTTGTTGAGAAAGTTTGCACTGCAATATTTCAACGAAAACCAAACTTGTCAAAACAAGCTACAGTAACCAATCACAACCAAGTCCGACAGTGCTAAACACTGTTTTATCCACTGTATTATAGTGTCATCTGTTGGTTATCACTCGTACTTTTACAC
>NWSH02000535.1:11851378-11870811 GCA_002382865.2 Heliothis virescens
AAAAACTTTTTACAAAAAAAACAAAACCGACTTCACAAAAAAACACTGAAAGGGATAAAAAAATAAAACTTTTCACATGGCTCTAGAAGTCGGTGGCAAAATAAACACATTCAACAGACCTGCAGACACCGACTTCTAGAGCCATGTGAAAAGTTTTATTTTTTTATCCCTTTCAGTGTTTTTTTGTGAAGTCGGTTTTGTTTTTTTTGTAAAAATTTTTTCTATTATAGATCCTACTCAATTTGCTATGCATGCAGTTTCACACGTAATGGCTATTAGAAAAAATACAATAAACTTTTTACTTGGGACCTTATTATATGTGACAAACTGGCAACATAATATAACATTCAATTCAAGGAGTAGCTTTTGCGAGTACGTTTGGCTTCTCGATCGCCTACCAAAGATCCAAACTGCCTTATAAACTTTGCAGTCCAGGACATATATTGATTTTATATGCCAAAAAACAGACATGGAAAAAGGTTCCCTTTACAATACCTAAGCCGCAAAATCATGACAATATAAGTATAATTTTTCATAAAAACACAGATGATTATAACAATATCTTACCACTTGCCAAGCAGATTATTGATAGCAAAGACAGTGAGCATGATATATTTATCAAGATGACAACCGATCGGCTTAATCCTTTTATTTTTCCACTTGAAGAGTCATTCTTATAATCTGACATTGCTTTTTGTTTTGTTATTGTAATCAAAGATTCCGTCTAAACCGATATCAAAAAGTATCCCATAAATAGACTATTGTAAATATAGAAAAATATGTTTTAAAATGTTGTTGTTGTTATGATAGAATTATAGTTTCTGACAAACGACATAGAATCTCTTCGCAAATCTAGCGAAGAGGTTTTATGTCATCATCTTAGCTTAAACTCAGATTTATATAGCAACGAATATAATAGTAGATAATGTCAGTTATCATCAACGGTCAACGGTTATCTTTGAATACTATTCAGAAAAAATCACACAAACCTTGTCAAGGTTTACCTATATCTTCACTTTCTAGACATGTAGTAAGTTGTGCATAAGCAAGCATGTGTAGGTTCTGATGCTTTCTTCTCTATTATTAAAACGCGATCATTTGTTTTACAGGTATGTGCGGTAACAGGCAGAGGCTATACCTACGAGCAAGCATTCAAGCTATCCAACAGATTTGGGGCAAACCTTAGGACCAAGTTCAAGATTCGCGATGGAGACACAGTGGCGGTGATGCTGCCTAATATTCCAGACTATCCCCTGGTAGCTTTGGGTATATTGGAGGCTGGAGGAGTGATCACCAGTATCAATCCCATCTATACTGCCCGTAAGTTTTCTGTAGATGAATAACGTGTTGCTAGAATCAAACTTCTAATTAAACTAATTGAACTAGTAACAAGACTCCCCTGTAGGCTAGAATATTTCCAAAATATAGAGCTTTATAAATAAAGCGTTATATGATAAGAAAATTAATATGAAATGAGAAAAAGATAGCATAGTGCGTCCCTTAAAAGAAGTACTCACTACTTTAAATTATTAATTAACTAAAAATGTTGCATGTGCAATTTCAGATGAAATACAACGCCAGCTAAAGATGTCAGCATCAAAGATGGTAGTGACACTCCCGGAGGCAGTACCAACAATCAAAGAAGCTCTCAATCTTGCTAAACTAAACATTCCAATAGTTGTTGTGAAAACTAATGGAGACCCAGCTCCTGAGGGAACAGCTTTGTTCAACGAACTGAGCGAAGATATTCACGCAGATAAATCTTGTTTGAAGAAAGTTAGAAGGAATACCAATGATGTCTGCTTCCTACCTTACTCAAGTGGGACTACGGGATTGCCGAAAGGCGTGGAGCTCTCGCATAGAAACATCATTGCTAATTGCCAGCAGATTAATGAACCGCTAATTAGGTTGCACCATGATACTACTGGTGAGTTTAGAATTTAGGTTTGAATGTTTTTATTTGAATTAAGGAGGAATAAAATAAGTTCTAAGATATTCAATAATTATACCATCTACATTTTTTAACTTGATATTTATTTCTGTTTCGTTAAATATTAAATCATGGTATCGGGTAACCAACACCTCCTATAGTATACTTACCCGATTTATTGTAGTTATTGCATTCTTCTTAAACACTATAGCTACATTTCATGTGTTTTATAAATACAATATCATCTATAAAATCTTAATTTTTAACTCTGTTATTTTCAGCTACTCATCAAGATGTTATAATGGGAGTCTTGCCGTTCTTCCACATCTACGCGGCAACAGTCCTGATGTTCCATAAGCTGTCCGTCGGGGCCAAGCTGGTGGCTTTGTCCAAGTTCAGTCCAGAATCATTTCTGAATACGATTGAGAAGCAGAAGACAAATGTTTTGATGGTGGCGCCACCTCTGAGTAAGCATTCCCTTTAATTAATCAACTGAAACGTGTGACTCGCGATCTACCGGGTCTGTAAACTATTGATAAAAACATACAGTGACAGATAAAAGTTGGTATCGGTAGGCCAAAAAACACGAATTGGTTTGAGGCAACAAGAATCACTCCATTGTAATTTCCTAGAAGTAAGAAAGAGTTATTTGATTGATTTGAATATTAGGACACAGTCTCAAAGCAGTAAAAACATGGCTGTATGATAGTAAACAATAAAACTTTTTTATCATGTTCACGTCCTGTAGGCTGTTTGAACGATGTTGGTGATAATGTTGTTGACATAAAAAGATAATTATGGCGATACCAAAATTTTTTGTTAAATAATTTACATTTGCCTAGATACCGCTGAGGTATTATATACGATGGAAATAATACTCTTCGTATTACTATTGAAGGCAATATAAGATTTATAATAATGGCTGTGGCTGTAAAGATAAAACAAAACAGAATTTATCTACAGAAACACGCGATTTGAAAGCCGATCAAACGAACCAATCATTATTGAAAATAAACATTAATATATTCAATATTCGCTCTTAAACTAGCTGTCTCCATGTACAAAAACGTAAACAAACCCACACAAGCTTAAAACCACGTACGAAAATACGAGAGACCGGTTTTTATACATGTGTGTGTGACGCTTGATATCTGTGTGCGTGCGGTGTATTAATAACTTCAGACTCATACGCAGCTTGAGTACACACCTCCTTTGTTTGTTTACTTCTGGAATTTTGCAATTGGTTCTGCACAAGGTCATTTGAGACTTGAATGGCCGGATTCTGGTTCTGGTTGACTTGTTTATCACCAGAAAAGGACAGGACATGAAGCCTATCACTAGTTTACATTTGTTCTGTACCTTCATTAAAATGTGCCCTTCCTTTAGTTATGTTTTGGACTATTACTTTATTCTTTACACTCTTTTCTTTCTTTGTTGCTATACATATAACATAAATATGTTGCAGAAATCTTAGCTGCAATGGTTGCGAATTGTAATTTTAGAAACATGTGAAATCTTACATTTGCGAAGTCATGGTCTGGCGATTACCATTTGCTAATTTTAAATCTCGTGTTACTAAAGTCTTGTTTGTTTATCAGGAAATATGTAAAATAGAACATATTTGTATACGCATAAAGTCTTCTACTATAAAAGAGCGGAGAGTGATGTCATCGTTGACGCACGAGATTTTTTATCGACACAATAATGTTTGAAATTGTCGCCTGTTTTATCATTAACATTCCTAGCTTACAAAATGGGACACACCTTTTTACTATTATTGCTAAAATTCACAGCTATAAGTAGATCGCAATTTCACTTGAACTTTATTTTAAGTAGAATTTAGGGGTTTGCACCGGAGCGAAATTATCCATCTACCAACCTACCAAAAGAAGTAGAAGACGAATTCATTTTGTTCTACCTACTTACAACTGTATTCTTTTTCCAAAATTAATGAAACAATCCACGACTGTCAGTAGAAACACAGATTGATAGAATATTGGGAACGGCCATAGACCAATACCTGTATCTACAGTTAGTAAGTGATGATGACTGATACTTCTGTAATATAAACAATGCTGTACTAATCCTTGTACTTGTTCTCCATTCCAGTTTTGATGATGGGCTCTCACCCAGCAGCCACAGCGAAAACATTCCGGCATGTGGAGTTTGTGTGTAATGGAGCGGCACCACTTGCAGCGTCTGATGTGGAAAGATTCTTGTCGCGATGTGAGGTACAAACATAACTTCTGTATTTAACATTATAAACTAATCCCAATTGAACTATGAGAGTCTTGTTGTCAAAATTATGCTTAACCACTCGTATACCTCCGGTAACCATAAGACGATAGAAAATCAATGGTGTCTCGCGTATCAAGTAGTAGATGTCATATTTTTTATTGCATTTCAACTTTATTCAACACGGCAATTCACACTGCAAAATAATCACATGCTTGTTACTGCTTTTAGGGCTTTAGAATGTTCGAAATGTAATGCAGCCCCCTCAGAGTTACTGGCGCCTACTAAGACTAACAAATTACGAACGATACTATAAAGAACTCAGAGTACTTACGAATTGGTTTTAGTTTGTAGATATATGATACTTTGATGTCTGAAGTAGAAGAAATCATGATTAAATATATTTAACTGTCAAAAAATCTTTGTACGAGCGACTTGAAGAAAATAAATTCCTAGAAGAAACATCAGTATAATAATAAACATTGTATCTTTTCAGCGTGATATAGAGTTCAGACAAGGCTACGGTTTGACGGAGACTTCGCCGACGGTTTCCCTGTCTCCCTTAGGATCTAAACGATATGAGGCCACGGGTCCACCAATACCGAATACTGAGCTGAGGATTGTTGACAAGGATCTTAAGAACTTGGGACCTAATGAGGTATGTGATAGTTTCGATCGTATAGATAGACATTGGTTTGAAAGAAAGTCACAAAAATAAATTAAAATTAAAAAGTGAATCCTTTCAAAACATTTTTTTTGTGTATATAGATAAAAATTCTGATAATCTTTTCTCTATCCCGATTAAATCTTCCTTCTATATTAACTTCCACGAAATTAATCAATCCATAGATTTTTTTTGTACCTAAAAAAGTGAGACGCTATAAACAGGAGACGGAAACTTATATATACATATTATCATTTTTTATTTCAGACTGGTGAGATCCTGATTCGAGGACCTCAAGTGATGCGAGGATACAGAGAAAACCCTCAAGCCAATAACGAGGTTTTCACAGCAGATGGCTGGTTCAGAACTGGTGATCTGGGAGTAGCGGACGTAGACGGAACCCTCACTATTGCCGATAGACTAAAGGAGCTCATTAAGGTGAATATAGAAGATGGTATTGGTACTGAATATTATTGAAAACTGTCAGCAACATAGAGTTATATAAGAAATGTTGTAGACAAACATTGAAATAACCCAGCTAACTAAAGAGCGGGTGAATTTTTTTAAAGTTTTTGTCTTACAGGGTAACTAAAGAAAGTTGATATACTTCACAAAAATATGGAGTTCTATGTTTATGCGGGCCATGAGGGTTTCTATCTCTGTCTTTAAGTCCGGAAAAAACCTGTAATTCTGGCCTTATTGAACGCAAGTGATTCTAAAAGTTAAACCTATAGTTTCATTAAGATTGAACTAGCACGTGCTTTAGAGGTACACATTGTAATGTATATTGATAAATTAGTAAAAAAATATGTTTATTTACAGGTAAAAGGCTTCCAAGTACCTCCAGCAGAATTAGAATCCGTTTTACGTGAGCATCCTTCAGTGGATGATGCAGCCGTTATCGGAATACCTCATCAGACCAAAGGAGAGTCACCGAAAGCCTTCGTAGTACTTAAGAATGGTCACAAATGTTCTCAACATGACTTATCCAAGTTTGTCAATGAGAAAGTAGCAGCGTACAAACATGTCGATGATATATCCTTCATTGATAAAGTTCCTAAAAGTGCAGCGGGCAAGATTCTGAGAAGGGTATTGAAGGAACAGTACTGTTAGGGTTAAGATTTAGAATCAGGGTATACACAGTTTGCCCCAAATAACTTTGCAATAGTAATTGTTTTGTTCATAAAATTATTATTGCGAAAACAAATAGTGGTCACTTTTTAAATTAAAGTATTTAAGATTTTTACAACGTCTGTATGAACAAATGCGCAAAGTTATGTGGTGCAAACTGAACTTTCAGTCAATTTATTCGATCTAAGTGAGTTTTAAGATGAATATTATTATAAAGTTTTAGATAAGATGGAAATTATATTTTTGATCATTGGAATTGAAAATGTTTTTCATTGAATATTAATTCGTAAATTTTACAGATTTGAAGAAGTATATTTTGTAAAGTTGTAGGTATAAGAATGAAAAACGAATTGATGTAATCGACATTATTTAAGTGGAAATTAATATTTTTGTATCAACTTAAGACAGCATTTTGACTAAAGATTTTTGTAAAGCTTTAACATTTAATACATATTTTTAAGAACTCATTTGGTTAAGTCACATGTTATTTTGAGGACTGCGTAAGGTATAAGGGTAAAAATATGTTGAAATTATTATTTTATGGTTAATAATTGTGACGTATGTTATGTTGTAATCACGTTCTTGTTATTGGCAAAAATATAAAACCTTTTTTTATATACTTTTGCTTTTTATTTTATGTCTGACAGAGCTGCATCCAGTGAGACTGAAAGCCGAATCCAGAGATAAGTTGGGAAAAGCGTAGGATGATGACGAGATGCAAGATACTAATCATTCAAAGATAACACTGGTTTACAAAAAAAAAATTGTACCCAACGTGAAATATATAACTTCTTGTAGATAATTTAATACTAAATCAAAGTCCAGAACATAAAATGGGATTTGGAGATAAACCATTCTTATAGTGCTAAAAACGCGACGATAGTTGGTGTAATATTTGAAAGACAGGAAATTAGCACTATAAGAATGGTATATCTCCGTATCCCGACGTGCTAGAGCAACTTTATGTTCTGTACTTCCATTCAGTATCAAATAATGTACAAGAAATTATATATTTCACCTCGGGTATAAAAATGCTGTAAACTAGTGTAATTATTATTTTCAAACTATTGCTAGGAGAGTTCATACACCTGTAGGCACAAGAATTTCTATTTTATGATACACTTATCTAAAGACATATTACCTGATTATACAGTTTGTATAACATTTGATAAAATTATTTATCATTCGTACTACCATTATAGAGTTTATCAAAATAATAAATGAATGTTAGAGTTAAAAGACAGAAGTACCATTATTGCCTATAGTGTCTCACAATATATTTTTTACAAAATTTTTAATATGAAAACTACAGGCAGAACGATTGCACAGTTTTTTTTTTGATGACCAACATTGATCGCAAGCTTGGCAGATCACTAGCTTTTTTTTTTTATATCGATGGGAAATCATCAGTATGACCCCTCCCGCTGTGGGTGACAGCGGAAGGGAGTGTCAGACTTTTACTGACTAAAACCCACCGTGTTCCTTCGGGAGCCCTTTGTGTGCCAGGGCCGCGGTAACTCTTTCGAACAACCCGCAGCCCCGACGGGGGCAGATCATTAGCTTAGTGGGAAAATGTGTCAAACCATTCCTCCTCATCACTGTCGACTGGAAGCGTGAGGAAAAGGCTGGTAGCACTGCCATGCGGAAAACTATGCTTAACTTTTGTTCAAAGTGATAGCAGGCCTTGTAATAATAGTCTTTTGTTTTTTTTTTATAAATACGATGCTGATCCTTCGTCCAAAGTTATAGCCAGCCTTTTAATAGTTTTCCTTTTTGCTGAAAAAATTATATTATAGGTAAACCCTGTATATAAGTGTAAACATTATGCTATAATGTTATTATAATACATATTATACAAACTTGCTATTTAAAATAATTATTAAACTAATAAAAAAAACAATACGGTTCATATCATATCTTTTTTAATTTTTTTATCGATGGAAAATCATCAGATGACCCCACCCGCTGTGGGTGACAACGTGAGGGAGTGTCAGACTTTTACGAGTTTTGACTAAAACCCACTGGGAGCCCTTTGTATGCTAGGGTCGTGGTAGCTCTGTCGAACAATCTCGCAACCCCGGCAGTTCATGTTATATCTGTGTTTAACATTGAAATCAAAATACACTAATATATAATTGGGCTACGGTTGGAATTGACAACTTTGTTTCCCACAACTCAAGGTCAAAAGACGTAGAATTAAAAACCTGTTTTTAAAGCATGACAAGAATAATATATCAAATTATAAGTTTGACAAAAACTGCTAGTATTTTTCATATATTGTACCTAGTAAAATGAGTTCCTGGTATACATGTGTATGCAGAAGTTCAAATACAAAATTAATTTCAGTTGGAAACTAAAATATATGTATACTATGAGATTTCGAAGTTAAATATATTGAAGACTAGCTTCTGCCAGCGGCTTCGCCCGCTTCCCGTGGGAACTATTTCCCGTACCCGGATAATAAGTAGCCTATATGATATTCTGATATATAAGTTATATGTCTGCCAAGATTCATCATTTTTTTCGTTTTGTTTTGTAAAAATATTTAATATACAGACACGATTATTTTACTGTTTTATTATATGTATAGAATACGGTAGATCTGGGCGATTTGATTATAAAGCAATAAAATTAATAAGAGAGGCTGTGATGCCCTTGGTTAATATTCTTATTGTTATGGTAAATGGCGACACAATAAATATAAAATATATAAAATTCCCGAGAATATGACAATCACCTATGGATAAAACGGCATTCTAAAAAGAACATAAAAATAATACCTACTTGGTTTATTAAACAAACTGAAACCGAGAGTCGTGATATTAAAAGAAAAACCCGTTACCTTAGTGGTATTTTAACCCAGGCAGGTTAGTTGTATTTCTTATCAATAACAACACCTTTTGACAGCAAATATTTCGATATAGTTAGATGTCCACAGTTAATGTGGAATAATATATTTTTCAGCACAGAGCCTTATAAAAATCAAATCAATTTGCACTAGATATACATATAACGTTATTTTACATATTATGTATTTAAGTACAGACGACAGCACATCAGCCTATCTTAATCATACAAAGTTTATCAATCGAATATTAACCTTTTACTATCGTGATTAGGTTGAAAATCAATTGAAGAAGTTTGTCAGATTGTGGTAGGCACGCTTAGTATGGAATATAAATATTCACAGCGAGGGGGAATAGATGGATGAGCCACGTGATGTTTGTCCACAGGCTTAAATGGCCATCTGCCGTGCACGATACAGGACATACAGAAGAGCAGTCTTTATCCTTAGTTCTTGAGTTATCTGTAAGTGAAAATAGATCCAGGCATTTTTATAAGCTAGAATCAAAAAATAAATACCACTTTATTATAAAAAGCGGTCCTAAGTAAGTATCGGCTTTAGTTCTAGGTGTAAATTGTTGTCTCGAAGAAAATTAAAGCTCTAAACCTAGTACTAAGCCCGACACTTTTTAAAACCACATTTTATAATAAGATGGTTAGAGTTTTAGAAAAAAACATAATATTCATAGTATATCGATATAATTAATTTTATCTCGTTATCACTTCTATTTTCATTACGATGGTTCTATTGGTGGCATGTTTTAGATAAACACTTAAATTTTAACTACTTACACTTCTGTACGCTGGACCCTTCAATTTTGTATACATTTTACTATTTATACTTCTGTAAGTCACCTGTATGTTGACAAACAACCGAGTAATCATTATTCGCTTTTCATTGTCAGTAGCCGTAGCGTTGAATTCGTTCACACACGTCACCAGAATTATATTTTATACATCTATTTTTGTCGCAAAATGGCTACGGTTATATGTCGTTTAAAGCCGCGTTTTAAAAGAATTGTAAGTGTTAGGGAAAGCAGTGTATGGAGTCAAGATAAAGTTGTATCATCATGTTATAAAGACGTCGATATACCCAATTTGACTATGGACCAATTTATGTTTAAAGATCTGGAGAAATGGGCCGGTAAAACTGCTACGGTAAGTACTTACCCGTATTTTGTGTATATAAGGTACCTGACTATATAACATTTAAGGGTTAATAAACTGTTTACTGTATTATAAATATCTATCGTATAGGTATGCGAATTGGAAGGAAGAAATAGTGGTAAACAAATACAGAATACCGAGTTGAGTTGAGAACAAACTTTTTCTACAGTTTTGTAGACTGAAATAAAAAATATACACTTTAACCTTTAGGTATGAGTACTTTTGGGTTATTAACATTTAACTTTACAGGAAGCTATTGAGGGCGTAAGCCGCCTTTAACAACAATGATAATTAAAAAAACATCGAAAAATATCTAAGTATCGTTTATTGAACAGACTTTAGCACAAGAAAAAATATACTTTTGAGAGTGTCCTGCAATAGAGAAATATAGTAAATTCTTTATATTTAAATAAACAAAATTAAGTAATCAAAATATTTATTATTTATCTAAACTAATATAATAAAGCTGAAGAGTTTGTTTATTTGTTTGTTTGTTTGAACGCGCTAATCTCAGGAACTTCTCGTCCGATTTGAAAAATTCTTTCAGTGTTAGATAGCCCATTTGTCGAGGAAGGCTATAGGCTACTTTTTATCCGGGTGCGCGCAGTAGTTCCCACGGGAAAGCGGGTGAAACCGCTGGCGGAAGCTAGTACTGAAATAAGACGGCAAACAGATAACTTCGTACGTGTGATTAGCAGTCAATACTTCGATCAAAGGTCACTCAACTCAGAATGACATTTTTACTTGAACGATAACAAACTTAAAATAACACGTGTATAGCTCTGACAAGATTAAGCGCCAGTTTTATAGGTCCTAGATAAAGTCCTAGATAGCTTTGTGACTGACAGTGCCATAGAAATGTTTTTAATTTTGACTATTTTTCTGTGGGAGTATCTGTCAGATAGCTATCTAGGACTTTATCTGAAAGCTGTTAAACTGCCTCTTAATCTAGTGAAACTGGCAGCAAGTTAATGTTACAAACACACACTGAAGTAAATTGTTTGATATGATAATAGTATGCAAAGTTCAAAGGTCGATCACGAATGTAGAATGATGCTCTTTGGATCTCTTTCCCTTCGAAATGTATACTAATATTATAAAGCTGAAGTTTGTCTGTCTGCTTGTACCCACTTATCATAAGGAACTACTCGTCCGATTTAAAAGCAATAAAATGTTAGTTGGATAACCACGGGACGCGGATGAAACCGTTGGTGGAAGCTAGTATAATGTTAAATTAACCAATAACTACTCAGTTAGCTACTAACAATAGAATAATGAGAGAAAATACACTTAAAGTAAAGTAAACTCCTATATCGTTCAGGATGTCCCGATAGGCAATAATATTTAGAAATGCGAAAGTAACCATGTCAATCGTGTTATTTAGGACGAAAAACCGGCCAAGTGCGAGTTGGACTCGCGCGCGAAGGGTTCCGTACCAAGCTGTAGTTCCACGCTTGAGTAACAGATGGCGTTGTATTCAAATTGCACTGTCTTTATAATTTATTGTATGGGGACCCCCCTTAATATATAACTTTTTAAAATTTTTAGTATTTGTTGTTATAGCGGCAACGAAAATACATCATTTGTGAAAATTTCAGCTTTCTAGCTATCACGGTTAATGAGATACAGCGTGGAGACAGACAGACAGACAACGAAGTCTTAGTAATAGGGTTCCGTTTTTACCCTTTGGGTATGGAACCCTAAAAAAGGGCACAACTAGAGGGTAAAATTCAATAAGGGGTTATAAATTAGGTAATAGTCGACTTTATAAAGCACAAAAAAGTATAAAAAGACATTTAGAAAAATATTGCACTTATTCGCTTGGCATCCGTTGTAGTCGGTTTAACACGAAATTTAATATTTGGCAGATATGTGGACACACTGGCCGAAAGTACACCTTCGAACAAACATACAAGAAATCAAGAATTTTTGCAGCGAACTTAAGAAGAAAATTCAAGGTTAAAGATGGTGATACTGTTGCTGTTTTATTACCCAATGCGCCGGAGTACCCCATAGTCACATTTGGGGTTCTAGCTGCCGGCGGCGTCGTTACAACTATGAACCCTGTTTACACTGCATGTAAGTTCAATTTCATTTAAAATCAGAAGCACTTGGAATGGATCAACAGAAATTCTGGTAAAAGCCAATCAAAATACGATAAGCTTGCAAGTTTCCATATCTATTGATAACTTCATGATTGCCCAGATTTTCAATAGATCGGTATCTAAATTACCCATATTTAAATAATAAATCGATAAAACCAAAACATCGAGAACAAAAAACCTAACAATTTCTTAAATTTCATTCCAGATGAAATACAAAGGCAGATTCTTCTGTCAGATACGACATTAATCATCACAAACGTGGATCTAGTACCAACAGTGAAAGAAGCACTCACACTAGCAAAGAAAGATTTTCCAATAATAACTCTAGATGTAAATCAGAGTTTACCTGAGGGTACAGTTTCGTACAAAGAATTAGTTGAAGACAATAATACAGACTTAAGTATACTGAAAGAGGTTAAAAGAAATCATGACGATGTAGCATTTCTACCGTACTCTAGTGGTACTACAGGACTTCCTAAAGGAGTGCAATTGACTAGTAGAAATCTTGTAGCTAATTGTGTACAACAGAATACTGAGGTGAGACAGTTCGAGCACACTACTGGTAAGTCTTTTATTGCTTAAACTGCAGGTAATTAAACAGAAACCAGACGAACAGATAAGGAAAATGCACAGGAAGCCGCTTAGTTATGTTATTGCTTATGATATTGCATTTCAATTAAATTATGCATTGCAATAAAATAAAGATAAAATTGAATTGCATTTATTTAAACAAAACACAGAAATACAATGCTTTTTAAGTTAACTAAACTGCGACAAAGATACGGTTTAGTTTAATTTGAAGGTGCATATGAATAACAAGATTATACTGATAGGTAAATTAAACACAACAAGTTTGTCAAGTCCCTTCAATTGAGATAAGGTACATTTTTAACAGCACATAACATTAAAACAAAACATTAACATAAAAATTTTAAAGTGTAAAAGTAAAGTACTTATCAATACTATATCTATAACATTACAAAGTCGGCTTCCAGTTTAACAGGATGGATCTGAATACTAGCGTTTTACATCTAGCGACTGCCTATCTGACCTTTCAAACCCATTACCTGGGCAACCCTTTACCGGTACTGATATCATACCTTTACTCTGGGTTTCTTTAATCGTGTATTGCAAATCGCAAAACTACGGATAGATATGATTTAGAAATCGGCCATTAAACTACTACAATAATCGATGTTTCGATTTCCAGAATCACATCAAGACAGTACTTTGGTAGTGCTACCAATGTTCCATTCCTACGGTTTGTCAGTCTGTATGTTGCACAAGCTGTCAGTTGGAGTGAGGCTGGTGACTCTGCCGAAGTTCCAGCCAGATATGTTCCTGAACACGCTGTTGAAATATAAACTGCAACTGATGTATTTGGCACCACCAATGGGTAAACACATTCATATGAATTACATCTATAGAATGCAATAAAGTAAAACGTATGTCTAACTGAAATCATTGAAACCTGAATATTGGATGGTAAACACTATTGGCTGTGCCAGGAAAATAATTGATAACAAATATCCAGTAAAACTCAGCAGTTCACATGCTGCATCGAAAGTCACAGTAATCCAGGCGACCAATAAATCAGGAAAAAAATCGATCTACATTGAAAACCTTCAATGTAGATCAATTATAAGAGTAAGAGGATGACCCTCTTACTCTTATACCAATTTTATTTGCGGTCGGTGCAGCATGTTTTCTCCTTCCATATTCTTGTATCTGCCATCATCTGACCAAACGTTCTTTCTAGTCATATCGACTTCTACAGAATTCATCCATCGTTTAGTCGCCTTGTTCTACTATATCCATCCACGTTCATGCTAAAAACTTTATTAAGAAGATTGACATCAGAAGATAACTTTCTGTTCACAGTATTGTTTCTCGGATCGTATCCTGAAGTGACTGCAAAACATTTAGAACATGTGAGATGTATTACATCAGGCGCTGCTCCTTTGCCATATGCTGACATCCAGAGGCTTTTTGAAAAAGCCGAGGTAAAAAACTAAAATATATTTAATAAAGTTTTAGCTCAAGCCACTCATTATGTTGTTACCTAGAACTAACAGGAAGTACTTTTTTGTTTGTTTGTATGTTAAAGACGAATCTGATGGACTGATTTGAAAAATTCTTTCATTGGTGGATGCACAATCCTTGAGTAACACCGAGTATAATTGAGGCCATGAGAGCCAGAGTGGCCTAACTGTCATTTTTTAAATCAATTTTAAGGCCATTGTGGCGCTGTAAAATATCGTTTACTTATTTTTTTGACAAATAAAATTAGTTTTGAAAAAATGACAGTTAGGCCACTCTGGCTCTCATGGCCTCAATTGATCTGGGTAGGGGAAGTAGTTCACCCGGGACGCGGGTGAAACCATGTGGAACAGCAAGTTGAAGAAGAGTGATGAAGATTTGAAAAACAAAACTAGATTAAAAGTAACGTAACAAGAGTAAAATTAAAATTTTCAGCGAAACCTGAATTTCGGTCAAGGTTATGGTATGACAGAAGCTTCACCATTAGTCACCATATCACCAATGGGGCATAAGACATATGAAGATGTTGGGTATCTTCTACCGAACATGCAGATGAAAATAGTCGATGGAAACATGAAACATCTAGGACCGGGCGAGGTTCGTATATTTTAATTAATTTCTATGAAATATAATGAAAGAAGGAAGGCAGCCTTTTATCCTACAGTGGAACACCACAAACTAAAATCTATACTAATATTATAAAGCTGAAGAGTTTGTTTTTTTGTTTTATTGAACGTGCTAATCTCAGGATCTACGGGTCCGATTTGAAAAATGCTTTCAATGTTAGATAGCCCATTTATCGAGGAAGGCTATAGGCTATTTTTTATCCGGCTGCGCGCAGTAATTCCCACGGGAAAGCCGGTGAAACTGCTGGCAGAAGCTAGTAAATAAATAATTACAGAGATCTCATATGGAGTATTACGACACAAAAATACCTGAATGACGAGCATTCGCTTATCAAACTACGTCAAAGCGTGTTTGTTGCCTGTAATTAAAGGTATCAGATAAAAAAGAACACCGCGTTGCACCTCCGGGAGTGCTGGCAGAAGTGAAAACATGAATATTAACTTTATGCGTTTTTAATATTTTTTGAGATTATGGAATGAAGAAAGAGCACAACTACTTTTTACTGTCATCACTTGCCCTGTTTCTCAAAAAAATCTTTTGTCCCTATGACTGTACTGGAAGGTAAACTAAAGATACCCCAACACGATTAAAATAATCAAAATTTAAGCACGACTCCATCTATGATTTTGAAGAATAAAAACTATACTCGTACTTTCATACTTGGCTAACTACTTGACTTTGAAAAATTATAGATGGCGCAACACATTTTTTCCCACATGTCTATCCTCGATTTTGAGGGTTCTGGTTGAGCTAAAATTATTCAAATATATATATTGAGTTTATTGCTGTGGCCTGGATAAAGATACTCCGGCACCATTACATTTTATAAAAATAAAAACCCAAACTCCATCTATGATTTTAAATGATAATTACTAAGCCTGACACTTGTCGAATTTCACATGTTTGAAACGTCATAAAATATGTTACCGACCTGTACTTACGGAATTTCTATAGAATTTCGTGTTTCACGATTTTGGGTTTCACGATGTCAGGTTTCACGATGTCGGGTTTCACATTTCGGTCACGTGATACCTGTCGCGAGTTTATATATTTTTCCCCATACAAAAAGTGCTCAACGCCGCTAAAGAAGTTTTCACTTCAAAAATATATGCAACCTACAATCATTATATTCGAATGCAGTATTTGATTTTAATCAGATTACAATTACTCGTTGGTACAATCAAATATTGTAGAACTGAGTTCTCCTCCTTGATATACTTACTGCTGTTATGCTCGAATCTGTAAAGTAACCTGAATGTAGTTAAAACACCTTCAAGATTAGTATTCTGAACACCAAAGTCACCTTTAAAATAATCATCGTACTTATTTGTACTTTGAGTTATTCATTCATCGTTGATTTTCTTCTGCTGCCAAATTCCTGTTATGCCTAGCATTATATTGAGCTAGAGATTCATAATCAAATACACGATATAAAATACTCAGAAGAATCATAAAACAAAATTAAAAATACGATTTTGTGAAAGCCAAAACATAATCTTATTTACCTACAGTCTAGGTGACACTGTTATAAATATCTTGGAATCAACTATTAATAGCACTCATTCAGTTTTGTCTGAGAAAATTGTGGTTAGACTGACACAATTTGAGTGATCTAAATGTGTGGTGCAAATCTGGAACGTCGCGTCGTGTTTGTTTAGGACTGCTTGGAAAAAAAAGACTACCGGCTAGTTTCATAGGTTACAAGAAAAGTTCTAGATAATTTTTAATTTTAATTACTTTTCTATTATATGGCACGATCTGTGACATAGCTGTCCAGAATTGGATTTGGAACTTGAGAAACAGGCCGTACATCTTTTGTTTATGTTGATACATAAAAAAATACAGTGACTGGCACCATCTCTATTTCATTTATCGAACCACAAAAGGAATATCATCAAAGTTGCTCTTTTATTCCAGGTTGGAGAACTTCTAGTGAAAGGTCCCAATGTAATGAAAGGATACTTGAAGAATCCTCAAGCAAATAGTGAAGTGTTCGAAGGAGAATGGCTGAGGACTGGAGACCTGGGCAAGATCGATGAAACTGGACTCTTGACTATAGCTGATAGACTGAAGGAACTTATTAAGGTAAACATCTTTCTAACAAGCAGAAGCAATATTGTTTATAGCTGAGCAACCGTGTCTTGTTGATTTAGTTTTGTTGTCAGTTCATAGATGGCGTTCCCGTCAATTTGCATAGTAATTTTAACGCCTACTTTAAAGTAATAGCAACACGTCTAAGTTGGCTAAACTATATTGATTTAGAATTAGTACTACATCATTACGTTCAAAGATGATAATTATAGTGATAATTGATAAGTTGTGGAAGAAAGAGACATGCTTCGCCGACTCTTAGTAAGAAAATGGGACAAGGTTTGGGGAATGCGGGTGATCTTTTATAATTGGCTAGCTTCTGCTAGCGGTTTCACACGCGTCCCGTGGGAACTACTCAGCGCACCCGGGTAAAAAGTAAAAAGTCTATAGCCTTGCTCGATAAATGGGCTATCTAACACTGAAAGAATTTTTCAAATCGGATCAGTAGTTCCTGAGATTAGCGCGTTCAACCAAACAAACAAATTATCCAGCTTTATAATATTAATAAGTATTGATATATTTATGAAACTAAGTAGAAGAATGGTTCATTGATAAAATTACTTCTTACATAGCTGGGTTTAGAAGCATATTGAATAAATATTCCATTACAAGTTAGCTATACGCAATAATGAAATAAGCGCCTCGAAGAAAAACAGTCACATTATTTTTTAGACGTGTTAGTTATTACAAATTGTAAAGGCGCTTAACACAGTAGTTTATTGTTGTTATGTAGGTCGTAGGTCATCTATTAGTAGTCATAATTTAATATTAAAATAATTTATGATGATTTTAATAATCAGATTATTTTATCCGAAAATAGATATAAATATTGTCAATACAAAATCCACGTGTATTCCCACAAAAACAGATTTAGTTTCCTAAAAAAAATGATTTGAATAAATGTTTTATTTTTGTTGCAAATTAGTCATAATTTTTCTATTTATTTTCAAGGTTAAAGGTTACCAAGTCCCACCAGCAGAATTGGAGAACGTTTTAAAGGAACATTCCGCCATTTTGGATGCAGCTGTCATTGGGGTCCCAGATTCAAGTGCCGGAGAGAGACCACGGGGCTTCGTAGTTTTGAAACCCGGGAATAAAGTGACTGACAAAGAAATTATAGAATTCGTAACTAAAAGAGTAGCTCCATACAAGAGAATCAGTGAAATCACATTCGTTAATGAAATCCCCAAAAATCCGTCCGGAAAAATACTGAGAAAAGTATTGAAAGAAGAATTTTGTAAATAAATATAGGGTAAACCAGAGAGTGATTGCCCACGGGCAGTGATTGCCCGTTTTTAGAAAAAAATCTAAATCAAAGGTTGTGTTCTCACTTGTTTCGAATATAATTTAGTAGGTTACTCTATGGTCAATTTATAATAGATTTTAAAATTGACAAGTGGCAACACTGAAGAAAAAAAAACATTTGTGACGGATTTTATCAAGACGGGTGAACATTTTAGCAATTTTCTTAAGGAACTACTTGCATGGTTCATTTTTTTTGCATTTTATTTGATATTTCATTATTGGCGTATGGTTATAACGAACTCATAACTGTTACGTTGTTTTTAATGAAAATAGGTATTTGAAATCAGATTAGATACAACGGTTTTTAACGGTGGGCAATAACTGTACATTTTTAGATAATTTTAAATTTGTTTAATTATTTTCTAAACCATGTAAGTTTTGACTAAAAACCGTTAACACTTTGATGGAGATTTTATTTAGATATAAGAAAAAAATATTAAATAGTTGAAAGATATAATACTTTTTTTATTGTTTGAAGCCAAAGTGTTTGAAGTCCTTAAGTGGGCAATAGCTATACGGTTTACCCTATTATGTTATATTTATTTTTAATTAAATGAAATTGTGCAATAATATCATAAATTGGTTTGATTTTAAAATCAAAATCAAAATCAAAAGGCATTTATTCAAAGTAGGCTGAAAACAGCACTTTTCGAACGTCAAAATTACATCAGACAGCCCCCAAAACGCCCGCCCTTCACCACTTCCTATGTGTTTTTGCTGGGAAGAAGAAGTGGCGCAACAAACTCCCCAGCAACACATGTCTGTCTATTAGATTTTAAGAATCTTAATACAACATTGAATAGTTATTATAATATGTAAATAACAAACATGTTATTAAACAATGTCAATTATGATATTATACAAAGTAAATTGCCTTTAACGACATATTGGCTAGCACACACCACTATATACCTATATCAATGAACTCAAGCAGTGTACTACCTTCTTCAAATCTACAATCAATTAATAAAGCCTCCATTTTTAAGGTATTAAAGGGCGTGCCCACCTATATGTACCAGGCGTGATTACAATATGAGCATTTCACATATTAGCGTATTAAGACTGCGGCACATTTATCATAACAAAAAAAGCAATTAAATATTAAATCTAAGAATGTTAAAAGAATAACCAAAGTATATAGTCAGCAAGACGACCTGGTACCACAAGCAGCACCCGTTCACGAGCATAACGCGAGGATCAGCCATCGCCCCCCTCGCACATTTTTGAGGGAGGGAGGCAACCCGACCGCCGACGCTACCGCAAGCAATACCGTCTAAGGGAGCATGACGTACTC
>NWSH02000535.1:11882031-11893341 GCA_002382865.2 Heliothis virescens
ATTTTGAGGGTTCTGGTTGAGCTAAAATTATTCAAATAAATATTTTGAGTTTATTGCTGTGGCCTGGATGCTAACTTTAAGATACTCCGGCACCATTTCATTTTATAAAAATAAAAATCCAAACTCCATCTATGATTTTAAATGATAATTACTTAGCCTGACACTATTGTCAAATTTCACATGTTTGAAACGTCATAAAATATCTTACCGACCTGTACTTACGGAATTTCTATAGAATTTCGGGTTTCACGATTTCGGGTATCACGATTTTAGGTTTCACGATTTCGGGTTTCACATTTCGGTCACGTGATACCTGTCGCGAGTTTATATATTTTTCCCCATACAAAAAGTGCTCAACGCCGCTAAAGAAGTTTTCACTTCAATAAAATAATCAAACTTTTTAGACTTTTTAGTCTGGTCCCGTTTCAATCCAAGTTCTATAATTTGCATACCTATTTTACAGAGAAACAGTCCTTAAAGCGTGTGTGGTGGGTGAATGTCGTATGAGATGAGCAAGTAAACGCAGTTAAATGACTTAACAACATGATGTGGCTTACATATTATTCAGCGTTTGCTCAACTAGTTGCGAGCTCAAACGTGGCTCTTTGTCGCAAGTTCTTGTAATGCAACTAAGTTTCAACTGAATTCCATTTGCGATATTGCGACAGCGCAAATATGAAATTAACATATTAGCGAATGTATAGGTACATAAAGTGTCGAGAAAGGTAAATCTTGACGTACTTTGTTTAGGTCTTCCACGTATGTCCAAGATGTACGTTATCTCAAAACTTGCGGATTTTATCATTTTTTTATTTCGCCATTTTCATTGAAAATTTAATCATAATTTGAAACAGGTCGGGCAAAGTGACTTTTCTAAATAATTTCAGTGTGTTCAAATGGTGAAAAAAATGCTGTAATGAAATATAGACGTAACTAGATAAAACGCACACTGCATTGAGCTAGATTGGTAATTAATGCTCCTTCCTTCACTGTGTGAGATAAGGCTCGTACCTCGTAGAGCCGGGTGATGGTGCAAAAAAAGGCAGATATTTATTAAAAAATAGAAAACATTAGGACACATATACATAAAATTCTCAACAAAGTTAAAATATAACAAAAACACTTTGGCATGGCAACAAAAAGTCATTGGAATTTGTCTCTAGACATTTGTCATTCACACATTCACTCTTGGGTTTTTCGATCCTACTTTTTTATGAGATAAAACACCTATAATACTTTTACGACCTCGTGGTTTTGATATTAATTCTTTAGGGAAAAAGCTTAAATGATATGGTAAAAAATCTACATTCTTTCATTGTCGTAAATTGTATCTTACTTTCTTCAAAGATATTACGCGTCCAGAAGGCATTTTGGCGGAAAGACTTATGGTACAGCAGAAACTTCATGACACCAATGCGCGCGGGCAGGTCGCCGATGCGATAGACTAAGTCAAGACTGCAGTCAATAGTTCACTCCACAATGTACCTGTTGGACAAATACAAGAGGAATTGCAACGGCTTCTCATGCATACCACCTCTGAGACCACGACTACTTTTATGAAGAATGTAAGAAGTTAGACGTGTTGACAGGGTTACAAAATAGTCTAATTAGTTCGTCTTTTAGAAGAACAAAAAATATTGTATACCTACGTATTTTTGATCGGGTTCAACCTATCGTTGGTTGATCTGTGCGGTTATCAAGCAAAGACCAGTAAAGATAGCGGGCAAATCAATCTTTTCGTAGAGTATTTTCCGCCAATTTAGTAAACTAGTAAGTTGCATGTCCGTGTCAAACATCGCAAGGTCTTCTAAAACTAGTTTCCAAGGAATGTCTCGACATTAAGCTATAAATCAGATGGAGACATCGTGGTAAACTAAAGCGTTTGAACACATCAACATTATTTATGATACGATCAGTAGGTGAAGCAAAAAACTGGCTTCGTCAGTCAATTTGGTGTATACCTACTTTGATTTATTAAGAATAATTTATACAAGAATTTGTGTTCCATAGTTTGAGCGACACAATATACTTTATTTCTTGTTTTAATATAATACGAGAGTTGATGATACCTATAGAGTATAAAGTGACGGTGCATTTTTTGGTTTATGGCCGGGAAAATATTGTTTCTTTAAATCATTTTCTACTTTGCGTGCTGTATTGGTTGAGAAGACTTGAGGGACGCACAACAATTTGCCACAGCTTTCTTGAAGGTCCGAGAATTTAATCCCGCACCATTTATGTTAACATCATTTACCACCTTATTATAAAACTTGGTCCTAAGAAGTACCGGCTTTAGTACTACGTATAAACCTTCGTCTCGAACAAAGTTGAAGCTCTAAACCTAGTAATAAACATGTTTTTTTTTGTTAAACCACATTAAATAATTTTATTATATTCTAGGGCTTAATTTATTTCAAGATTCGGCAAACATGGGCTCTAGATATTCACCTCAATTTAATGTTGTGCATTAAATTCACAGATTATTAGAAACCAGACCGTGGAATGTAGTGAACATTATTCTTTAATCGAAAGTGAGATTAATAAGACGTATATTCCAAAATGTTAAAATTTAACAAAGCTCTTGTGACCTCTTGACCTCTCTACTTGACAGAAAAGCTTTACAAATTACGATATATGAAAAGTATTTATAACGTACTTAATCAATGACATATAGTTATATTTTAAAGCGAAAAAGCGCTGCATTATCGAAATTTGGGTTTTATGAAGTCTCATTGTGAGTATATCGGAATTTGATTTAGTAAAAGTTGATATGACGGTCTAAATCTTTCAGGGGTGTTAATGGGTTGGCTCAAGTTAAACATAATCGTAATTATAACATATGGATTTAACAATATATGCATATGTAGGGACTCCAGCTCATAGGTGTAGTTGTAGGAAAGAGCAAAATTGCTTTGTGGGTTTTAGAAACTTTCACAAAGCAGCTCGGTGTCTGGAAGTTGGTGTTTGATACGCTCATGCACCGGAGAAATGTCACTCCGGTCGCGTCGGATTGCCATTTCATCGAGCTTACATCTCTCTCCTTACATAAAACGCCGCAGCTGATAATCGGTTAGGACGACTAAAAAGCTAGAATACGATGTAACACAGCCGCTACAAAAACGTTACTTGTAAGAAATCTCATAATTACAATTTAATAATTCGGGTTAATATTATCAGTATAATGAGATATATGAATTTCACCTTGACTTATTTATGATAACATAAACACGAATATTTTTGTTTAATGTACCAAAATAACTGAGTTTTCATGAAACCTTGGATAATGTTTTGAGAACAGATATATAGTTGGTACTGCCTGTCTCCGCTCTCCTCTCCTCTACCTTCGTCTCGAGAGAAGTACTTCTATAATTTTTGTGTTTCTTTTTTAATTTATTTAGATTTTTTTTATAACCTCCTGACTGCAACGAACACGACTAAAAAAGAATTATCAGTTTAGCCGTTCAGGCGTGATTTGATGACCAGAAAAAATTGGGTGTAGGTATATTATATTTTACTAGCAATTTCGTATTACCAATATTAGTAGGTACACGAACGCGATAATGTCGGGAAAGTTAGGACAGCTTGATTGTTGGGGCGTTTGCTGTTTTTTTATCTCTCTCTCTGGTGTCGGTCCCTCATATCTGAGGATCGTGGTCAGCATCAGGGTTGCATCTGGAGCGGATGATCTGCCTCCATCGGTTTCTGTCCATTGCGTCTTTTACAGCCGTGTAGAATTTGGAGGACGAGTCTTTAATTTGATCGGTCCACCTTGTTGGTGAACGACCGCGCGATCTTTTGCCTTCAGTGTTCCCAACCACAATCAACCTATCCAGACTTTCGTCCCCCCTGCGCATAGTGTGGCCGAAATATAAAAGAACACGTTGGTGGCATATGGTAGACAAGCGGGTTTTTATTCGGAGCTTGGTCAGGATCGATTCATTGGTGCGTTTCGCAGTCCAAGGTATTCGTAACATTCGTCTCCAGCACCACATCTCGAATGCATCAATCCTTTGTTTTTTTTTATAAGGACTCAGAAAATTATTTCACTGTGCGCTGGTAAAACCGCTTGTGAAAGCTAGTTTATAATAAATTATAAGAACCAAAACCTGTACAAATATGTAAAACATATTAAAGCTTATTCAAAACATATTAAGCTAAACTCAATAGATAAGAAAAAATGTTTTTTTATCAAGAAGGTCCGAATAAGGTGACTTTTTAGGGTTCCGTAGCCGAATGGCAAAAAACGGAACCCTTATAGATTCGTCATGTCTGTCTGTCTGTCTCTGTCTGTCTGTCTGTCTTGTCTGTTTCCGTCCGTCGTATTACAGCGCCACTTTATATTCGAACACTATTAGGATACACAGTTAAACTTGGTAGGTCGAATGTATTAATTTAACCGATTGTACGATTTTCGTAACAAAAATAAAAAAAAATATAGTATTAGGGGGCTAACCCTACAATGAAACTGAAACTAAAATATTTTTTTTTCATGAAACCTATACGTGTGGGGTGTCTATAGATAGGTCTTAAAAAATGGTACCGAGGTTTCTAAAACCATTTTTTCCTAAAGTCAATCATTTTAGAGTAAGACACTCCCAAAGTGCTAAAATGTGTGTCCTCCCCCTGTAATTCTTAAACTACTAAAGTGAAAAATCTGAAAAAAATATATGTTATAGATCTCAATAAAAACTACCAACCAAAATTGGTTTGAATAAGATACGGTCAGTGGTTTTTGAGATATAGCACTTTTTCAGTAACCGCAAATTATAACTTTGTTTTGGCTAATTTTAGGTAATAAGTACGTTTATTTTTCCTAGATTATGGAACGGAACCCTTCATGTGCGAGTCCGACTCGCACTTGGCCGGTTTTTTGTAATTGACGCATGCATTTTAGCATTATTTTTATTTTTAAGTGATTGATATTATCTATCATTTCAATGAAAACCATTTTGATAAAAAAAAATAATCATTTAAAAATATCTATTATAAATTACCTTTAACCCAAAAATAAAGTGATAAAAGTTATTTTGAAATAATTGTTAAAAACAAAAGTAAGAAGTGATAAATATTATTCATAACTAGCGGTTTCCCGTGGTGTCACTCACGTCCCTAGAGAACTACTACCTGAACTACAACGAGCTGACTACGACGAACGACAAGAGATACCGTAGTTTGTACTGACTGAGAGCAACTGTCAACCGCACCAAAAACAGTTCTACACGCATTATTATTTTATAATTCGGGTTTTTTAATGTCCCACTGCTGGGCACAAGCCTCCTCTCAAATTGAGAAGGATTTAACGTTAATCACCACGCTTGCTCAATGCGGGTTGGTGATTTCAGACTTTATAGTCCAGGTTTCCTCAAGATGTTTTCCTTTACCTTTTATCAGCCATTGGTGTGACATACTTAGAAAGTACATACAAACTTAAAAAAGTTGCATTGGTATTTAACTGACCTGGAATCGAACCCACACCCTCATACTTGAGAGTTTGGTGCTTTACCCACTGTTTAATCCCTTAGGACTGTGTCACATTAAGGCTCAACAATCTGCCTGAGTTACGGTAAAGGAAAACCTGTATTTCTTTAAAATTCTGGTTTAAACCGGCCATGAACCGACATAGAAGGACATTTGCACAATAACGGCCTGATATATTTCGACGGTGGAAAGGCTATTTGGTTTAAGCGACATTTTGGGCGATATTGAGTTATATACATATTCGGAATCAGCAATTTTTTCTCCGTCGAATGATGCCGGATTCATTTAAATCTGAGCACTTTTTTGGCGCTTGAAACATCTCTATTTTTGGGTGGTTTCCAAAGTGGCAGTGTATTATATGACGTCATTTTTGCATAATTTTTTTACTAATGTACTTGAACTATACAATGATTTAAAGAACCGAGACATAAATCAGTAGCCCTTTCTCAGATAAAAGATTCAATATCGATTAAAGCGTTTTTCTTGTTTCGATTTCATATTGACATGTGACTTAAATCATTTTTATTTCCATACATTTTCAACAAAATACGACATGGAGTGTCGCTTGAGTCGCTTATTTTTTTCCAATTGTAGTTAAGAAGTGACTTAAATCTTTTTTCCGTTCCCTGAAAAAAAGTGGCTTAGGGCAATTTGTATTAAGCGACATTTATCTTCTTAATTTAAGGTCCGTTTTATATGGTATAAGCATCAACACCTCGACGTTTTCAAATTCATTTAAATTAAGTTTACTCCGTTCCAATAGCTGAAGAGGTTTTGTTTTTATGATTTTTTTTCGGAAATTTTAAACTTTAAATGGCTCTCCTGTAAAGTTGCAAAAATGTCGCTTAAACCAAATAGCCTTTCCACCGTCGATTTAATATCTTAAGTTGGGTTCGAACATCCTTTAAGGTAATAAAATTTTCACGGTTATATGTTTTAGTAAACAAATCCGGGAACCCAAGGGTTTCTATACCTAAATATGGTCGAGGTAAAAAAATATTGAAGTTAACGTCTCTCATGCGACCTTTGAGACAGATCTAATTAAAACATTATTTAAGTTGCCTAATTAAAAGCTTTGAGAAAATAAAATGAAATCGTATCTAAAATTAAAACATTAAAGTATCTCATAAGAATAAAATACCTCCTCGATATAGTTACCTGGGCAATACCCTTGTTAAGACTTGTGGTCAGAGATTCTGCCTTCTGACTACCAGTAACGACTGCCAAAGATGTTCAAATGACAGCTGGGACCCACCAATTTAATGTGTGTTGTTCACACCCACAGACTGACCAACATTTCAGAAGTTATTTCAGACAATTCAAATCCTATTAAAATAGGTACGCCATCATGAACGAGTAGAAGAAAAGCTAATTATTTTATGGTCTGGTTAATCCCCGTATTTTTTTTTTAATATAGCATTGAAATATGGTTTACCATTCTATGATTGCGCCATTAATGTGCTAGTACTAGGTATTAATACAACCAGCTAATAAAATTACGTAGCAAGTAAGCAAGATGCACTGAACATTTATGACTGTTCTAGTAACCGTGAGATCGGTGTCATGACAAGAACGATGGAGTGATCTCAGAGTACGCGAAAACGTGGATCTATTCACGTACTAAGTTTCAACAGTATTTATTTAATTTTAAGGAAAATTAACTAGTTATGTAGCTATCTTATTTCAGTCATAATACCATATGATATCCAAAAAAAAAAAAAAAATAATTTGTTCAAAGTAGGCTGAGAATCAGCCCTTTTTGAAGGTCAAGTTTACAAAAGACAGCCCTAAAACGCCCGCCCTTCACCACTTCCTATGTGTTTTAGCTGGGAAGAAGAAATGGTGGAACAAACTCCCCAGCAACACAATTCTGTCTGTTTGGTTTAGAGCTACCCACTTTACATAAAAAAATTTTGGTGTTCCATGTTTATATCTTATAACTTTCGTAAATATTTGCGCAGATGCAGATTATTATGTCACGATAGCTCCAACGACCTTTGCTTAAGACGCAAGAATGTGGCCTTAAGTGGTCCATAAAAAAATGACAACAAACGTTTAGAAGACGCAAAAAGTTTGGCGACAGCCTCAGTAAAAATACTTCACGGATCTATGAGAACATTTTCGGAAATAAAAAAGTTTTGTTTACATTCAAAGTGATGAATCACATGTAAATCCCAAGTACGCATTCCGACGCTGCCTGCGACCTTCATAAGGCTGGCTACACACCTTGCGACTGTAGTATTTGTTATTTTATCTGCAAATATTGTTTTTCTCGCGCAGTGTTGGAGATAAATGTCTTTGAACTTTGAGTTTTCCATGGTCATTCTTTGATTTTTTGTGTCATGCCATCTTTTCAAGTGAATTTTGTAAAAGGATGTTTAATTATGTTTCAGTTGTAATAGAAATATATAAACATTTTTTGGCAAGTTGCACTCCCCAAAACGGTTCGGTCAACTTACAATAAAGCATAATTTATATAAATATGGCTGTGTAAAATGTAGGTCTGCCTTACATTAATTTTCTCCCCTGGTTGTGTTTCTTGATGTAATGTTAATTACGAGAATCCTTATAAAATCTATATTTTTGAATACTACCTATAAATTATTTTATGATCCTTAAGGTTATAGATTATGATTTTATAATATAATCCTGCTCGAAATTCCTTGGCACATCGTATAAATTGAAATATAAAAAGAAAAAAATAAACGTTGGTAAATTTACAAAGATAAAACATAAATCGCAAGTGTGTAAGTGGTTGGTTTGGGAACAAAAACAAGATCACGGCTGGCGAGCGGTCATTCGAGTTCTCGCATAGCTTGGAACTACACATATAGAGGTGTATAAAGTGGACAAAACATCTTATACAAAAATAGTTTAAAAATATTGTTCGGATTTTAATTCAAAATGGTGTCGAATATTGTAGTTTTTGCGTTGATTGTTGGTTCGGCCAGTGCTGGTTTATTTCGTGGAAATCTCCCACCGAAGCCTAGTAGCTTAGGTAAGTTTTTTTTTCAATTGTTTTTCAACTATATTTTTTGCAACATTTCAAGTACTGCAATTTTTTGTTGGCTTTCATATCAATTAACATTTGACTTGTATATCTTTAATCCGTGTTCTTGCGATTTCATTGCCCGTTGTTAACCATTTTATTGCTGCAAGATGCTACTTGCAATGTGTAAACATAATCGTGCAATAGGTAAATGGTCGCCTGTCAAATATTCCTGCAATAAAATGGGAAGGAACGGGCAATGAAATCACAATGTGTAAACGGGCCTTAAGAGACGATACAGGAATGAGACAACAATATAAGATAGGGTAAGGAAAGGTATGTTGGTGACAAAAAGGATAATAAGACATTTTTTTCGGAATAAGGTATTTGAGTAAAAGTCAAATTTGGTTTTTTACATTATTTAATGGTTCAAGAAGGTATTTATAAGAGTTTACGTAACAAAAATCTAATACGCATTAAAAAAAATTACAAATGTATTACATAGGTAAGGTTTAGGTAAGTTGGCGACATAGTCCGGTAAATTGGTGATAGTGGGTAGGAAATTTGGTGATACTACTGAATTTGTGTTTATGACTCCATACAGCGATCACAGCTGTAATACAGCTGTTCCTCGGGGTCTATATCTTCGATTGATTTATTGATATATTTTCTATATTTGCATTTTTTCTCCATTTCCTATCTAGAATTAAAATTAATAGTTTATTTGGTGATATCGTAAAATCTTGTTTAGGTAATTTGGTGATAAATAAAAGTAACTTCTAACCAACTATTAAACATTAATTATTTAAATTATGAATGTATTTATACATTTACGTATTCTTCAGAACAATACCTTTCGAACACTATATTAGACTTCACTAGTTTATTTTAAGTACAAGTGCAAAATAGGTCTGAAGTTAACCTCTCAATACGATGTCAGAATCGTTAGGCAAAAACACTAAGAAACAACGGTCGTAATTTAAGGAATAAAAACTTACCTAGGCTGAATTACGACTATACTATAGCTTTTTCTTGATAATTGTTAGTTTATCAAACTGTTTTACAAAAGTTTTAAAACAAAAACAACGTTAAGTTTATTAATTTTAAAAAATACGTGAGCGCAAATCAGATTCGCAAAAAAATGGCGTCACTGATGCACTATTGTCAAAAAAGTTTGTTGACGGAACGCAGTGACAACCTAGCGGAACGCGCGATGTGTAGTTGTCTCCCTCACACTCGTATCTATTCGCTGGCGCTGTCTCGTGAACGTGCCTGCACAGGTAACTGTACAATGTTCTTTTTAAAAATTATCACCAAATTACTTATATCACCAATATACCTTTCCTTACCCTATACATAATTATTTTTTTCGTGTCAATGTAATCATGGCCGATTCGAATTAAAACTGAAACCAGAATTCTGTCGATGACGCAAAAGATAATGCTATGGTTGTTTTTGTTATTACAAATTGTTTAAATTTTTGTTTTGATACAATAACAACATCATAAATAAAACATCAAACTAGATGTTTATTCATTCGTGAATTCGGCTACTTTACATTGATGTTTCCGAATAATACTGTTAATAGCTTTGTTTTTTCATACTGACTTGATACGTAAATTAAGAGCAACAATTTTTTTTATTCTTAAATCAAGTTTATTTTCAGCACGCATCATAAATGTGATACATTAAAGTAAATAAAGTAACCAAAACACGATTTAATAGTTGAAAGGTTAAAGTTCAAATTCCAGTGGTATGATAAGCGAAATAGTAATATACGCAACTTTTGTTTCGCAATGTATGTACTTAACTCACAATAGGTTAAGCAGAATACCTAAGCTTCTGACTATAGTAATATTTTGATGATTATGTCATTCCAAAATCACTTTATCTGTTTAAAATTGAAAAGTTTGAAATTAAAGGCCCATTTACACGTTGCGATTTAATTACCCGTTGCTTGCCATTTTATTGCAGCAAGATGCTACTTGCACTGCAGTATTGCAGCAAGATGCTACTACAGTACAAGTAGCACCTTGCTGCAATAAAATGGCAAGCAACGGGCGATGAAATCGAAATGTGTAAGCGGCCTTAATAATGCTCTCTATTATGAGAAAGGCTATTCTTCTGCATAGTTGATGATAAATTGACTTTTTATAATTTTATCTTATGCCTCCAATTATGTTCCGAAGTGTTATTTTATCTAATGTCTCTTTTGTTTTAATTTCCAGCTCACAAAGAAGGCTGTTATGTCAAGGAGGTAAACGATGTTATTCCCTTCGACAGCGGTGTAACACCAGTCGGCTACTGTTACAGAATAGATTGTTACAGTAAACTTATAGAATATGAATCGTAAGTTATATACTAAATTACTATTGTTTCTTGATAATTTATATATCTTAACCTTCCTATACCCGCGCCAATTTTTGTAACTCCTATACCCGCGCACGGTCTCACAGACCGATAGTTTTTACCCCTATGACATATTTTTTTACTAAGAAGCCCAAAAACTATTACTATTATTTTAAAGTTTAGGATCTAATGAAACGAAATAGTATGAATAATACTTTATTTATTAATTATTTTCCTGACTAATAGTCTATCACGAATCAGTCTTCGAATTTGAAATATTTTTCTTAGGTACTAGGAAAACCAAATTAAACATTTACTTTCTTCTTAAAAACAAAATAAACTTCTGTATAATAATAGTAAACATATCAAAGTATATACTTATCTATGTTTGGCTTAGTTTTGAGCCTCACCAGAACAATTAGGGCATACAGTTACAGCATGTCCTAAACAAAAGAATTTTTAGCTACATATGTCTGTGTCTTGCGGTTTTTTTT
>NWSH02000535.1:11908518-11927365 GCA_002382865.2 Heliothis virescens
GTATGCGCCCGACCCAGTTCTCGAAAATGACCATGTCACGTTGTACTGGGATCGATCTATCATCACTGACAGGACTATTGTAGCCAATAAGCCTGATATAGTGGTGATAGATCGATTAGCGCGCCGCGCGATGATAGTCGATGTCGCCGTTCCGCATGACGAGAACCTCGTGAAAGCTGAGAAAGAGAAACAAATTAAGTATCTCGACTTAGCGCACGAGGTTGTTGCCATGTGGAATGTCGATACGGCTGTTATTGTGCCGATAGTCGTTACGGCCAATGGCTTAATAGCCAAGAGCCTCGACCAACATCTCATGAGGCTCTCGTTAGGCGGCTGGGTCAAGGGGCTGATTCAGAAGGCGGTACTCCTTGATACGGCGCGTATTGTGAGGAGGTTTCTGTCTCTGGGACCCTAACCACCGGTACCTTGGACCCTGTGCCCGATATCGGTGGCCACCTGTTTTTTATATTTTTAAATGTTTTTATATTCTTTCTTTTTTATAATTATATTTAAAAATGTAAAAAATATGTTAGTAAATAAATAAATGGAATAATAACTGTACTTACATATACCATAACAATTTGGCTGATTAAACAAAACAAAATCATTTTATTTTTACTTGGAGCTATAACTTTTTTTAATTGTCAGTGAAGTTTTGAAATTACCCATTTGTAGACCGAAACCAATTTACTATTGTACTTAGTCTGTAATTGATTGAGCTGAAAATATGAGAAGTTATCGACAGTACAGATTGATTTCATGTAAAGTACGTACTTTTAGGTAGTATTTACGTTATCAAATTTGTTACTTGCCTTTACAAAACAAATGTAATTGAAAATGTTCGCGTCATTGATATAAAAACTACATATTTCTTTAGTAACGTTTGCTGTGTTTTCATTTGAAATAATATTCTTGTACAGAAATGTCACTAAGTATTGGTTTAGTCGTTCTAGTTGCTTCTGTGGTAAATGCTGCTATATATAGTGAGAAACAGAGCGTGAAACCTCCGCAATTCAGTAAGTACTTTTTTTCTCATCATCTGCCTAGCCTTTTCCCTGACTATGTTAGGGTCGGCTGCCAGTCAGTGGCTAGGGTATCGGGTTGCAAGGGTAACTGACTTGAAGAGGTTAAATAGACAAGCAGTCACTCCATGTAGTCCAGTTTTAACCATATGCAGCTGAGTACCAGTGCATCACTTATATAGAATAAATAACTAAGTATTTGTACAGACGACAGTAGGTCGACTTGCCCCAATCTGTCAAATATTATCAATCGAACATGAGCCTTCTGCTATTGTGATAAGGTTGAAAATCTATTGCAGAAATTTGACGGTTTGTGGTAACTTGATGTGCTGTTGTCTGTACTGGTACATAATAGAAACCTAATTTTTGTATAACAATGCGGCACCATACTCACAGTCAAACCGCTAAACCGGTTTTGTGGGAGATTGTCTAAAATTATATTGTATCTTTTTATAATAATAAATAAAAAAAAAATAATAAAAAAAAATCACTCTACGTGGAGTGACTGTCTGCCTATTAAACTTCTTCAACCCAGTCACCCGGGCAACCCGATACCCTTCGGTAAGACATCTGTTTTTCGGACTTTTAACTACCAGTAACAGCTGCCAAATATATGCAAATAGGTACAGTTCTCGTCAAATAAACATGCCATTCTGATGTTGGCTAATAGTACATGCACGTTAGTGAAATATTTACAATCTTGCTTCATTCCGCTGACTGAAAGGAGCTAGAATATTGTTAGTATTTTTTTCTGTTTATAATAAAACTAGCTTCTGCCATCTGTTTCACGCGCATCCCATGTGAAGTACTTTAGCACATGTACTTTAGAGCACGTTAATGTCGGTCCTGCGCCTGATCTCTCTCCGGTCGTGTCGGATTGCCGTCCCATCGGGTTATGAGAGTGAGGGAATAGGGAGTGCACCTGTGTCAGCGCAAATGCTTGTGCACTATAATATGACCTGCGCAGCTGGCTGATCTCCTTATATGAGAACAGCCGCTGTGGCCGATAATCGGCTAGGAGGAGGCCATCACTCCATGCACCCGGATAAAAAGTAGCCTATAGCCTTCTTCAATAAACGGCTAACTACATTGAAATATTTTTTCAAATCGGACCATTGGTCTCTGCGATTAGCGCGTTCGAGTAAGCAAACAAACACTTCAGTATTATAATATTAGTATAGATAACTTTCACAGCATTACAATAGTGTACTTCGAAAGATACGAAGCGCAATTTTAAACATTTTGAGTTTAATATTAATTTTGCATATGCTATAATATTGCATTTCATATCAATTGGTTCCGCTGTTTTACTTACCGCAAATGCGGAACAGCGGAACCTATAAGTAACCGGTGACTAAAAAAAAACACATTAAAAAATTTACCAAGAACTTCTGCTAGCACCACTCGGAACTATTCCACGCACTTGGATAAATCTTAGTTTTTAACATTTATCGGTGAATTAAATAACCTATCACTATTTAATACTAAAAGAATTAGGTATGCAAATCGGTCCAGTAGTTCCTACGATAAAACTCTTCAGCTTTATAATAATAGTTGTTCAGAACGTAGCATGAGAAACCTCAGTATAAATTATATATGTAGATTAAGACACCGGATCTAAAACTACGAAAGAATTCGAAATATTGAGGCTACAATAAAGCTAAAGAAAAATATATAAATTAGTTTATGTGTCCATCAAACTTAACAATGTGGGGTTTTTCTATGGAATTTGATTCCGTTAGTCTTGCAAATTTCAATGTTTTTATTTCGCTCGAGCATCCTATTCGTGATTTTGTTTTTATAGTGTGTGAAATGGAGAGCTGTCAAAATAAGTTGTTTATTATATTAGCTGGTGGAATGTCGTCCAATCCTTTTAATTAGAGTATTTTTGTGTTGATTGGTATCTAAAAAAATATGAACAAAATAATGTTGTATGGACTTTGATACATTTTAGGGTCGTCGTACCTATGGAGAAGCGGTTGCTTTGGATGTGACCGAATGTTACTACAGGTTCTGCTTGTTTGATCAAGAACTCAAAATATATACTTTTCAGTCCCATCGTTTTATAGGTATACGATAAAGTATAGTTTTCGATCACGTGAAGTCTATTAAAAAAATCTTCAATTTTGAAATATAATAGAGTAACGGTAAATAATTATACCTCCAAAGCATATCTTGGAGTAAATAAAATAAATCCTTATTCAAACAACAACTTTATTTCAAATACAAAATAAAGCTTTCGTACGTAAAAGTAACTCAGCGTAGCTAATCTCATTAAAACACATTTTCATCATTCTCTCGAATATAAACTCGTTAATTCCATAAACATACAGCAACAAGTGAGTCTTAACTTTCTTTAATACAATACGAAGAAAACCGAGTAAAAGTTATTTACTGAACTCAAATATAAACATGTTTACACACTCGTACAAAGTTTGAATTTGTTAAAATACTTTGAGAACCACATCTGAACAACGTAAATGTAGCAGATTGATATGATTTTGAGTTCATTTTGTGTTAGACTTTTTAGGTGTTGAAGGGCTCTGCTTTTAACAAGACTTTAACTTTTTTTTTTTTTTTGTAGCCTTTTTATCGTCCCACTGCTGGGCACAGGCCTCCTCTCATATCGAGAAGGACTGAGCGTTAATCACCACGCTTGCTCAATGCGGGTTGGTGATTTCAGACTTTATAGTCCAGGTTTCCTCAAGATATACATCTTGAAGACTTTAACTATAATACTAATAATATCAGAAATTCCAGATGAAGTTCTAGCTATATGACAGTTAATATTATAAGAAAAATGTCAAAATTAAAAATATTTCTATGGCACTGTCTATCAGACAGCTATCCAGGACTTTATCTCGAACCTATGAAACGGGCCCCCAACATAAAATCAATACCATGCACCTGCTTTTACCTAGACTTCATTTAGGTGCAGTATGTATTCTTCTTCGGCAATACTTTTCTATCAGACGTCATCTAATAATTAACATCGTTTCTAGTTCCACCGTCTATCACCGTTGCGTATCTATTCATGTCATTTCTCCATATGACATGCCCTTACCAAGAATGCCTGTTTCCTATTAGCGTTTTGCCTATCGCTCAATGCTTCCCTTGTCGTAATACAATGCTGTATACAATATACATTGTATTACAGTACCTAATTCAACTTTGCCCTTTTGGAGTCAGTGCCATCATATCATAACATTGTTATCACCCTCCGAAATACACATAGAGGGTAGGTACATAATTGCTTCAGAAACATTACCATTAAAACGCCTACTTTAAAAGTACTCTGATATTTAAATGATAGTTGCTTATTATTTTCCCATCAATTAGCAGCTCTATGTAAAAAGATAAAACCGGCCAAGTGCGAGTTGGATTCGCGCGTGAAGGGTTCTTTAAATGATTGTTGCTAATTATTTTCTCATCAATTAGCAGCTCTATATAAAAAGATAAAACCGGCCAAGTGCGAGTTGGATTCGCGCATGAAGGGTTCCCTACCGTTATATATGAAAAATGAACGTATCTTTTACCTACAACTAGCCAAAATACAAACATTTTTCGGGCCGCAAAAAATAATTTTGTTTTTCATACAAATGTATGAATAACAAAGTTATAATTTGCGGTTTCACACGTTTATTGTATGGGGACCCCTCTTAATATATATTTTTTAAAATTTTTAGTATTTGTTGCTATAGCGGCAACGGAAATACATCATTTATGAAAATTTCAGCTTTCTAGCTATCACGGTTAATGAGATACAGCGTGGAGACAGACATACAGACAACGAAGTCTTAGTAATGCGGTCCCGTTTTACCCTTTGGGTACGGAACCCTAAAAAAGGGTAGGCAGATGAGAAGCAAGTATGATGATAAGTTTCTAAATTTTTCCTACATCTATCTTCTATAATATAAAAATGAATCGCTAAATGTGTTGGTAAGCGCATAACTCAAGAACGGCTGGACCGATCGGGCTTATTTTGGTCTTAAAATGTTTGTACAGATCGAGGGAAGGTTTAAACGATGAGAAAATAAAAAAAAAACAGGATCCGCGTACGAAGTCGCGGGCAGAAGCTAGTTAATTATAAAAACAACAGTTTAAACCTTGATATAAAATCCATTAACACAATAATACTTCGGTGGNTTTAAAATGTTTGTACAGATCGAAAGAATGTTTTAACGATGAGAAAATATGATTTAAAAAAAATCAGGATCCGCGTACGAAGTTGCGGGCAGAAGCTAGTTTCACATAAAGAAAATCCTTGTTTTTTAAATTCGTCGTTTACATTCTATACGTAAATAAAGTAAAAATGTTTTCCATAACTAGTTTCCAGTTTTCTTGAGTATTTCATGGAAGGTACATTAGCATAATTATGCATTATAATTTAAATTTCGCATAATGTTTACATGCGTCACTCAATTATGTAAATAATATTACTACGTCATTCAGTGTTGTGGTATTTTCCTGTCCCCTTTCAATAAATTATGTTTTTTATGCGTCACGTAAAAAGTTTTGGATAGTTCAGTGAGTTATTTAGTTGTTATTTTGCGGAAAGTAGAATAACCTACTTTTAATATAGCATAAGTACTACCTATCTCCCGTGGTTTTGCTTGCGTTATCGATCATCGAGACGTTCGCTTTTGAAAGCAATAAAAAATCCCGTCGTGAACAGACAGAATCAAAAACAAAGCTGTAGTTGGGCTAATTACCCGCATGTGTAGTAACAAAGTTATCCATGCAAATTGTTCTATGTAACAAAAATACTAAGAGTACTTCTCGGATAGCGACATTTCAATTATTTGGCAAATATTGTTATGTAATGTTTGCATATATACCAAAGAGATTTAAGAGATAGGTGTTATATGTTTAATGATTTTGACATATACTCTGTGTATTTTACTAGCTTCTGCCAGCGGGTTTACTTGCGTCTCGTAGAAATTTGACGCATCCGGATAAAAAGCGGATAACAGGATTTTTTTTAAATTGGTTCAATGGTTCCTGAGATAAAGCATTAGCATTCAAGGAAAATAACTCATCAGTTATTATAAGCATACTAAGACGTAAAATTATGTTATTTCTGCCTATAATAACCTAAATTATCGATAATAGTCTAAATCCCACATTCTATAATCACTTGTGTTGTAGTCGTATAACGTATTATCAAGTTCTAATCTGGTTGTTGCGGTTAAAGTCGTTATTCATTGTTTAGCAACTGATAGGTACCTATAGTTAACATTATATAGCTAACTTGTAATAACAAGTTAACAACTCTACATGAAAGGTGTTAGAAATATAAAATCTTAGACCGGTTGCAAATCATATTAATATCTAAATTATATGTTTCTATAATTGATCGTATACCTACAGATTACTTAATAGTTAGTTACTAGTAGTAGTTATTATAACTATAAGTCTGAGTGTACTAATATAACTTTATAATTGCCGGTTCAAGTACTAATTACGTTACAAAAAGTTCTGTAATCTGTAAAATTTTACCAATCGAACATTAACCTTCTACTATTGCGATAAAGTTGAAAACCTATTGAAGAGATTTGTCAGATTGTAGAAGGTTTAGGTCTGTACAAAAGCCACTGCCTGTCTTTGTGATTTTTCGGGCCATTTTCACCAAAAAAAACTCAATAATTGAATCAATAAAATCGATCGTTAAAATTTTAAATTCCTTTTGCGATGCCATGGTCAATCAAAAATATAAATTGATACATCATGTCAATTTATTCGAAAAATGCTCATTATTAATAATGAGATTCATAAAGGAATATGATAAATATATAGCGCCTGAATAGTGCCTTGCAGTTATATTGCACTAGTATTTTTAACTGGTTTTACTCATAAAGATATAGAGATATTTTGTAAAATATATTTGGTATATCAATAATAATTTTCTTTATCCAAGATACTAATTTTATAAATCGAAAGTTTGTGAGGATGTATGTATGTTTGTTACTTTTCAAGCAAAAACGACTAGACGGATTTTCATGAAATTTGCCAGTAACATAGTTTTTCAATTAGAAAAAAATAAAAATTAGATTTATAGGCTTATAGGCTAATTTTTATCCCGGTACGGGAAGTAGTAGCGGCTGGAACCGCGGGTGGAATGTAGTATGTACAGACAACAGCACATCAAGTTACCACAATCTGTCAAATTCCTGCAATCGATTTTCAAGCTTATCACAATGGAGGTAGGTTAATGTTCGATTGGTAAAATTTGACAGATTCATATACGTTGACCTGCTGTTGTCTGTACATATTTTTTCTTCATTTTGTTTTTTTTTTTGTTTTCATTTCATACGTGTTATATCATGATCTCAAACCTCTGTCCATATAATTAAACTTTTAGGAATATTACGAAGTTCCGCAGTCATTTGTTATTATTGAAATAACGTTCCTACCAGAGACATCTTGTGACCTATAATTTTATTCAGCCTGATAAAAAAGACGTTTTACTGAAAAAGAAACTAGATGGCGCTACTAAAACATTACCAGAATAATGCCACACTAAAATTGGTATTGTACCTAATATAACCGAATAATCATTTAACAAAATCTGACGAACGAATCAAAATCAAATAATTTATCTTTAACTCACAAAAGTCTTTCCGATGATGTCAAGGTCTTTAAAACACATTTCGAGTTCTTCGCAAAATATGCTTCTTTCATACCTATTCTAAAAAACCATATCTACATAATGTGTAATCTAATTGGATATTATTTATTAATAGATGTTTTTTTTAGCCCATAAAGTTTTGTTGTATAAGTTAGGGTATGTCTTCCCCATCTTAATATTGTATCACAATTTTGACCAACGTTTAATGCGTTCAATTCAGGGGCTATTTTCTAAATAATTAACATTAATGGGCTCATATTAAATTATATATGTATATATATGATACTTCTCTGTGTATCCTTCCTTACATGCCTAACCTACCTTCATGTAGTTTAAAGTACTTGATATTAGGTACAGTCATTATTAACTAGCCTAGCCAAACCTATTCCATTTTTACCCGTCTTCAAAAAAAAGGAGGAGGTTCTCAAGTCAACCGTTTTTTTTTTAATTTTATATTTGGTTTTTGTCCTTGTTACTCGATTTTGTTAAGAGTATTTCTTTATTACACGCTAATATTATATCTCCGAATATGAACCAGTAAGCTTTCTAAGTAAAATGGCTGAACACCTTCATCACGTGTTTCGTAAGAAGTTATAACATTAAACTATTATTGTTATAACTTCTTACGAAACATGTGATGAAGAATGAATAAGACGACTCGTTTTCGCTGGCATAAGTGACATGATCCGCCAATGAAGTCGCTGGCAGAAGCTAGTCGATAATAATTGCGAAGCTGTGCTTATAGTCATGCATTGAATGTTCCCACAATATACAGTTCTAGGAAACGTAGAACAGCCTCTTGGTATAGAAATTACTAGAATCCCTCCATTCCTCTCAAAGCTGCGTTTCTACGATTCCCTTTGATATGTATGGATACCGGTGTAATTATAACCACATCGGACATTTAGCTTTGTCTCTCAGCTGTTTGATGGCTTTGGTAATAGGAACCACTTCTGTTTTCGTCAGTATTCGACCACGTATGTTCTAAGTAAATTGTTGTAATAGTGTAATGATTTGAAACAGGTCTGAGGGCATTTTGCAGTGGTTACCTACCGTATACAGAAGCTATCTTTGAGGAGTATCTCCTGAGGTCCCGTGGGCGGAACACGTGTCGAGTATAGATTCGATCGCATGGCAACTGTTTCTGCTGGTCGTATGCATGATTACCTTTGCTGTATTGTGCATATGCATGAGAGTATAACTATAATATCCCGCATTGGAGCTTCGATTTATTGTCACGTGGAATTAAAACAATTTTTCCTAACACTTATCAGTCTCTGAAGTACATATAAAGGCTCGATACCCGATCAGGTACTAGTGTAACTTCTTTGTTGTGAGATTTTTTACATCAATGACTACAGTTGAAGGAAGCATCGCTGACGAAACCTGAATTTATTCAGTCACCGGATTAACGCTCAATCCTTCTTTGTGTGTGAAGAGGCACTTTTTTTTCATATCGATGGGAAATCACCGGTATGACCCATCCCGCTGTGGGTGACAGCGGAAGGGAGTGTCAGACTTTTACTGACTAAAACTCACCGTGTTCCTTCGGGAGCCCTTTGTGTGCCAGGGCCGCGGTAACTCTTTCGAACAACCCGCAGCCCCGACGGGCTCTGGCCCTAGTGGGCCCCGCAGGGGTTAGCTAACACTCTCTGAGGAGCGCGTGGAACAACGCGCGCCGCCGACACGGGCCTGTCGTCTCTCAGGAGACGGAAGGACGATGAGCCACCCGAAACTCACCGCCCACAGACCCACGCCTAGCTACGGTGGGGAGAAGAGGCACTTACGCTGCAGTGGCACAATAAAAAGGCTGATGATTGAGATTGAGAACACTGATATTTTGTGCTTACAGTTTTAGCTTTAACTAAAATAGCCGGTATATCGTCAGCCTGTTTGCTTCAATCCTTAATAAAAAGATGATTCAATACTTATTCATTCACATCACAACCAATCAATTAGATCTCGGAAATCCTTTTCCGTTCTTTACAAAGTAAACAGATTACGTACATACATATTCTTGTATTTATTTATTAGTTTTCGGCGAAATAACTTGATTATGAGTCATTGGCATTGCGCAATGACGTAAGACGGACTTTACACGGGCTGGCAGAATCTTGTTATTAAATTTAATTTTGCTTATTATGTTGACACGGTTATTTTTGTACCAGCTTTTTGGAAGAAAGTGTCATAAGTCATGTGCGTATTGGGGTTAACAATTAAATACGTATAGTGCTGCCGAATCTTTTGTTCATACTTGTCGGTTTTCGAGGGACGACTGATTTATTAGTATAACCCTCTAATGTACGCCCTGACAGCTGCTGTCAACTGCACCAAAAACGGTCGGATTTTGAGACGATTTACTTCTTTCATGATCAGTAACATTATATTATGTAACTACCTGTGTGGTAACTCCGTCTGCATATATGAGATGTGCAATCATTCTTTTTCCACCTTTACATATTTGGGAAGCTTATCTAATTTATTGTATACTAGCTTCTGCCCGCAACTTCGTACGCGGATCCTGATTTTTTTATAATCATATTTTCTCATCGTTAAAACCTTCTTTCGATCTGTACAAACATTTTAAGACCAAAATAAGCCCGATCGGTCCAGCCGTTCTTGAGTTATGCGCTTACCAACACATTTAGCGATTCATTTTTATATTAAAAGATAGAACTAGAGGGCGAATTTTAATACTTTTCATTCGCTTAAGCTTAACTATCCTACTAATTTAAGTTTGTGAGGATGTATTTATATATATTTCTAACTCTTTCACGCGCAAACGGTTGAACAGATTTTGGTGAAATATGGCAGCAGTATAGGTTACATATAAAAAACCGGCCAAGTGCGAGTCGGACTCGCGCGCGAAGGGTTCCGTACCAAGCTGTAGTTCCACGCTTGAGTAACAGATGGCGTTGTATTCAAATTGCACTGTCTTTATAATTTATTGTATGGGGACCCCCCTTAATATATAACTTTTTTTAATTTTCAGTATTTGTTGTTATAGCGGCAACGAAAATACATCATTTGTGAAAATTTCAGCTTTCTAGCTATCACGGTTAATGAGATACAGCGTGGAGACAGACAGACAGACAACGAAGTCTTAGTAATAGGGTTCCGTTTTTACAAAAAGTAGTTCGTTTAAAGGCTACTTTTTATCCGCGCAGAAGCTAGTTATAAATATTTTTTGCCGAAATAACTACAAGAAATCTTATTGTTTTGTTTTACAGGTCATATGGAAGGGTGTTACATATCTAGCATGAATAAAGTGGTACCTTTTGGAACAAACATGAACTATGCAGACTGTGTCCTCATTCAGTGTACGCCTGACATCATTGAATATACTACGTAAGTTTTTTTTACTAAAAATAGTTATTTATAATCTTGGACAAGGTTCCTTTTAGTTTATTTAGGGCGCCAGCAATCTCAAGTACGTAACAGTTCGTATAATTATGTACAGACAACAGCAGATCACGGTGCCCGAATCTGTCAAATTTCACCACTCAAACATTAACCTACAACCATTGCGATAAGGTTGAAAATCTACTGCAGAAATTTGATAGATTGTGGTCACTTGATGTGCTGTCGTCTGTACAAGGATTAAGAATACGAAATACGGATACGAGATACCAAAAACTTATATAAATAAAAACCGGCCAAGTGCGAGTCGGCAAACTCGAAGTCACGTTTGTTGTATGAGTTTCCCTTAAATGCTTATTTTGTTGTTTTTAGTAAGTAATTGTTCTTAAAGCGGCGATAGAAAAACATCGTCTGTCATTTCAGTCTCTAGTTATAGCAGACGGACAGTGAAGTCCTATGGTCATGGCACATTGTACCGGCACGGTCACGGCACAGCAAATAACGTGTCATTTAAATTTGAACATTAAATCGTATGACGTATGATATATTTCATAACGTCAATACAAAAAAGCCAACGGCGGGCTGTCAGCGCGCGATTTCCTATCTAACAACTCACGTTGTTATGAAATATATCATACTCGTACGTCATACAATTTAATGTTCAAATTTAAATGACACGTTATTTGCTGTGCCGTGACCGTGCCCGTACAATGTGCCATGACCCTTAGTAGGTAATAAGGTATCGCGTTATCTTTCGGGTACCTCAAAAAAGGGGTGCTTTTCTTCATCCATATTGACATTTTCACAATCAACATGTTGACTGCTTTCTTAATAATTTTTAGATGTCCAGCAGTACAAACCAAAGATCCAAGCTGCTACGTGTACAAACCAGAGAAGAAAATGAACCACCCAGACTGTTGTCCACAGATCATCTGCAATTGAATCTAAAATAGTTGTAATGTTTACAATACATAATATGTTGCAAGTTTTATTTCTATTTGTGTATAGGCCCATAATCCATATCTTAGCTAGTTTCTGCAAGTTTGTGGGAACTATTTCACGAACCCAGGTAAAAAGTAACCTCTGGCCGCCTTCGAAAAATTTGCTATCTTACAATGAAATGTTTTTCAACCAAACCAGTAGTTCCCGAGAATACTAGTAAAGATACAAGATAGAAGGTAAATAAAAATATTAATGGCTACTTAAAAATGTTTATGTTTTACCTTACGCGACGTCTTTGGTAGAGCTTACACTTAGTCGGCATGAACGTGCATGGCAGTTCACACATTAGAACGATAAGGTATTAGTTTATATATAATATTATTTTTTTGGATGCACGGTTACCTTCAAACCAAACTGTAACTGTAGGACATATACTGTCAATAGTAACCAAACATTTACTTACCTATTTGTATTACAGTAGACACAACAACAATTTAATTACATTAGCACAAATAAAAGTTCAAAGACAAGTCAAGAAAAAGCAAAAGATTAGAATATTTATTGTTGTCTGATTATACCTCCTTGACCCAGCCTTTAAGAAGCAATTTAAACAGCAACAACCTTCAATGGCGGTAAACACTGCAACCTTTTTATTATCGACTTTATCGAAGATGTCAAAGGGTTAACAGAAATGCATTTATGTAAATGTCATCGTGGACTAGAATTTGCAATGATAAGTGAAAGTTAAAAATAAAAGTTAATGCACCCACTTTGATTGCACTCAGGTGTAAATGTTATAATCACAGAAATGTTTTGTACAAGGGGTCTCAAGTCCTGTATACTTAGTACTGGAATTAAATCATCATCTGCCCAACTGTGTTGGAATCGAGTTTTGGTATAATAGGTGCAGCCGAGCACCAATATTTGACATAGATCGACTGCCTATCTGATCTCCACAACGCGGGCAACCCGCTACTTCTTGTTAAGACTGGTTGTTTGAAACACGGATCGACTGACTATAGTAAAACTAACCATAAATAAAACATCACACATTCTTCACTAAAGTTCATGTTTACCACTCTTAAATACACCAATATTTTCAGCCACACACATAATACTGCCTTTCCTCTGCTTCAAGTCTTCAACACCTTTTATCACCTTCACCAATTCCCGTTCAGAAACCACATTCCTCGCGAAGAGATACGCAGCATTCTGTTCTTTATTACTAGCCGACTCCGAAGAAGGAGGGAGAGTGTGATACATTATGAAGAAGTTCTCGTTCACAAATCTCGCCACAACATGATCATTGGCTTGCTCACGTCCACATTTGCAACCAAGGTTCAAAGCTGGCGTTACCTCTGTAGCTGACTTAACAACCGCCATGGGCATAGAATATTTCTCTAATAGCTTTCCATCTTCAGCCGTCATGGTGATTTGTACTGCAGTAGCTCTTCTTCCATCACTGTAGGCGCACGTTTCGGGCATCGGACTCTTGGCAAATGTATACCGAATACAGATCTTACCGTCAGTACTAGAAAATGGATAGAATGCCACCATCATCCAATCTCCGTACAATTTTTTGATGCTCGTTGCTTGGAGAACTGTTATTAGAGCGAATATTATTATTTTATTCCACATGATTACTACATGCGAGATCACGGATGTAAAGTAGCACATGAACTGAATGTTATGGGCGATAACGTTTATTTTGGGATGACGCACGGGAACATAGTATAATGACCTCTAGTAGTTTTGTTTCTGATCAATATTGGAGTCATACTGGAATGATTATCTCTGGTCATACAAAGAATCATGTTTTCGGAACAACGGCTGAACAGAAGTGAAGTTTGGTATAAAGATGAAGCAAAACAAACATGCCGTAAAACCGGTTCCTTTGAAACTAATTTACTATAGTAAATATTATTAAGATGTTATGTATTTGGTATTGATATCATTACACTAGTAATAATGTTCGTACCCTTGGCACTTAGTAATTATTTCGCAATAGAAGATAATAACAAAGTTGGTATTGTAATCAGTACGAGGCATACGTCACTGGGTAGCTAGCGTGGTACATACATAAATTCATTATATTCATTGTCTGTGTTAGCCATTGCTCTTAGTTTCTGTGAAATCTTGAAGTAATTAAATTATTGACATCGTTTTATGTATGTCTAACCTACAGGTTGTAATGTTTTCTAAGCTTCCGCACATTGCAGACTAAACAGTCGGCCAACAGTTGTCCCACTGAATATATGAAGGACGTATATTTTAAGAAATTCGTGAATCAAATCATTATTTTTTGTTGGCCTGAAACTCTATTGTAGTAAAGTGCATACTACCATTGACCTCCATAATGATTGGTACAGACGACAGCAGGTCAACCTACCCCAATCTGTCAAATTTTACCAATCGAATATTAACCTTCCACTGTTGTGATAAGGTTGAAAATCTATTGTAGACATTTGACAGATTGTGGTAGCTTGATGTGTTCTCGTCTGTACAGCCGAATTAACTATCGGCCGACTAAAAGTTTGCAGTGTGCTGTAGCTCCTAAAGTAGAGTCGACAGCAAGTCAGTGTTAAAAAAATTGTCAAATTTCTGCGATCGATTTTCAAACTTATCACAATAGTGGAAGGTTAATGTTCGATTGATAAAAATTGTCAGATATGACAGATTTTGCGTACACTGTCTTGCTGTCGACTGTACTTCTGTTTACACTAAAATGTAATTGATTGTGTGCATACGCACATAATCAAGAACGGACGCTCCTTTGCAGTAAACAGGAAAAAGGACTTAAAACGTTCAGGGTTCCAGAGAGAAGAACTTTTCAACTTGACCCAAATGATAACATTATCGCGAATTATAAGGTCGGAGCTTTAAGTATATACTATAATAATGCATACTAGTACTTGTAATAACTATTGGCAATATTACTTCGATAATTTCTCATCATTATCATCAGCCCCTTTATCGCCCCACTGGACACAGGCCTCTCACACAAAGAAGGTTTGACCTGTAATCATCACACTTGTTCAATATTTGGTGATTTCAGAAATTCTAGTCCAAGTCTCCCCGATTTTTTTAACGTCACCTTATAATAAGTCATTGGTTTCCCATACTTACAAACTTAGAAAAGTTGGAATCAAACCCGCACACTCATACTTGAGAGTTCTTCACCTACCAGGCCACCATGAGTATTTTCACTTCGTATTAAATGGTTAGAAGGATTGTTAATTCTTGAAGTATTCTCTTGAATCGTATTGTATTATGTAGAACATAATAACCTGTTTTGCTTGAAAAAAACTGGTTTACTATAAGAATATTTTTTAATGCCTACCAATACTCCTATACAAGATGTAGTAGCACTACGTTCCTGTTGCTCCAACCTTACTGTGTGCTTATCATTTTTCTCAAAGTTAGTTGTAGGTTTAATCACCTAACAAGCTCTTAAGTGAGAGATTTTTAAATCAACATGATGATCTGTGATGTGAAATATTGGCCTGATGAACCACCAAAGGTCCCACTGTCGGCCACAGTGGTATGTTAACATTGAGCAGATGAAGTTACTGCCTATTTGTCTTAACTGACTCCCGTAGCCACAAATTTATTTCTAAGTCAAGTTTAATCAATGACTTTATCGGTATTTGGAGAGAAGGTACAATATAACATTGATCGTACTAAACTTTTAACAATACCACAACAACTTTATCTTTGGTGGTTTAATAAGATGAGGTCGTCACAGGAGAAGACATCAAGAAAACAGTAAATAAGCGACTACACATAATAGATACACATTTTATTTTTACAACAGAAGGCATAATAAATCAATTTGACAAATATTTCGACACAATTAATCAGTTGGCGAAACTTCGTTACCATCAGTAACAAAACCACTAAAATTTTCCGTCCCACACATCATAGCTCCTCTTCTGTTCTTCAGCTCGTCAATGTTCGACATGATGTCAGATAGCGCCCTTTCAGGTACGACTTTCTTTCCAAACAGGGACGCTGAATTCTGTTCTATCTCCGTACGAGTATATGACATGGACGCTGGAATGCTGTGGTACAAAATTAAGTAGTCCTTCACCAGCCTCGCAACAGCATGCATCTTCTCTTTGTCCCCACACTTGCAGCTAAGGGCCAATGCTGGCATTACCTCTTCTACAGTGTTGACTACCCATAACGGCGCAGTTTCAGCTCCAGGAATGTAATCTTTGTCAGTTTCTAAAGACATTTGAACTGATGTCACATTGTTTCCACCACAGGTGCAAAGGAAATTCTCTGGTGCTTTGCTAAACGTGTAGCGGATACATACAGGAACGTACGTAGAAACTGGGTAGAAAGCATATTGGATCCAGCTGCCGTAAACATCGTTGAGTTCAGCCGCCTGCGCGACAAACAACAGAGCAGATAGGCTTATTATTTTCCACATTTTTACACAGTGTTGATCTAAGTACTGTTGAAAGTATACTGACTAAAAAGTTTGAGCTCGGGTATTTATATTTCGAAGTGACTGCGGTGATAGCAATAATAAACATTGTTAACCCCCAGTGTGCTGATAAGTCTTGTTGTGTTTTTAGGGTTCTGTGAATGATTTATCATGTTTATTTTTTTAGGTTTTACTTGTGATATCCCGAGAGGACAACGTCCTACAGTGTAACATTATAATGAGAAACAAAACATATTTTATAAACCCTAATAAAATATTTGCCTCACTGAATTTAAGAAGAATTTTACTCTTATAATTTTCATTAGTTTATCGTTGTCATCACAGTCTAAAACATCCACACTGGATATTTGATTGGGACAGCTTTTTCACACACGGCCGGTTAGCCCCACAGTAAGTTATTATTGATTAGCTTGTGTTATGGGTGCTGACAACTGATAAACTACATGTAGGTAGGTACTTACATTTGGGGGCACGGCAGTGCCCCCGCCAAGTCGAGCGCAAAGCAAATACTGCCGTACCATCCTTTACTGGAACCATTTCGACGCATTTTCAGGCCTCTGTTTGAGAACCTCTGGATAATACCAGAACGCCGAAATTTTCATCATCCAGAAAGCTATAATCACATACGTAAAACCCAGAATTTCAAGTTATGTAGGTCATTTAATTCGAAGTTAAGCGAAAGCAAAGTTCGTATTTTCGACACTCACTCACTCAAAATCACAATAGAACTAGTACTTCAATAAAGTCAGAGATTAAATTTGGAACATAGTTAGGATTTAATGACCACATATAAGGAAAACTATAAAATAGGAATAATCGAAGATCTGGAGTACCTGGTGACCCTGATTAGAAAAGACAAAAAGCCCACCAAACTATTATAGGATATCAAACATAACGCCTTAGGTAGATATCAATAAGCTCACGTTTCTACAAAAAGAAGTGAAATCCCACCAAAAACATTCTGTAAAAAACTAGCCAATTCTCTGCTGATGTGCTTGTTTATCTCTAAAAAGTAATGAAATCTAGACAAAGTCGTGCTGAGTCTAAGGATTCTTACGGCGATTTCTTTACTATTATAGTTAATGCTATATGACTGGCCGTTGACTTGTATTCACTAACGTTTAAAGAATGATCAACGGCCAGTCATATAGCATTAACTATAATAATAGTAAAGAAACCGCAGTAAGAATCCTTAGACTATATAACACCCAGAACAAACATGCTCATCACACGAATGTTGACCTTACTGTGAGTCAAACCGGGGACCATCGAGACCATTGCGCCAACGAGGTCGTCAAATGTTGCAGCCCATCTCCAAGCAAGGCATTTAATATCCCACTTGGTACTCTCTGGCGGTTAAATCATCAGTCGGTCGCTAGAGCCTCATCTGTTTTTCAGCAGGGTGCACCACGGGCAGATGAGGTCGGCAATTGGGGCAGGATAATATTGGTTTGCTACTTATTACTTCAGAGTGCCTATTCCGAGTTTGGCAAGCAAAATTTCTGGATGCGTAAATTAACATAGAACTTAATTACGTAGCATTTACTTTTAGAGCTGTGTATTTAATAGAGCCGTCATTGGCTTTTGGTCGTATTATAAACGCGCTCACTAACGAAATAGTAAACGTTATTAACCGGCAAAATTAATGAAAGAGAAATTATTCAAATCAAGTGATGTCACATACGACTCTTAATTATAAGAAGAACTCAGAACTGCTTTCCACATCTGGATAAAAAGTATCTTATGTCCTTTCTCAAGCTGTAGGCGGACTATCTGTGTACCAAAGTTAATTTTTTAAATCGGTTCAATGATTTTGGTGTGACGGCCAGACAGATAGTTTCTTCAAATTAATCATATGTAAATATGGATTATATAGGCATATTTTTATAAAATCCAAGTCTTAAAAACAACAACTTTGCGGTATTTAGCAATTATACTCAAATTTTTATTGTTGAAATCATTTGAGTGATTTGTTTTAAAATAGGCATTACATTTGGGGGCACGGCAGTGCCCCCGCCAAGTCGAGCGCAAAGCAAACACTGCCGTACCATCCTTTACTGGAACCATTTCGACGCATTTTCAGGCCTCAGTTTGAAAACCTCTGGATAATACCAGAACGCCGAAATTTTCATCATCTAGAAAGCTATAATCACATACGTAAAACCAAGAATTTCAAGTCTGTAGGTCATTTAATTTCGAAGTTAAGCGTAAGCAAAGTTTCGTATTTTCGACACTCACTCACTCATGATCATCAAAATAGAACTAGTACTTCCAATAAAGTCAGAGAGCTGAAATTTGGAACAGAGTTAGGATTTAATGACCACATATAAGGAAAACTATAAAAACTAGGATAATTGAAGATCTGGAGTACCTGGTGACCCTGATTAGAAAACACAAAAGCCCAACCAAACTATTAGAGGAATCAACATAACGCCTTAGGTA
>NWSH02000535.1:11937319-11954853 GCA_002382865.2 Heliothis virescens
TTATAATTTTTAACTTACCAAAACTGCTAATTACAACTGCCCCGTTAAATGAGTGCCATTAAATAATCTTGTGTTAGCATGTTCAATTGTTCAAACAGTATTGTTACCAAAAATAATTAATTCAAAAACTAAATCCCGCTCGATAAAAGATTCGATTAAATCCTTCTCCACAAAAAGATAAAAACGTCACTCGATGACCAAAAAAATCCTTTATATTTGGGATTCGATCAAAGTGTCATGCGTCAGGGCGGAGTTTCGATGCACTGGTTTTGATTCAGCTCGATCGGCGTACCTACCAATTAAAAAGTTTTTCGTTACAACGTTTTCGAAAGCTACGTCATTCAAGTTTACGTACTATACCCGAAAATATCAAAATGTTAGCAATTGTTTGGGTTATTCTACATCTAACAAGTGCAACTGATGAGAACAAGTTCCTAAATGGATTTAACCGTTTTGTAGAAAAGACGTTGGATTTTTATGATAATAAACAAATAGAAGATCCGCTATTATGTTTGTAAAGACGACAATAAATCACGGTACCCAAATCCGTACCGTAAAATTGTGTTGACCATTTGTGCATACTTGCTTGTGATCACACATGGTCAATTTCTATAAACTATCTATCTATCCATTATTTTGCGATTACAGATTAGACATCATTCGTATAGAGTTTATGTCAAGATATTATCTTGAATCGCAAATTAACGTATAGATGGGTTTTTTAAATCTAACGTCAGTTACTGTTGTAGTCGGGGTGGGTTGATATGAGTGAAAAGTCTATTATACGGCATAAACTTCAATAAAAATGTTCCACACAACGCAAGTAATATTCAAAATCCGCTAAGCTATATCAGCTAAGAATCTAAGTTTCGGTCGGTCGTTGGTTTGTCGGTATTGATTGGTTCTCAGAAGCGCGATAAGTTACTGTCTACGAGTTATAAAACATTGGTTCACTTTCCACTACAAAGCATACCTACTGGAACAAGTGGGTGCACTCTTACTGTGGAATTCAATAAGCTATCTATGTGTCGACTTGGTTCATAGAGATAGGATAGGAATTTGACATTATTGGTCTCTAGTAAGAAAACAAGAGATCGATAGAATATTGGCAACGGTTGTAAGTTAGCTTTTCCCAAACTTGCAGCTAATACTGGCTGTTATTTCATTCAATTTTGGTACTAAACCTTCATTGCGACAAAAATCCTCTCCGTATTCGACACTTACAATACACAGACGAATCTTAACAAAATTCTTCAATGTCTGTTAGAACTAAAATTGAATTGAAAAAGTTAATGTAACGTTCAGTCTAGGTACTGTAATAAACCTGAGTAGATTTCCTCTTGAAATTAGAAAACAGACTTCTAAGGAACTGTGCACACTTACTATGTGTTTTGTATTAAGAAAATTATACTGAAAATGGAGTTAGTAATTCCAAAATATTTTTTGTTATAATGATTTTTAAGGTTCCGTACCCAAAAAGGTAAAACGGGACTTAGTTGTCCGTCTGTCTTCAGGCTGTATTTCATAAACCGCGATAGCTAGAAAGCTGAAATTTTCACAAATAATGTATTTCCGTTGCCGGTATAACAACAAATACTAAAAATGTAAAAAATATGTAAATTAAGGGGGGTCCCTATACAATAAAAGTATGAAACCGCAAATTATAACTTTGTTATTCATATATTGTATGAAAAACAAAGTTATAATTTGCGGTTTATAAAAATGTTTGTATTTTAGCTAGTTGTAGGTAACAGATACGTTCATTTTTCATAGATTTGGCACGCACTTGGCCGGTTTTTTTATATGACCGTGTCGAAGTAAACTTAGAGTGAGTTATCTCATGGAGTCAGTCTTTCAAGTCGCCCCAATGACAGACAAATATTCTTAATTTTCAGATCGCGAACTCGAAGAAATGAATGAATATTTATGTATGACTGCTGTTTTCCCACGATTTCGTCCGCGTCCCGGGCGAATCTGGGAAACCCGTACACGGATAAAATTTTAACCAATGTTGCTCGGGAATGTCTTGGGACTTTTCAAGAGTAAAATAATGATTCTAATCGGTTTAGTAGTTTCGGAGTTTTTAGGGTACAAACAAACAAAAAAAAATATTCCTTTTATTATATTAGTATAAATAATATAGCATAAATTATTTATTTTTTGGCAACCAACTTTTGTGATGTGCACAAAAGATATATTTTCACACAAAAACAAATGACTATCTGACGTATATTGTAGCAAGAAGGGTCGGTTCACATCTGATNTATATTAGTATAAATAATATAGCATAAATTATTTATTTTTTGGCAACCAACTTTTGTGATGTGCACAAAAGATATATTTTCACACAAAAACAAATGACTATCTGACGTATATTGTAGCAAGAAGGGTCGGTTCACATCTGATGGAAAATGCGTCGAGCGTATCGTCTAAGTATGATCGACGCACTGACGCTTCATCGGTTAGGTGTGAACGGTTGAATGTTTTATTATGTATTTGTCTGTTATGGCGTTACGCAACCGACGCACATGAGTAGAAAAACGGAACAGAGACTAAGCTTCAAACAACCGCGCGAATCGATTGCACTACTACAAGTACGCGGGGCATGTGTGTGTGACCACTGGCCGCTTGTCGCGTACGCAGCGATTCTAGGAAAAGACCGGTTTGCGCTTGCTCAGCCAGTTGACAATCTCAGGGTCGGTGCGACGCACGTTATCTGTTTAGTTGCAAGTTTGAATATTTTAATATTAAACGTAATATTTTGTAAAAATGGTGGTTTATTGTACTGTGTGTATGAATAACACTAGAAAAACTAAAAATATATCATACTTCAACTATCCCAAGGAGTACGATAGGTGAGTAAATATTTTGATTATTACTTTTTCAAGTACCCACTTGCGTTTATTTTATTAGGTCCTTTTTTAACAAGAAGAGAATTGTACACGGTTTGTTTTTACCTTTCATTATTATGACAAGTTTAGCATTTGTAAGTATGTATGTATTGTAAGTGTGTACATACCTACCTACTACAACGTTTAAGTATTTGTAAGTAAAGATTTGAACTTATTCCCGACGTCTGATTAAATTGAATTTTTTATACCTGCGTCTTTTAACCGACTTCAAAAAAGGAGGAGGTTCAATCCGACTGCTTTTTATGTTTGTTGCGTTATAATTTTTAATAAAACTATTTAACAAATGTTTTGTTTAATTTGTCTTAACCTATTGTGACAACCCTACCAAAATAGGTAACAATTTTGCACGTTCTTAAGAAGCTTAGTCTCTGTTCCGTTTTTCTACTCATGTGACCGACGATACGCGACGCATTTTCCGTCAGATCTGAACCGACCCTAACTATGAATACAAGGCGCAAGCGAGATAGTAATATGAGTGACAGGTGCAGTGAAGTACCTAAAACGGGGGTATAACAAAAATTTTATTGGTCGACAGATTTACGGGCTATTTGGCAAGGATCAGTCGCCCTCGAAAAGTATTATAGATTATCTACGAAAAAGAATTACGATTGGAGTATAAAATTTTGTAGGATTTATGAAATGGCAATGAATGAAATTCGTGTCTGCATCGTAAAAAAATATTCGTAATTTTATGTCCTTTTCTCTCTGTCTTTCAATTCACCTCGTAGGAATATTAGTATAAAACTATAAGATTTTGTAACTTATCTACTTAAAACATTGTAGCAAGGTTATGTCAAAAATTGAATTAGTAGAAATGTTACCTGTTTTAGCATATACTCAAGAATATTTTATTGGAAAATGGGACAACTATATTTAATCGGGTATTTACAATAATAAAATATGTATGTACACTTATTTACAGGATTATAAAAAAAAATTTGTAAATATCTCATTGGAAAATTGTTTTTTTCCATTCCTCAAAAGGCTATGTAATAAAACCGTTCAAATTTCAAACGTATACAATTCTAATCTCACAAGTACAAAGTAAGCATAAGAGAATAAAAGCGAGACTGTCACTGTAATCCTATGTGATCCACTTTCCTCGTTACATAGGTACAGTCGCCGCGCAAACGCACAGTAACACCCATAAGCCTCTTACGTAAAAGTACAGCTTGCTTAAAAATATCATGTGTACCGAAAATATCTTGCGAAAATACAAGCTTTGAAGGAAGAATTATATTGTAGGGTTGTCACGTAATTCGAGTCTTAAAATAAATTTCGCGATTACTGATTTGATGTCGGCAAAAATAATACTAACTTTAACGTAATCTTATCTACAATGTAATACCATTTTAGTATTCTTATTAAATATAAATGAAACGAAAAAGGAGAATAGCAGTGGGCATAAAATGTATTATTGTGAACGTACCACCAACAACATTTTAGATGACAACGCGCTTGCGACTCTTGTGGTGTCCTGGGTATCCATTAAATCATCTGATTGTCTGACACCTTTAGGGAATTTGTTCCACTATTTCTTCTTTCTAGCATAAACATAGCAAGTGGTGAAGGGCGAGCGTTTTCAGGGACCGTCTTTAGTAAAATTGACCTTCAAAAAGTGCTGATTTTCCGCCTACTTTTACTTGATGACTTATCATCTTTTTTACCATCACATAGAAAAAATATCATAAGATATTACGATATACAGTTATATACAGGATACGTATATTAAAATCCATATTACAGTTAGTTCTTAGTTCAAAGGTTTACTTAAACTTTTATAAAGTTACTAGCACTAGATCGCAGTTAAAAATAACACAGTGACGGCAAAAATTCATGTCTCAAGGCATAAGTTTCTCAGTTACGAAGATGGACGCTCTATTCTTGCAATATGCAGTAAAGTTTCGTAAAATATGGCTAAGACACGCCAACCGAGGAAATATACTAGAAATCATTTGAATACTTTGGCTTAAGCTTAGTTTTTTATGCGTTGTTCGAAAAACTACAGGTTCTTTCGTTTGAATATTTTTTGGAGTATTGGATTGTCAAGCTCTTGAAAAGACGTTAATTTGTACTTAAAAACGTCATTACTTTATTAATTATTTAAAAAGCTTTGATCTTAATTTTTTTTCTGAAATTTTCTTTATACTTCCATTCTCATATAAATTGTGTACTCTTAGATAAATGAGCTAAAATATTGTTCCAAATCGGTTTAGTAGTTCCCGAGACAACTTAACAACTAAACTCTGCAGCTTATAGTCAAAGACACGTAGATTTTACAAAAAATAAGACACACAAAGTCATCATCTGCCTAGCCTTTTCCCAACTATGCTGGGGTCGGCTTCCAGTCTAACCGGAACCACATGGAGCGACCTCCACAACCCAGATACCCGGGCAACCCGATACCCCATTAGATAAGAACTGGTTGTCAGACTTTCTGGCTTCTGACTACCGTAACGACTGCCAAGATGGTCAAATGACAGCCGGGACCCACCAGTTCTTCGTGCCTTCCGAAACACGGAAGAACTCGTTATGACGAGATGGTCACCCATCCACGGATCGATCGTGCCAAGCATTGCTTAACTCTGTAACCGATCGATCCGCCCGGCTTGGACTTAGCCACGAACTCTTCCACACACATCAAGTCAGATACAATTTAAACAAGGGTTCAAAACTTATATTATAAAATTGTTGAACAACTAAAATCTTGAATTCTACTCATCCTCTTAGTGCGAAGGATTTTTATGATGCAATACACTTACGAAACCAATTTGTAGAAATCAATGTCCAGACGCTTATGCCGTGTGGATTTCATAAAATTGGAGGAGGTGATTTTATTACTTTACTGACTTTTAGTCCAAGAGCCGAATGTTGACATTCGACTTTATAAAATCTGTAAATGTAAAGTGCATTCACGTGACACCGTGTGAAAATTAGTTTTACTTTATTGTTAAATTTCTAAACTATCTGATCTCGTAAGAATACAAGTCAACTCAATGCGTTAATTGCCTTAGAAAATAGTTATTTACCTAAAATAACACTATAAACAATAATGTTAGCATACATAGTAGGTCTAAAGGTAAATAAAATACAGATACTATTACGCAATATTTATATATATATTTTTCGAATATACCAAAAAAATAAAATATACCTATTTATTTTCTAACCTCATCCATTCAAACTACATACGAGTACATACTCAGATTACCACCTCAAATATTTGATGAATATACTATACTTTATTTAAAAAACTGAAGAGTTTTTTTGTTTGTTTGAACGCGCTCAGGAACTAATGGTCCGATTTAAAAATTCTTTCAATTTTAGATAGCCCAATTATTGAGAAAGGCTATAGGCTACTTTTTATCCGGATGCGCGCAGTAGTTCCCACGGGAAAGCGGGTGAAACCGCTGGCGGAAGCTAGTGATAGAATAAAATGCCGCATCAACAGTTTCGTAGTAGCACCAACTCCTTTCTTTTCCCAATGGTAATGTAACCTGGAGGCGCCCGTTTCAGTAGCATCTGTTCAATTTTCCCGCTTTACTAGATCTTGTTTCGGCACAGATAGAAAACTGTTCGCCGTTCGGTGTTCAGCCTACGGATATTGGCACCACTCTCATTATGCTAAAAGGTTTAATAACGGATACCTTTGCTGTTGTGTGTTTGCGTATAACACCCACGGACCTAAAAGAAGTACGGACGTAACCTCGTCTAATCACGAGTGAAGCGTAGTAACGACCGCCAGTCAAGCGAGTGTGCGTGATTTGAGGGTTGACATATACATCAAGAATTTCCCTTTTGTTTCATTAAATATCGCGAACTAAGCGTAATTTATTTTTTATTATTTGTGGAAAAGATTTCATTTCGGAAATATTGGAACTTAAGAATCATAATGTTGACGTACACAATGAAATATATATTTTTTTATGACAATAGTGGTAGAAAAGAAAACACATGTTGCACATAAATCGTTTTTATTATTTAAAATTTTAATTATAATGGCGTCCTAGCCGATTATCGGCCACGGCGGCTGTTCTCATATAAGGAGATCAGCCAGCTGCGCAGGACATATTATAGTGCACAAGCATTTGCGCAGACACAGGTGCACTCCCTATTCCCTCACTCTCATAACCCGATGGGACGGCAATCCGACACGACCGGTGAGAGATCAGGCGCAGGACCGACATTAACGTGCTCTCCGATGCACGGGTGTATCAATCACCAACTTCCAACTCCGGGCTGCTTTATGAAAGTTTCTAAAACCCACAAAGCGATTTCGGCCCGTCCCGGGAATCGAACCCGAGACCTCGTGATCAGCAGCCGCCTATGCGACAACTAGACCAACGAGGCAGATTTTAATTAATGGTATAAGTACGGACCTAAAAAAAATTACCAATCGAACCTTCCACTATTGTGATAAGGTTGAAATACTATTGAAAAAAATTACAGATTGAGGTAGGTTGATGTGCTGGTGTACATATATAAATGTGCTAAAAACCCTTGTGTTGTGTCAACTTTCTGTAAACTTGTCTTTTGTTGACAATTGTACGGGTAATACTTTCTGCTTTAGAAATGTGATGAAATCGGACATTCAAATACTTTTGAATGATGCATTTTATTAAATTTACTTTATGATCTGCTCCTGCTATTGGGTGAATCATTTCTAAATTTGAAAAAGTAATTCTATTACCAATAAATGTTTTCAATATTTTGTTTGTTAAATACATATGTTGTTTATTGTTATATATTTCAATTTTTTCTTTAGTCAATTTTCTAATTACAATTTCGCATACACAGCATATATCAAAGAGATCTCTGGATGGAAATCTCAGCCCTCCTCTGTTTTTCTTTATTATCAATTTGTGGAAATTTAAAATTTCTGTCGTTGTTAAATGCGCCAAACAAACTTCACATTTTAATATTTTATGCAAAGTATATGCAATGTTTCCGGAAATATACCCAATAATTATGTGTCGGTAATCGCTTAATTGTTCAACTTCCAACTGTGTTGCGAGATTATTCAAATTTGAATCACATTTTTCCAAGAAATTGAGGCTGGATATGCAAGAATCCTCCTCTTCTGCATGTCGATGGTATGCTCGGGTGGAGTTTATAATTTGTTCGGTACTTGAGCTGCAATTTAAAATTGCAACTCTTTCTAAAGGAACACAGTTCCCAGTGGAAATACATTTGATTTCCAAATATGTCAGTAGTTTTCTGTAACTTCCCTTGAATTGTTTTACATTAGGGTTGTCGTTACACCCACATTGAAGCCGTATGGAAGAAAAAAATATTTCCAAATGATCTTGGCTTAGTTTGTATGTCGGTAAGTATACCAACTTGCCACTGTCAATTAATTTGTCCGAAAGATATTGAAGACTGTTAATATTCATTAGGGTTCCAATAAAACCTGTTTTGCACTTTGTATCAATGATTGGCTTGAAATATCTGGTTATTAAAAATTTTGGTCTTCCATTTGCATTAACTTTTCTTTTAGTGACAATTTTTATCTTTATATTCATAATATAATTTTTTAATTCATTTAAAAAATCAAATATTTTAGTTTTATTTTCTGCCCATAGGGGTTGTTTATAGTCAAAACTTCGCATTGCTCTGCTATTAAAAATATCAAACATATCATTAATTTTTTTTATAAAATCTTCAGTTGCCTCAGAGTCTTCAAAGGTAGGTATTTTTAACACTTCCCTACACGTGTTTAAAGCATCTGCAACACTAATACTAAAAATTTGAGTGGCAAGTTTGACTTTCATTATTTTATTTTTAAAATGAATATGGCTTTTCGTCAATTTGTTTGCCAGATGCAACCCTTCCTGATCTTGAAATTTATTTAAGTTTTCTATTGTCTCCCATGAAATAATACGATCGTTGATATCAATAAATCGTTTTTTTGATTCCAAATGATTTCTAATCAACTTAATCATATGGCTCGGATCAAGAAAACAAGCTATTTCCGTATCATTACAGGGATGTTTAAAAGTAGTTTTTAAACTGTTCGGTTTTAAGTTACAACCAAGTAATTCCAACGCAGTCAAATTAGTAGCATGTCCATCACATGTTAAACTTACAACATCAATGTCAGATTCAAAACATTTTATGAGACAAAGGTTTATCAAATTTGCTTTTTGCTCTCCTGTTATACCATTGCTCAAAAAATATCCCAGGGGTACTTTAAAATGCTGATTAATGCCCACGAGAAAGAAGCATAGTGCTTGTGACGCTAACGCAGCACCCTCTTCGACTCCAGTCCCCATATCAACAAAGCCTATATTTTTTTTACCATCCCAAAGCTTTTGGGGTCTTATAGCTATTTCATCAAAAACAAGCGAGCACAACAATCGATGTTGTTGACTGACTTCGGCTTTTGCTTTTAATGCTTGGAAAGACTCTTCGGTAAACCCGGGTTCACCTTTAACATGACCATACCATTTGGCTAGAGTCTTACGATGGGGTAAGCAAGTGTTAAAAGATTGTCTTATATAATCATATGCTTTTGGCGAGTAATAGTTTAGTGTTAGACAAAATTTTTTAATAGCGTGAGAGTACCTAATATTCTTTTTAAGTTTTTTGCGATTTATATTATTAAACAAATCAGAGGCAACAATATTTTCATTCAATGTATTATATAGATCTGGACTAATGAAATGTTTTTCTTTAAGGTTTTTCAAGATATTTTTAAGTGATTCATTCCGATTTTTAAATCGTCTAACTTTTTGGTTTAATCTTTTTATATTCTTTCTTTGCCTATCAATAATCAGTTTTTTCTTATATAGAGTGTCCTTTAATCGACGTTTTCTAGGTGTATCCAGCAACAAAGGAATGTTTGGACTTAATTCTGCTAAATAACGTCGTGGTGCTGCTTCAATCTTCGGTGATAGCTAAAAAGAAAAAAGAAAATAAGTGAAAAATTTTAAGTCCCAATTTAAAAAGCAAATCAATAATTATCTAGAAAAATATACTTGTTGTGAAGAAGTACATTCGCTTGATACTTGAAACACAGGCTGTTCTAAATCACATTGCTCTGATGCGTTGTTTTCCTTGAAGAAAAAAATGTATGATCATAAAATATTTAACAGTGACAAAAAATCTTACAGTTTTCTGTATTGTTCATATGCCGTAAAGATTTTTATACCTGCAGTAATGATGTATGGGGAAAATCCACGTTGGTATCTTGATTATTTACTGGCATCTGATTATTGTGTTTCTGGATCAATATTTTATTTAGAGTCATCTGTGCCATGTCCATACCAACAACGAAATCATAAGACTTATATAATGCCTTGATACAAACAGAGCAAATGGTTGATGGCAGATGATTTTGGCTGAAGTCAATATTGGTATTTAGTCTAGCTGACATTTTTACAACTAATTCTTTTATAACATTGTCGCTCTCAACATTTATTAACGTGTCGTCACAGATCGATGTGGCACAAAGTCGGCAATACCCAATTAAATTTAATTCATCTGTGAATTCAGGTGCCTAAAACAAGTAAAATACTTTTTTATTACACAATGGCTCTTTTGATTTTGAATTGAAATATACTTTTAACACATAGAGATGGTTTTTAAACTTACAAACATTCAAAATTTTAAGCATTGTATTAAATTACTTAGTATTTCGTAATTCAATTATTTATTAGTTAGTCCATATAAGGTTAGTTATCATTCTACTGTTTAGATTTTTAGCAAATAATACCTGTGGTAAAGACGATATCGTATTTGCTAGTGACGTCGGCTGTTGATCATTTACCATCCCTCTAGAATTCGATGACATCTAAAAAAAAAAACAGTTGCAGCACTGTTAGTTTAAATGTGAAATACATAAGTACAGACGACAGCAGGTCAACGTATACGAATCTATCAAATTTTACCACTCAAACATTAACCTACCTCCATTGTGATAAGGTTGAAAATCTATTGCAGAAATTTGACAGATTGTGGTAACTTGATGTGCTGTCGTCTGTACATTGTGCAAAAAATATTAGTACATACCTGCGGTATAGGTGAAGACGAGCTTTGTGTTTCTGCAGAGCTTACTATCTGCAAGAATTAATGTAAATAAGAATAGAATAGAATAATCGAAAGAAACCAATCAAATAATGAATAAAAACAATAATACAATAAAATTTACTTTTTTAGGAATGGCATGCGGAACCAAACGACGTAGCCCCTTAGGTGTTGTAATAAAATCTACGTCATCAAAATGTGCACTGCAAACGGTGCTAGAAGATGAGGGCTGCCAATGGTTTTCTCCTCTGCAGTTTTGAATAATTGCAATCCAGTCATCTTTTCGATTTGTATCTTTAGGAAACCTATTTAAAAGGACGCAATAGTTATTTTATGTTAATTATATGGGTTATATTGTTATTATTATTGTGATATAGAATCTACAAATGACAAAACCTGATTTTACAGAGTCACGAATGCAACAAATATAGATTTCCCCACATTTAGGGAAATTTTCCCCAAAAAAAAAGTGGCAATACTGGAATATTTTATCTGTAGAATTCTTATTACAGTACTTAAATGAAATAAAAATAAAAAAAACACGAATCGTCAAAACTTACGCGTGATATGTGATTCCTTGAGACTTTTTAATTTTTCTCCCGTAGTTTTTACACGATTTCACCACACAAGACGGCATTTTTTCTTGTAAATATGATGAGCACAACGAACGCGCTACGTGTGTTACTTGCGCTGTCGCACGGACCGTAATGGCGGTGGTGTGTCGGACTGAGTATGTGTATGTGTGTGTAAGTTGTATACAACACACGAAATTGTCGGCTTGTGCCTGCTTCTCGTGTTTGTAGTGTGATGTTCCGTCCGTACTTTTTTTAGGTCCGTGATAACACCATTTATAATCTCACCTTTAGTTTCAGTACTTACCAGAAACTGATCATCTCCTGTAGGAATCTATTGATTACAAATATATTTTAAAAGATTAAATGTTCCCGCACACTGCTCTGAATAGTCGGCCGAAAGATTGTCCGATGATGGGCGAAAAATATTTTTTTCAAGAAACTCGTGTATCCCAACAATGTTTTTATTGCGTTTTGTAGCGACAAAAAAACCTTGTTATTTGTAACATGCATAGTACCATTCATCTTCATACTGATTTAAAAGTCTGAGCCCGAACGAATTATCGGTCGATTAAAAGTCTCACATACACCGCAGACTATTCTAACTGCGAAGTTCAATATTCTGTCTATCTCTGGATTTGCTTACTACAGATAGGAATTTGACATTACTTGTATGGGGCTAATGTCAAAATTCTATCTCTAGTAAGCTAATCCAGAGATAGATAGGTAATTGGGAACGGCCGTAAGACGACAGGGTACTCTAAGACCTTTTGCAGTAATTAAAAAATAAAGTGAAATTCCCTAATTTTTTAAAGATTTAACTGTCTCTTTAAAATGAAGGGGATCCAAGAGCAATAACTCGAAAAACCAATTTGATATTCATCCGGGACTGTCTTAAAAAGTTATATAAAAAAGTTTGTGAGGTACCCCCAATCTTATTTGGGCGATATCCCTTAAGACTTTTGTACGAAATAAATCATTCAACCCTTAAGTATAAAGCATTTTTGGGCCGATACTTCAAGTGGTAACATTTAAAAAAAAATACGACACAAGCATTAACAAGATAGTGCAATCGGTAAAGGTTGTAACACACATCAACACGAGATCAGAGCAAGCTGTTCGTTCAGTATCATTTACATGAAACTCTTTACCTCATCGCACATTATATTGCATTTACCATAGAATAAAGATGCATTTACCATAGATTTCATTGCCCGCTGCTTGCTATTTTGTTGCAGCAAGACGCTACTTGCACTGTGTAAATATAATCGTGAAATAGGTAAATGGTCACCTGTCAAATATTCCTGCAATAAAATGGCAAGCAACGGGCAATGAAATAGCAACGTGTAAATGGGCCTTTAATGTATCCGCATCAATGTTCTATGTAAAACGTTTATATTTCAGTGTAAGTTTCATAGGGCGCTACTGATGTTTTGGGGCCTCATATGTGAAAAGGCATGTCTTACCTACTTCTATTACATTCCCAAGAATCTGTAACCAAAAATTGGTCCGAAATAGAAATTACCAACGGTACATAACAATTTAATGAGTGTGCCTCGATCATTTAATGGAGTTATCAGTTTAGTTACTCTATTATTCATTAAAGAACAAATATTTTCATTTACTTAGATACAAATTACCTAGACCATGATTTTACCTATATTCCAATGTCAGTCCATTTGACAAGAAGGGGTTTTAGTTGGGTATAAAAAACAGGTAAACTATCGTATATATTTACAACATTATAAATATTAACAATAGAACTGAAAACTATCCTAAAACTAAAACTAAAAAGCGTCAAAAAGTTCCTCCCCATCACTGTCGACTGGGAGTGTGGCAAAGAGGCTGGCAGCATTGCTCTGTTGAATAAAAAATGCTAATCCTTTGTCCATAGTAGAGGTCAGCCTTTTAGTCACGTGAAATGTGAACCAGCCGTTTTGATAAGTCGTTAAAAAGAGCGTAGGCATTGGGACTCCACGATCCAAGTGTTTCAACCAAAACACTTCAAAAATACGATCTTGAAAATATCCGCTTGAAGTGCGCCGCAGCCGCAGCAAAGCACGCAGAGCTTGCAAGATCGGCGCAAGAGTATCGACACAGGTCGCATCCCACACTAAAGACCTACACATCTTCCAAAAGAATAATGTTATTAAAAAAGATTAAAAATAAATCGAAGAATAAAAACAAAGTGAAACATTGAAGCCCTGAAAGAAACGAGAAACTTCAAATCATTAATGAAATAACGATCTGTATATTTTTACTGAATCAATATTCATATATAGGTAATAACTAATGATGTGATATGTGACTGTTTTTGGTATAAATATACGTGCTTTAAATCTCACAAATTACAACAAACACTAAATGAGATACTCTACGAATCATCATATTATAAGTTCATTTACAGCCCTCTTGTTAGAATACGATATAGCTCTGTACCTATCACACAAACTTTTTCTATCTATCCAAGATCCAGATTGCCTTGGGCATTCTTCCAGCAAAATGCACTTTGAAGTTTCTTCACACCACCCGCAGCTGAATCTCTTATCCAAGGCTTGACATTCCATGCAATTATGTGCCATTAACTCACATTTGTACACTATCATCAAAATCATATTAGAAAATGGTTCTGCACCTCCCCATAACAGTCTCAAGTAACCCAAAGCAACAGTTCGATTAATTCTCAAAGTTATGACGTCACAGTACAGTGTGTTCTGACCTATTGACGCTATAACTTTCACTATTGTCTGTTCTATATGTATTTCACACCAAATATTACGTTTGTATAATGTTAAATCGTCTATTTTTAAAGTTAGTTTGATGTACCTCCTGATATTTGCAGGAACAAATATAGGATCACTAGATACAATTTCGGTACAGAATCTTTCCAAAGAATTAATGTGCCACGCGTTATCGAGGAAGACTTTTTGTGGGCAGTGGAGACTTGGGTAGTGGGTACATCCAATTTCATGACACCAGTCGCAGTGGGCGCCAGCCCTCTTGCAGTCCCAACAGCTGCTGAACGAAGCGCAGTAAGCCTGGAGCGAGTCGATCTGGGACAACTGCATGTTAAATGGTTCACTTAGTTCAATGTACGTCAAAATGATCCAAACTATTTTGCTAAAGAGCAACATTGTCCTGTACCGCTGGTATCGAATTTATATTCATCCTGAAATACAAATATTTATTTCTGAACAACTTAATTTTATTAAACATTAAATCCTAATTATATACCAAGGTTGCAAGGAAAAATCCAAGGAAGAGTCGACAAAAAAATTAAGGATGCTTTTTTATCAAAATGCTGTATCAATATGACCTTAACAAATAAAAACACTACTTACAAATAATTTGAAGAGTCGGATTTATTATCCAAGCGAGCACCTTCTCTAGAGAACTATAATGGAACAAAATCTGTTTAATCGTTTCTTCTCTATTTATAACTTCAATTACCATAATATTTACAAACAAAACTGTTGACATAAGCCAATATCACGTTCATTATGAAATCACTGAGGGCAAGCACAATGATTGTGTTTATTGTATTGTTCGGTATAAGTCTGGGAACCCAGCGGCTCTCAAGGCTTTGAAAAATTTTAAGTATCTTGCTTAGTATTCATTGTTTTCTTTTAACCATTGTTAATAATATTATATTATTCATGACGTTGTTATTACATATATTTTAAAATGGAACTAGAAAATTAAACTGATCGTAGTGAAGTTTTATTTAAACCGACTATTAAATTTTTACAATATGCTCATAAAATTTTTGGAACTTATCTATACTAATAATATTATAAAGCTGAAGAGTTTGTTTGTTTGAACGCGCTAATCTCAGGAACTACTGGTCCGATTTGAAAAATTCTTTCAGTGTGAGATAGCCCATTTATCGAGGAAGACTATAGGATACTTTTTATCCGGGTGCGCCGAGTAGTTCCCACAGGACGCGGGTGAAACAGCTGGCAGAAGCTATTAATTTAATAAAACTATAACTTTACTTTTCCATGTACTTTTATTAAAACTATGGGTAACTTAAACGTATAATAATGTCTTACCATATTTTTCACAACTCAATCTATTCAGTGTCCAATGCATCAAATCGTTGGAACATTTGTCCCTCATCACACATCTAGCTGTCAGGTCACACCACCCACATCCATACAAGGATGGGATTATCCTACAAGTTTCACAATCCGTCGCCAACGATTCACAATTGTAAACAATCAATGGAACCGTATTTGAATAAGGTTGAGCACCACCCCAAATAAGCATTAGAGTTCCTCTGTCCGTGTTATCGTAGTTGACGACACGTGACTTCAAGACAGCAGGGTAACAGTACACAACATCGTTGAGTATCAGCCCTTTAAGATGATACAGTTCATTTCGAATTTTCAACTGGCAAATAATGTCTTTTTCATATAATGCTGGATCAGGCACATATAACTTAACTTTTATATTGACTCGAACACCCGCTGGAACTAACACTGGCCCTTCACTCTCGATGTGTGGACATGCTCGTATCTGTCCAGATATATTGGATATGTCTGCTTGAGTTTCTGCCAAGGGACACAGCTCTCCAGGACTTTCTGTGCATCCATAGTTATGACACCAACCACATGGAAACCACATACTTTTCACACATTCGTAGCAATTATTGAAAGAACGACAGTAACCACTTGGATCCCTTATCGGAGTTTGAGTTTCATCGTCGTGATCATGGTTCATTGACAACAAAAAGCTCTTGATTTTAGACAGTTCGTCGGGTTTCAAAACAATCTCATCTGTTAATGGTTCAGCAAGCTGCATCTTTCTGGATGTAGATGCGTAACTATCAATAGTTTCTATTTGCAAGACAATAAGTAGGAAAGGCAAAGTGCCAATGAACATTATGACCGGTTGAAATAAAGATTTTACATCAAATAAACGATCATCAAAGATATTTTCTCTTTATATAAGGCATGGTTGTTGTTGCTATTCGCTTGTTTATATTCAATTAATAGTCAGTTTGTTTATATGGCCTTGGTTCAATAGGTCGTGTGAATATTTAGTCATAATAATTATAATTATTGTCATACACTTTCTATAGATCGTATTAATTCAGTGGGAAGATATTTTATAACTATTGTACAAGACATACTTTATTCTATAAATAATATGTGTTTAAAAAAAAAAATATCTTTAAAGGTACTATTAGGTTACCGCACTACGTAATTGTCATACCTCTTTTCAAAGACTGAGTAGTTTAAGTGGTAAACTGTAGTACTCATATTTTATTTCTCAAATAATGACCAGCGTTTTAAACATCTCATAAGAAATGCCGAAGAGGCAATAGTCCTGTTTTATTTCATTTGAAACAGTACACTGGTTGAGAGAAAGTTACGGTTGACTCGAAGAAACTTGTAAATACAGAAGTGAATTTGGCGCCATGTTGCAGGAGAGTTGTAATGAAGAAGTTTTCTAGCTTCTCTTGGGAACTAGAGACTCGAGAGCTGTTAATCTGTAACATCCATGTTTACTTCGCAGTTCAAGTTTGACCCTATACATGTATCTGCACTTATAAGCCAGTCCAGTTGCACCTTCAGCTAGAAGTGAACTGTTTTGAAGGTTCCGTACCCGAAGGGTAAAGGGTGTTCTTCATACAAATATGTGAATAACAAATTAATAATTTATGGTTTTACACGTTTATTGTATGGGGACACCCCTTAATTATATATTTTTAAAATTTTTAGTATTTCTATTTTTATGTTGTTATAGCGGCAACGGAAATACATCATTTGTGAAAATTTCAGCTTTCTAGCTATAACGGCTTATGAGATACAGCCTGGAGACAGATAGACAGACAACGTAAAAATCAAAAATCAAAATCAAAAAGCATTTATTCAAAGTAGGCTGAAAACAGCACTTTTCGAACGTCAAAATTAAATCAGACAGCCCCCAAAACGCCCAACTTCTTCTTCCCACCAAAATGTGTTTTTGCTGGGAAGAAGAAGTGGCGCAACAAACTCCCCAGCAACACATGTCTGTCTAT
>NWSH02000535.1:11954953-11971275 GCA_002382865.2 Heliothis virescens
ACGAGTCCGGGGCTGGTGGGCGTGCGCGTCGTGTCGCTGCTCTCGTCAACATTGTTCACATATATCCAAATTCATAAAAATCGTGAATTTTTCAAATGTCATTGTATATTTTATTATTAGGAATTAAATAAATAATCAAATATGAGGGGGTAGTATGCGTCACAACCACGCACTACGGCCGTCGCTCAGTATGATGCTGAGCCTATACTTTACAAAGTCCCAGCTTCCGCCAGCGGTTTCACCCGCATCCCATGAGGACTACTCCGCGCACCCGGATAAAAATTAGCCTATGGCCTTCCTCGATAAATGGACTACCTAACACCGAAATAATTTTTCAAATCGGACCTGAGATTAGCGCNAGTATGATGCTGAGCCTATACTTTACAAAGTCCCAGCTTCCGCCAGCGGTTTCACCCGCATCCCATGAGGACTACTCCGCGCACCCGGATAAAAATTAGCCTATGGCCTTCCTCGATAAATGGACTACCTAACACCGAAATAATTTTTCAAATCGGACCTGAGATTAGCGCGTTCTGCGGGTTGTTCGAAAGAGTTACCGCGGCCCTGGCACACAAAGGGCTCCCGAAGGAACACGGTGGGTTTTAGTCAGTAAAAGTCTGACACTCCCTCCCGCTGTCACCCACAGCCGGTGGGGTCATACTGATGATTTCCCATCGATATATATTTATAAAAAAATATTAGCGCATTCAACCAACGAAACAAACTCTTCAGGCTTATAATATTAGTATAGATTTGCATCCGCGCCCGTAGGTAAGACTTTCAGTACCAAGACAAAATGTTAAAATCGGTCCAGTAGTTTCGGAGCATTAGGGGTACAAAAAACAAATAAAAAAATGTTTCCTCTTTATTATTTGTGATAGATCAACCATTTTGTTTTAGTCAAATATTTTATAAGTTTACAAAACGACTGCGGCCGTTGTTTCACCCACGTCAGCTCCACCCGTACTATTTCCAGATTCATCATTACCAGCTCCACCAGCTTCACCACCTTCAGCAACTGTAGTAGCTCCACCATCGACCTGATCACCACCTTCGATACTTTGATTACCCACTGCAGCAGTAGTAGCTGCTACTGTTGTACGTAGCCTCCTGGTGGTCTTCGGTAGGTTGTTAGCACAACCTACGTAAATGTTGACCGATATAGGAAGGTTATACGTTGATTTAATTCGTACATTTATAAATTTCTTACGAAGACCACCACGAACAACTGTTGTAAATGGTCCTCGGCCCATGCCTAAACGGTCCACTACCCTGAAGTATGTTATCTGCGAAAAACGGTTTTTTAAAATGAATACTACGAATATTTAGTACTTTGAATAAGCTATAATAGTTAAGCTTATCTAGTTCTACAGCAATTTGCTTTCAGTATTTATCTCGGGTGGACCTAGCAAAAAAATATAACGGTAAAATTGCTTTTCAATGAAGGGACACCAGTAGTTCCTGAGATAAGCGAGTTCAACCAAAAAACCAACTAGCTAGCTTTATAATATTAGTAGAGATAATTTCCTCGCTGAGGCGGAATGAAAAGTTACGTGATGCACTCGGGTGCAAAGATTTTCAGGATGCTCAGATGATGCCCAGAGCTGCTCAAAGATGCTCAGGATTCTAATTCTGAATCCTTCGCTTGCTCGGTCTTCAACATTGAACGCTCTCTTAAAAACTTTGCACTCTTGTATAACAAATAACCATTTTCATCTTAACAATACATATAGAAGTAGAGATTGTTTTTGTATTTCTCCTTTTTTCAACTAAGTGACAGAAAAACAAGTACATAATTTTATGTGATTATGTGTCTTCCTAATGTCACGTTTACCCTATGCATACTACAGTGTAGACTTTCTAACCATGTTCTTGACAAAACAGCTCGTGCTTCTATCCCAACGATTATTTGATAAATATAATTTTTTAGCCACAAGAATATTACAGGTCTAGTAATACTGAAGTAATGACTACAGATATTGCTGACTAAATGATGGCAATACTTACAGGACATTTGAACAATCTCCCATACGATGCGGTTGTAGCACCAAAGTGTGAGGCTGGTTTATAAATTACATCTTGGGCGACCAAAAAATCGTTTCTTTTGAACATGCCTAGGTAGAAGTCTCTGCATAGTACGAAATGAGAGTACAACACAAAATTTAGTAGCAAAAAACACGAATTCATTGTACATTTGATATTAATATAGACAGAGATTTATTATGAACGTGGATAAACAGTAAAGGTAATAAATTGAGTCTATTTACTGCCTGTTAATTTTATAGTGTACTTAGGTGGGCTGTTAATTAATTTTAAATTATTAGAACCTATTTTCTTTATCACTTACGTCATGCGGTGTTTTAATTTTTAATTCATACTGTGTTCAATTCATAGCGTAATAATTAAATGTGTGTTATTTTACCGCAATCGTATCGAATCATTTTACTGAATCCATTCATCGGACAGTACGTTAAGGCCGGTCCTAGGCCTATTCCCTCTCCGGTCGTGTCGGATTTCCATCCTATCGGGGTACTAGCTTCTGCCAACGGCTTTGCCCGCTTAAACTCCCGTTTTTTCCCATTCCCAATTTTGGGAAATCCTTTCTTATCTCGGGTGACAGTTTAAAGACGAACCTCTATGCAAAATTTCAATTTTATAGGTTCACGGGTTTGGGCCCTGTGTTGATGAGTCAAGACTTTGATTTTTATATGTATAGAAGATGAGAGTGAAGGAATATAAAGTGTGTCTGCGCAAGTACTTGTGCACTGTGTGCAATGGATGATTGTAAGCCACGGCAGCTGTTTTTATATGACGAGATCAACCAGCTGGGATCAATCGTCCATTGTTGTTATTATTTTACAGCACAAAGTGTATACTTTTCAATCGTAATTATTATGCTGTGATTTAGGTTTTACACTGTTTACTTTGAAAGTTAAAACTCATACTTATGCATGATTTTTTTAAGTGCAAGTCTACTCTCTTAGCAAGCAGGTTGTCTTTTTTGTCCCCTAGCCCTCTATTGTATTAAAAACATAGAAAGCTTTTATTTTTTCTAATGGTTATTAAAAGCGAAGTTTTTTGGACAAACTCTGTGCTAGAAGAACATGATTGATTGAATTATTACAGGACTGATGTAATCAATCAATGGCGTTGACCAAAGAGATAGAAGACTGCAGAAACCAGATTCATTTGTTGGGTCTCTAGGTCTGTGCTTTACGATGAATGCTTTCATAATGGCGGATTTTTGTCGCACTGAGTAAAACCAAGTGCAAACGCACGTCACGCTTCGAGCGGCACAAATCTGTTGCTTGGTTTTAAACGTCATAATTCTTCGGATAGCTGTGTATACGTAACAGCAAACAATTGACAGAAAAGGGCCACATCGCTCAGCAAAACCGAATGGAAAATCTTCAAGTGTGAAAACACTGAATATAATATTGTATGAATTATCGTCTAATGCAGAATTTTCTCTCTCTAAATCTGCAGTTTTTAGGGTTCCGTACCCAAAAGGGTAAAACGAGACCCTATTACTAAGACTTCGTTGTCTGTCTGTCTGTCTCCAGGCTGTATTTCATAAACCGTGGTAGTTGAAATTTTCTCAAGTCGTATTTTCGTTGCCGCTATAACAACAAATACTAAAAATAAAAAAAATAAAATATATATACGAAGGGAGGTCCCCCCACAATAAAAAATTACAAAAAAAAAATGTTTGTATATTGGCTAGTTGTAGGTAATAGATATGTTCATTTTTCATAGATAAAGGTACGGAACCCTTCGTGCGCGAGTCCAAATCGCACTTGGCCGGTTTTTTTTTGTGCAAACAAACTGTTTCCAGCAGTTTTACTCGCATTCTTAAAACCAAGTACTGCTGGCATCGGAATAAAATGTACCCTACAACCGTCTCTCGAGTACCCAAGTATCTCGATATTAAAGTTTATTCCAATCTATATACATTTAAAAAGTATGATAATTTAGTATTATTACAGTAGGTACCTATATAGTCTATTTAGTAAATTCAGGGATGAATAATAATATTGTAAAATATTCCAAAATAAATGATTGTGTCTTGAATAGGCAGAGTTATTGTACTTTGTTGATTTAATTAATATAGATCCTCCTCGATTTTGAGCTATTTTAAAGCCGACAAAGGAACATTAATTCGATCTACATTTATGCGACGGGACTGTAAGACGAGAGCCTTTGACTAAAACTACTATTGTTCATAATTTTTTGACCATCGTGAAGTCACTAGCAGCCAACTTCAATCAAGCCCAGGTTATCGACCATCGAGTTCTGAACGAATAAAGTTAGAAGGAATCGAATCGTTAACTTCAGAAATGCAAACCTATTTTCCGTTAACTATAATCATATTTATTTTAGAAATAACAAAGCAACAAATACCTATTACGTACCAAGTAATACCCTAATCTCTCGTTTATTATACAAGTGCATATGAAAATGCACCCTCACGCTACATTAGCCGTTTCCCATTACGGTATTATCATCCCTACACATCCCCTATCCACTATTATATAGAATAGCAGAAAATATACGGGGAAATAATTCGCGCGGTACTGCCACGTCTTTTTGAGATACAGCAGAAAGAGCAGCGTCGGCCAACGATATAGCTATTTATGTTAGCAAGGGTAACCAGTTTTTCCCGTAAATAATCAATTCACTGTTATAATATGTAAGAGTGTGAACATGAACATTTTTGTTCGTAAATATAATAAAGTAGGTAAGCTAGTTTTGGTTGCTTTGAACAATACGAATACTGTACTTAGGCAAAACGCAGCGATTCCAGAAAATCACCCATATGTTTTCATAAAGGGTGGAAGGGAATCGTTTATAAATAAACACATTAGTGTGAAAGCCGGATTTTGATGGTATGAGCAATAACAATGGTATAGGAGATTCATCGAACGACTACCTCGTTGGTCTAGTGGTCGCTTAGCGCAACTGCCGTGCACGGGTCTCGGGTTCGATTCCCGGGTGAGGCTAAAATTACTTTGTGGGTATTAGAAACTCACAAAGCAGCCTGGTGTTTGGAAGTTAGCGGTGTTACACGCCCGTGCTTGGCATGAGGGCACGTAAAGCCGGCGTTCTCAAATGCTTCTCGTAGTAGCAGTAGCAGTCGTAGTAGTTAGTTACCCACCACACAAAACCTAGTGGGATATTTCGTGCCTTACCCAGAGATGGGCACCAAAAAAATTCGCACACACCCCTTATCAACACATATATCCAGCTTTAAGAGTGTGGGCAAATCCCCCCAACTTGGGGAGGCTTATTGTCCAGCAATGGACTTTTCAAGTTCTGACAATGACATAATATTTCATTAACACTCGGCAGGTTAAGAAGTTTTGACTGAGATTTATCTTATTTGTGTATATGAAACTGTTTTAAAAAACCAAGCCGTATTTTAATTTTAATTTATCGACTAGGATAATTTATTTATACTTTATAGATAAAATATTTTCAGAACCGATCTGCGTTCATTATTCCACGGGTTCAATACATTATGGACATGTAGCTAAGGACCTATGAATATTCGATTGAATATCGATTGAGAAGACATGGATGTACTACATAGACTTTAATGCGTTGGCACACTGACATGGCTGTAATAATTTTACTTCTACAGTATAAAAAAATAATGATCGGACTATGAGTAGGCATTTATAATTTGGCAATTAGAAACAGTCGTTAATAAAACATTGGAACTCTGTTGAATAATCTAAATAAATGAATGTGAACTTTAAACATATAGCAGTTAAATACAGATTCTATTTGGTCTTTATAATAATGAATTAAGTATGTGATACATTCAGGTCTTTTTATACTCTGTTTCTTTAACGCATACGTGCATTTTATATAAGGTATTCTAAAAATATCTGCCACGACTTCAATGGGAGATAGTGTTGTGTATATAAAACATATTAGTATAGGTAGGTATTTGTTTTTTTTTGTAAAAAGTTTTTATGACTTGTTTGCAATAGAACCTCCCCCCCCCCTCGTAGAAATTAGCTGTTGCCCCACAACACTGAATTCTATGTCGCAAAGCACTGTTCATGCACTATTACTGTTGTTATCAAAGAATATACTTAGCATCACCTCGCACATAATTTATGAACTTTATCAGGGATGATAATGATATTTTGAGAAAAAAATAGATTTGATCATTCTGATGTTCAAAATTTCTTCACTATTGTAACCTATGTACACAACACCATCTCACATTGAATCCGTGGCAGATATTTTTAAGAGCACATTATATAATAGGTATTATTTAATAGTTATACAGAAGAATTTAACACGTGATATTATAAAAAACAAAAGATAGACTTTGTTCTTAAACAAAGGATGAAAATAAACGCAAGCCAATGAATGAAGATATTAGAGGTATGGCTCGAGTCCAAACATCAGGGGATGGGATTGGGTCAAATATTTGCGGACACGAGGTCATGCAAATGTGGATGTTGGGTAATCTGCGCTTACTGGCTTCTGTTTAGCCTATTCGGTTTCTATAGATAGCCTCCCACTTCAATTACAGAGCCTGCAAAAGGCAGTAGCAATAGCTGGAATTTCTGCCTTAGTGCGTAATAGAATGTCCACTTTTGGAATGGAAGGTTATATAAAGTACTGTGGTATCTGCTATAGGATTTTAGTTTTCAGCTCAATAAAAATGAGCTGCGGAGACGTCGAGAAAAAGTAAAAAAAAAAGTTTTCTACAAAGTGAAGTTGGTTGACACTAATGTTGAAATGAAATTTCAAATATAATTCTGTCAATAATCATATAATTCATTCAATAATTTTGATTCGCAAATATTTTTGAACCAAAAAATTCGTTATAAATGACGAAAATAAAAATAGGGTAGTGGCAGAACATGAGATTACGAAAATTCCCAATTGCGGTGTTTTGAAAGCACCTGTGTTACTTCATACCTTACGCTTGGGTGCGAGACGATACGAAATGAATATTTGCCGACGATTCCTATGCAGCTGCCAACACCGGCTAGGAAATTGGTGAAAAAGCTGTTTTTTCATAAAATATTTAATGGAATTTTGTTGGAAATTGCAAGCGAAGACGGTCTACTCAATTAAATGAACTGGTTATTATATTAATTTTATAAGAATATGTCTGTGTGATTTATTTTTCTTGGTGCAGTGATTAGAAATATAAAAAATTTTAAGGATTGTTATTGCATGTTTTTGTAGCAAAAGAAGGCCTTAAAAACAATTGAATTGTTAAATAAATAAACTCGTACACGAGAGGTTCCGTAGAAAAAAATACGCTTGTTTTATGGGAGTTTCCTAAAATTCTTATTTTATTGTCAAAGCGGCAACAGAAATACATCATCTGCAAACAGCTCTTGGTAACATGGTTTACGAGATAAAGCGTGGTGACAGACAGCGAAGTCTCAGTAATAGGGTCCCGGTTTACCCTTTGGGTAATGAACCTATAAAATCGTTCTGAACTACCTCGCAACATTTACCACATTGCGCAGAGTTGCCCCCACTCTAGACCAATTAAAAATCTAATAACCTCCCAGTTCTAAGACGCTATATATTTTCAGTAGCACACTTGTAGTTTTAAGAATGCTCACTGAAATAATTAGGTACCTATTATTTGACACTTAAAAGAATGGAATTACCACCCAGACACTTGTGAGTTTTCTAGGAATTCTTTGGCGCTTTAATGAATTTCAGGAACGGGCCACGAAAAATGCGTTTATGACACGTAAAGGCACGCGAGAACGGTAAATACACAACACAATTGTTTTTTTAAGGTTCCGTACTCAAAGGGTAAAACGGGACCCTATTACTAAGACTTCGTTGCNGATGTACTACATAGACTTTAATGCGTTGGCACACTGACATGGCTGTAATAATTTTACTTCTACAGTATAAAAAAATAATGATCGGACTATGAGTAGGCATTTATAATTTGGCAATTAGAAACAGTCGTTAATAAAACATTGGAACTCTGTTGAATAATCTAAATAAATGAATGTGAACTTTAAACATATAGCAGTTAAATACAGATTCTATTTGGTCTTTATAATAATGAATTAAGTATGTGATACATTCAGGTCTTTTTATACTCTGTTTCTTTAACGCATACGTGCATTTTATATAAGGTATTCTAAAAATATCTGCCACGACTTCAATGGGAGATAGTGTTGTGTATATAAAACATATTAGTATAGGTAGGTATTTGTTTTTTTTTGTAAAAAGTTTTTATGACTTGTTTGCAATAGAACCTCCCCCCCCCCTCGTAGAAATTAGCTGTTGCCCCACAACACTGAATTCTATGTCGCAAAGCACTGTTCATGCACTATTACTGTTGTTATCAAAGAATATACTTAGCATCACCTCGCACATAATTTATGAACTTTATCAGGGATGATAATGATATTTTGAGAAAAAAATAGATTTGATCATTCTGATGTTCAAAATTTCTTCACTATTGTAACCTATGTACACAACACCATCTCACATTGAATCCGTGGCAGATATTTTTAAGAGCACATTATATAATAGGTATTATTTAATAGTTATACAGAAGAATTTAACACGTGATATTATAAAAAACAAAAGATAGACTTTGTTCTTAAACAAAGGATGAAAATAAACGCAAGCCAATGAATGAAGATATTAGAGGTATGGCTCGAGTCCAAACATCAGGGGATGGGATTGGGTCAAATATTTGCGGACACGAGGTCATGCAAATGTGGATGTTGGGTAATCTGCGCTTACTGGCTTCTGTTTAGCCTATTCGGTTTCTATAGATAGCCTCCCACTTCAATTACAGAGCCTGCAAAAGGCAGTAGCAATAGCTGGAATTTCTGCCTTAGTGCGTAATAGAATGTCCACTTTTGGAATGGAAGGTTATATAAAGTACTGTGGTATCTGCTATAGGATTTTAGTTTTCAGCTCAATAAAAATGAGCTGCGGAGACGTCGAGAAAAAGTAAAAAAAAAAGTTTTCTACAAAGTGAAGTTGGTTGACACTAATGTTGAAATGAAATTTCAAATATAATTCTGTCAATAATCATATAATTCATTCAATAATTTTGATTCGCAAATATTTTTGAACCAAAAAATTCGTTATAAATGACGAAAATAAAAATAGGGTAGTGGCAGAACATGAGATTACGAAAATTCCCAATTGCGGTGTTTTGAAAGCACCTGTGTTACTTCATACCTTACGCTTGGGTGCGAGACGATACGAAATGAATATTTGCCGACGATTCCTATGCAGCTGCCAACACCGGCTAGGAAATTGGTGAAAAAGCTGTTTTTTCATAAAATATTTAATGGAATTTTGTTGGAAATTGCAAGCGAAGACGGTCTACTCAATTAAATGAACTGGTTATTATATTAATTTTATAAGAATATGTCTGTGTGATTTATTTTTCTTGGTGCAGTGATTAGAAATATAAAAAATTTTAAGGATTGTTATTGCATGTTTTTGTAGCAAAAGAAGGCCTTAAAAACAATTGAATTGTTAAATAAATAAACTCGTACACGAGAGGTTCCGTAGAAAAAAATACGCTTGTTTTATGGGAGTTTCCTAAAATTCTTATTTTATTGTCAAAGCGGCAACAGAAATACATCATCTGCAAACAGCTCTTGGTAACATGGTTTACGAGATAAAGCGTGGTGACAGACAGCGAAGTCTCAGTAATAGGGTCCCGGTTTACCCTTTGGGTAATGAACCTATAAAATCGTTCTGAACTACCTCGCAACATTTACCACATTGCGCAGAGTTGCCCCCACTCTAGACCAATTAAAAATCTAATAACCTCCCAGTTCTAAGACGCTATATATTTTCAGTAGCACACTTGTAGTTTTAAGAATGCTCACTGAAATAATTAGGTACCTATTATTTGACACTTAAAAGAATGGAATTACCACCCAGACACTTGTGAGTTTTCTAGGAATTCTTTGGCGCTTTAATGAATTTCAGGAACGGGCCACGAAAAATGCGTTTATGACACGTAAAGGCACGCGAGAACGGTAAATACACAACACAATTGTTTTTTTAAGGTTCCGTACTCAAAGGGTAAAACGGGACCCTATTACTAAGACTTCGTTGCCTGTCTGTCTGTTTGTCTCCACGCTGTATCTCACTAACCGTGATAGCTAGAAAGCTGAAATTTTCACAAATGATGTATTTCTCTTGCCGCTATAACAGCAAATATAAATATAATTTTAATACTAAAAATGAAAAAAATAATAATAAAAATTATATTTGTACATTTTGCGTTATGATATGGAAATACACTCAGTCACTCATGAAGGATATCACAAGTGAAGATACTTATTTTTGAATTTAGCAACTACTAACACTATCTACATTTTAGAAAGATTAGATAAAAAGCAGTGAAATGAGCGTAAGAGAAATGAATAAATTGGACAGGAGAGATAAATTTACAATAACACATATTGTAAAGTAAGCTATTCTGTAAAGTGCGCTATACAAAAACAAGGAAATGGAAAGATGAAGAAAATTAATGAAAAAGAAAAATAGTTAAATGTGATACTTTATGGCTCCACTCTTAGAATGGAGATAGTTAATATCTTCTTAGTAGCCGACAACCACTACGCTCGAAGCGGTAAAACGTTATTCTAATTTTGTATTATTTTTTACATAGGACCTTCATTTCCTTAAGATTTACGATGTAATGAAGTTTTGCTTGAAAACATGCATTTTATTAATTATATCTATCTATGTATGTACATGCAACCACATTAACGTACCTCAATCTATCTTTCTTTAATAGATTTTCAATCTTTACAATAGTGGAAGGACTATCTTCGATTGGTAAAATAAAATTTGACATATTCGGATAAGTTGGCCCGCTGTCGTCTGTGCCTACTGTATTTTGTATTCAATTTTTAATTTAATTTTAGTTCTTACATATTTATTGCTTTAAAAAAGTCAGAAGCGGTTTAACAAAAATCCAATTTTTGGTCCTCCAAAATGTCCAGTGAATCGTTATTGATTTTATACATAAAGTGCTTTGCATTATTGCGCTTCAGGGCAATAATGTTTCCCTTTTCAGTTAATCTACACTTTTAAGCTAAGCTATATTTTAATCCAAAAGTAATCAAAATAATATTTTCCTTTTTTCGAAAATACATTCATCCGAGTTTTACAAAGCTATTGTAGTAAGTTTTTGTCAAGATGAAGTTAATATTTTTGAATGAATATTTGACTATATGCTTCTCTTCTTTAAGTTTGAATCGCATTATATGACAAAAAAAAGTATCTACAAATGCCCGATATTCGTGAGCTATGAAAGACAGCAAGGCACCATCATATTCAGTCCTCAACTTAAAAATAGGCTCGAAAGCAAAAAATAAGGACGAATACAAATTACCAGTAAGACACTCGATCATAGTTTCATCTTGCAAATATCTCTGACACTGTACACCATCTCCCAGCTTCCCTTCGACAGGCGTCCGTCTAAAATCGACGCCTTCGTTAAATCCAGACGATATAATGCTGACGTCGATTCCACCTCATTTGCCACCAAAAGGGCTTCAAATAAATCCCTTTTTGACATTCTTTTTTATTCCTGGCGTCTTCGTAATAATAATCCTTAGAAACAGGACAGCTCGTATATTTTATCAGGGTTCCGAAATACGAACATATTGTACTCGTAACTTTCTTTTGTAATGAAAAGGACTGCTAATGTTACAAAGGATGGTGTGGGATAGTGATTCGGTGATCAACCGATTGGTCGTCGTAATAAACCTTTTATGGGTTGACTTTTATGGTTTCAACGGTCCTCGTATTAGGTTGGTGTTGCTTAATTTTCTTTTTTGTAGCTATAAATGGAAATATACATAAAATGCTTGGACACATATAGGATAGATAACCTAAGGAACCTTCTCTTTAAAGAATAACACTTCAAAGTCTTTGGAATGAAAAAAAAATATTGCATGTAAATATTTTTACCAAAAAGAACATGTTGTTTGACGAAATGTGGTTAAAGAAAAGATCCTAATTAATAATATAATTCATTATTTCACAGATTTCAGAACAAATTTTGCATTGACAATTTGAAGTACACGTAGGTACGTATATTAGCCGTGTTACGTATTTAATATCGTGTAATATTATCTTCCCATCTATCGGCATACCAACTATGTACGTTTCAATAGGAAAACTGAATTCGCGAAAATGTATACAAGCTACAGCGGCCTGAAGCAAACTTGGTCCGTGTTTTATGTTACATGATCGACAGTTTAATTTACTTGTCAGTTAGCGGCTAAGCTTTATGCAGAGTGATGTATCGATGTTAAACACTAGTGCGGCTAACGGGGACTCGGGAAAATTGGCAAATGTCCTATTTTAGATCATGATGGTGTATTTACTCTAGGACCTCGTGGCAAAGTACTAGCTGTACGTTTAGAAAGAAAGAAAGTTTATTTTGCACAGACAGGAGACTACAAATATTTAAAGATAATTAAGAAAATAAAACATGAAATTTAATTATTGTGCGCCTCACTCACGGCCGTTTCGATCGACTAAAAGTTTAGCAATGCTTGGTGCGGTAGTATGTAGATGGGTGACTATGTTATGAAGAGTTATTCCGTAATTAGGGAGTTCTGGCTGTCATTTGAACATCTTTGGCAGTAGTTACGGGTACTTAGTCAGAAGCCAGAAAGTCTGACAACAAGTCTTGCAAAGGGTTTGCTACTAGTGTACATTGTACGAACTATAAGGAGAACATTATGATATCTAATAAAAAGGGGGAGTAAAAATAAGTGAAGTCAGTAATCAATATTCGTTGTGACTGATCATAAATTATTACCTTGCATGATAACAATACCTTTTATATCTATTTTTAAGTCACGTATATTCATGTGTTTTTATTAAACTAATGGATACATCGTACATAGTGATAATTAAATTAGCGCGGGCTTTAATAGACAATACATTATTTTCTCCAAGCTTTTGTTCGATAAAAGAAAACAATAAAAATCTATGCGAAAAAGCCAATCCTTTTAGTTAAAATCATCTTCAACACAACATGCACTTTTTGAATTTCAATAACGTAAAGGACAATGGGCAAGTTGTATGGGATTTGGTACCACCTCCAACAGTAATGTGTGATACATCATTAGAAACGCCTTTACGTGAAGAATCATAAAAACGATGGGGCTTGTCTCAATTAGTTGTCCGATCCGAGTAATCATTGAAATTGATTCGACAAAAAATCAGCATGTCATCTAAATACACAAATGCATTATAAGGAATATGTTGCCAGTATAATCACTTTAAACTCAGTTAATAGACATCTTTTAATATTTAATATACACGTTATTATAATCTATAGGTTTTCAATAGACCATGGAGTCAAACTTCAGTCACACCATCATCAACCGATTTGACAATAGTTCAAACGTACACATCATTATATGTTTCGTTTTTTTGGGAAGGAAATCATCAATACTCAGCTCTCATACACTAAGGGGAGCACGACAGAGTGTTCAACTCTAAACATCAATATAATTGGTATTAAATACCTACTGAAAGGCTTTCATCAAATACATATGCATAGTTGTGCATGAGCTGCAAAGGTTTCCATAGTTTCTTTTAATACAGTCGGTAGGCAAACGTTCTAAAATGGGTATATTCTTGTTTTTTTTTACGCTTATCGGATTTTATTCGATATAGTTTGAATTCAAGAACTGCATCTACGTTGACGATTTAGCGATCATTGCACGTTATATTAGTCGATGTCACGCAAATTGGACAAGGATTAGAGACTAGTCGCCATAGTAAACATTTTTTGCCTTGCCAAGACCTACGCAATGGTACTACAACCAACACTGTTGGACGGGGGTACCAAAACGCCCATTGTCCTTTTGATACAGGCTTTGTAAAATCACGCTTCGTTACGGGCAGAATAACAAATTTTTAAAACTATTGAACGATAAAACCTATAAAATTCCATAGACCGTGGCATCGGCGAATTTGATAGAAAATTTTTAAAAAGTTTTTGACAAACGTTATTTGCTTACGGGCAGCGAACGGACTTTCCATTTATTCTGTTTTTTTTAAGCCGCGCAAGGGGAAACTGTAGGTTTTCATTGGGAATACACCCGGGGACGCTCGTTTTGGGGAATTATGTACTATTATTTTATCAAACACGACGACAAAAGTATATTTTTCGTTGAAAGTGCTGATAAAGTCGTTGAGTTTCTATGTTATTTTTATTTGAGTCATGTTCTGAATATTAAAAAGGCATTATGGATAATGTGAGTTTGTTTGTAATATTGTGGTTTAATATGAATAAACACACCTCTAGAGCTTCAAATTGACCGTTTGGTTACAGCGTTGAATAATACCAATAACCCAGCCGGGTATTCATCACTTATTAAGGACCGTACTGGTTACTTCAGTGTGTAGACCCTATCAAAGGCTTGGAGATATCATCAATTAATACAAAGGTTTTGGTGGAAGTTAACCATTAATATTGAGTAACGTATTAGGTGTGACTTCGCCTCTAATAATACGCTATCATTCATGTATTACTTATTCACAGAGGTACGCCTGAACTTAGTGAAAATAACGAAACGTAGAAGTACTTTCTAAGCTTTATGTTTGGTACAAGTTATGAGAGGTTTTTAATCTTCGATTTATTTGAATCAGCGTTTAGGATGCCCTTAAAGCTATTTAACAAAAAAAAATATTAAGTATATACTTAATTACATAAAATATATTGCTTGAACTTTCGATGAGGAATAAGATATGTACACGGATTACTGCAATACAAGAAAAGTTGCCGCCTTATCTAAATATATGAATCTATCAATGATGAAAATATAAACTCCGAAATCGCCAACCTATGCGTACCATCTACAAATATAATGCTACAAATGCTGCATTCCTTGGTCCTGTATTTGTACGCAAAATGTGCAAAATGGTTCCAAAAAAAGTTTGATGATGAATTTCAATCACCCCGCTCTCGTATTTAAATTGAATCCCTAGTTAAGCTGACAGAAACTTTAGCAGAGAAAAGCTAATCCGACGTGACAATGACTAATATAACTTCGCGCAATGCCGTCTTCTCTAACTCACTTGTTTTCTTTCAAATGAATTATGAATCACTAGCGGCAAATAAAACCGAACCACTTTCGAACAAATGCTATTATTTTATTTACTTTGCTCAAGTTTTTTGCGTAGCAGGAAAATTCCTTGTTTTCACCTCGAAGGATTTTGGCGGTATCTTGTAATTTTAGTGTTAATTTAGAATTTGTGTGAATCGCAATTTAATGAATAGAATTCGGATTACGTACCTAGTAATTTATTTACGTACTAACTTTCGCCAGCGGCTTCGCCCACTACCCGAGGGAACTACCAACTACCGACAAACTTTCAAACATACAAACAGACAATTTTTTTTTGAATTCTTACTCTCTTTTCATTTCTTAATAACCCTACTATACTATATTTTGTTTTGTAAAAATATTAAATGTACAGATACGATTTTTTACTGTTTTATTATATGTACATTTATGTATAGATATTTTACGAGAATGGTCAGAATCCCTCCAGCCGTTTGTGCTTGATGTAACATAAAACATGCACACAAGCAGCTTACGAGCTCCCGCCAGGCGTTTCACTACCTTACTGAGAAAAATACTTTCCGCGTCGAGAAAAAAGAGCCTATATTTCATTCTGGTGCTGCCAAGTTTCATGGGAATCTGCATAGTCGTTTTAGCTTGAAGAAGTAACAAACATGCTCGTACACAAACTCGCCTTTATTATCTTGGTACTTTGATTAGAACAAAAATAATATTTGAAATGTAAACTTTAAAATTTTTCTAAAAATAAATGATCAAAGATACAGTTGGTTTGAGTGATCTTCCGAGATAAGAAGTATTTTAATACTGCTAAAAATAAAAGTCTGTTGTCAGTGACTATTTTAGCTCAAAGTGGTTTATTTTAATGGACGGTGAAAGTTAATTTTGTCGACTTCTTAAAGGTTAGGTGTCATGCCCCAGGTCAAGTACTGGATATTTTTTAAAGGATTTTGTTATTAGATATATTTTTTATAAGGATAAAGGAAGGTTTACTGTTCGAATAAGTTTGGGAAGTAATACTTTTTATAGTCAATAATAGAAGTGTTTATTTAGAGAGCTCGTGGCTAAGTCAAAGCCGCGCGGATCGATCCATGGATGGGTGACCATCTTTTCATAACGAGTTCTTCCGTGTTTTGGAATGCACGAAAACAGTGGGTCCTGGCTGTCATTTGAATATCTTTGGCAGTGGTTACGGGTAGTCAGAAGCCAGAAAGTCTG
>NWSH02000535.1:11974959-11986790 GCA_002382865.2 Heliothis virescens
AGTCTTACCAAGGGGTGCCAGTTACCCAGGTAACTGGGTTGTGGAGGTCAGATAGGCAGTCGCTCCATGTAAAACACTGATTCTCAACTGCATCCGGTTAGACTGGAAGCCGACCCCAAAAATAGTTGGGAAAAGGCTAGGCAGATGAATAGCAGTGTTTATTTTCTTTTCTTGTTCATATTATGTTCAATACGAGGATATTAAGGAACCTACTTATATTCGGGAGCACGGAATAGCTCCTAAGGGAAACGAGTAAAACCGCGGCTAGAAGCCAGTTTATGATATTTGTCACAGAAATTAACATAATAATTAATAATGTACACAGAAACTATTAATTGGAAACCTAAACCTACTTAGTAATGTCATATTGGCGACATTATGTATGTACATACTAATATGATCGCGATATGTGTTCCTAGTACGTGTGCTATAATTCATAGGCCTAATGAAGTGTATCTAAATTAATTGCATTTATGTGTCCTGTGATATATGATTGGGATATGCAATGATTATGTTGTTGTTATGACTTGTGGTGTTGTTACACCCCGTGCCTGGGAGGACACCTAAAGCCGGCGTCCCCGAATGCTACTCAGTAGTAATCGTTGTCACAATTCAATGTCAGAGGCCATTTGGATTTGAGAAAACTCTGACACTAGGGCTTATTAGATGATCAAACCTGCGGCTCACTCGATAAGAAGAAGATGACTTGTGATAGAACATGGTTAAAAGAATAAGTGAGAATTCGGATAAAGTTTAATTTTAGATCAGACACTATCCATATTTTTGCCGGATTCATTCAGTCTAGATAATGAGTTAAGAATAGTTTAAGTTAAGTAGAGTTAAGAATAATGGTGCGAAATCATAAGAATACTATGCAATTGAAAGATGATGGCTCTAATTTTTGATATCATGCAACTTGGTATGTAATTAAGTCTGAAAATAAAATAAAATTTACAAGATATTAACAGAGTGAATACAAAAAGACTTAAAATACAGTCCTAATTCCAATCAACTGCAGAGGATTATTTTTGACATATTTAGAATACTCCACAATTTTCCTCTATTACCCAGCGTCAATTATTTAACCTAACCAATTAGAACTGAGTAATTGCTTTATTTATATAAGTGCGAATACAATTGTATTGTTGGGATTTTTTAATAACTTTGACTTAAACCAGCATAAAGGTGTACCCAAAACCAGATTTTCCTCGGACTAAAACGAAGCACCTACAAGCATAACACTAGCAACCATAATAGTTTTTAAAGTAGTACGACCATAATCCTTACTTGTATCAAAACATCAGCGTAAGTGCTCTAAACGACAGCGATATTACCGACATTAGCCCTTTATACGGCATACTACGGATATGAAACTTTTCATAACCACTTACGTAAGTATTTAGAGAAGACCCAGTTAATTATTTAAACATAATGTTTGACCTCTGAAGCCCAGGACTGTGGGGAACTTTAATTATCTCGATTCCAACCCTCGTTTTAACGATCCCCAAGTGCGTAATTGCTTGCGTAAGGGTGGGTATGCCAACGTAGAGTGACTGAAAAAGGCTAGTTTTCGGAATTAAGTATAGAGGTAAGAAGGTAACGTTTAGACGTCTGTTTGTTGAATTTTCCACTTGTTTCTGTTAATTCGCTAAGCCTTAAATGTAATGGAATAGAAGCAGGAAAGATAAATAAAAGGGCAAGTGGAAAATAATACAATAGCACTAATGACACTATTTTTGTTTATGGGAAAATTTAACACGTTGAATGCCATGGGTCACAGACACAATAGAAAATCTATTGTTTGTCTCACTTGGCGTTCAACGTGTTACGGCAACAGAGCCATAGAGTTTCAGTCCGACTCTGATCATAGAATCAATGTTTAAGGCGAGGTGCTTTTTAGGGTTCCGTACCCAAAGGGTAAAACGGGACTCTATTACTAAGACTACGTTGTCTGTCTGTCTATTTGTCTGTCTCCGCGCTTTATCTCATAAGCCGTGATAGCTAGAAAGCTGAAATTTTCACAAATGATGTATTTCCGTTGCCGCTACAACAACAAATACTAAAAATAAAAAATATATATATTAGTGGGGGTCCCCATACAATAAACGTGTGAAACCGCAAATTATAACTTTATTATTCATATCTTTATATGGAAAACAAAGCTATTTTTTGCTGTCCGAAAAATGATTGTATTTTGGCTAGTTGTAGGTAATAGATAGGTTTATTTTTCAAAGATACGGAACCCTTGAAGCGCGAGTCCAACTCGCACTTGGCCGGTTTTTTATCAAACCAATACTACCAGCTAAAGAAATATCATTGTGGAAGTGGACTAACTTCTCAGTAAAAAAAAACTGATGATTATTAAACTTTAAGCCACAACAACCATTGTCCATGCTACGAGTATTACGAGTATTTAAACCTATTAATGAATCTGTTGACTCTATTCGATTGTTAAGTCTATGTCACAGTTAATGTTAATGAGTGTCTTAGTTTGTTGATCAACTTGTTTCACAAAGCCTCTGATGTCAAATATATTCACTTTAAGAGTTTCAAAGAGCCATTTGTAACGATTGAGATGGTGTATTTAAATTTTGTCTACCTAATTTAGTTAAATGGTTGAGTCAAGGGAAACAGGATTGATCGGTCGTAAGGATAAGCAACGATAGGCGCGGCCGGTCCATGGATGGGTGACCATTTTGTCTTTACGAGTTCCTCTCTCTTTCGGAAAACACGATAAATTGTTTTTTGTTTTTGTATTTTCTATTTTATCGTTTTTGTCTTGAGTAGTGCCAATATATATTTTTTTCACTTCAAAGCAAGGACATAGCGACTGTCAAAGTATAGTAGCAGCTGTATTGTTGTAAAGTGATCTGTGAGTATCTAAAATAATTGTTCTAGTACTGAACAAGCATATTTGTGATATTAAAACCGCTTAGTAGTTCCGTCGAGTGAAACCTACGGCAAATATAATACCAAACTAATATGATTGTCCAACCACCGTTCTGTGAAACGGAAATAAACGATTCCTCTTTGGAAGTTCAAATCACAATGAAATTCCAATTCTATTACGAAATTATAGTCCAAAAACTTCCAAAATTACCTAATATCAATCACGTTTAACAAAGCAGGCATTTTCCTAACACACTGTCAGTGCGGAGACCATATTTCAAACGGGACAATAGGTCCAATGTCCACTCCTGATCACGCCTATTCGGACTTAGGGGTAGTGAAAATCCACCCATTTATCCGAAATCTCACTGCTCTTGACTTTTCTTCGGGACAAAGGCTTATAAACATTTTGCGTGCACCTAATTAGCACTACAATTGTGCCCTAATGGCTTTAGCGAGAACAAAACAAAAACAGCTATCTAAAGAAAATTATTGGCACATCTATTTATAAGGCGTGGGGGCGAAACCGGGTCTTATTGTCAATTGTTTAGAAAACAAATGAATGAAAAATATAAATCGAATCTTTGGAGATAAACAAAGAGTTTTGCTCTTTGAACTTTGCGTATTTATATGAAGACAATCTAATAATTCATATTGTAAGCCTATCATGAATAATAAAATTTAATAACTATGTGGATTGTTATTTCTTTTCGATTGTTTATTGTTCAGTGGGCAAATATGGCTTTTGAATAGAAAATGATATCGACTTTTATTACAATGTTTTGAATGTTTGTTATATTAATCAAATCAGTAAGTGTATTATGATAAATGTTTATATTTTTATTTATTTTTTAATTTCAGTTTTGGACAATTTTTTTTTTTATACCAGCAACAAGCAAGTAAATATAAAGACGAAGTATGTAACTTCAAAGAAGTTCATGACGTAAAATTGTTCATCAACTATAGCTGACGTAATGCTATATCAACGAGAACTAAACGACATTCACCCATGACCAGTTACAGAGCACATCAACAGCAATTTACACTTGAGGCCAACAAGAAGTGTAAATAACATTTCTGAACGCGACATTACACTAAGCGTTCAAACCGTAGCTATGCCAAATCTCTCGATATCAGTTGCTTATTCAATCGGCGCGATTTGAGCTAGCGAGCGAAAATACAGTTGGGTGCACTGAACAATTTACAATTCACTTGTGCCTGCCTCTGTACCGCTGGGGACAATGGGTGTGTGTGATTTGAGGTTTGATTTTAGTCCGGCGCCAGCTTGGCTCGCATTGTCAAACGATTTTGGTAACTGGGTCGGTTTTTTTGTCCGCATTTTGATTGCATTTTTGTTCAGTGATTGGTTTGTATAATATTGGAAATTGTTTTTATTGGAGTATCTGCTTTTAGCTGTAGGTATGACTATACAATTTTTGAAGGAAGATGCTCGTAGTTCATGGTTAATTTAACAAAATTTTATTAAATCAGTGCATTATTTTAGTAGCTGTTAAAGTAAATAGAAATTAAAGTATCAACTTAAAATTAAAATGTCATAAAAAGAGAAAAATAAAAAAAAGATTATAATTATTTACCTTAACTTGTTTGATGTTTTCTTAAGATATTGTCTTGTTGAACTTAACTGATCATAAGGTATTAATTACACACTAAGCTCATACACAGACACCGTTAATTATAATTGCCTACTAGTCAATGTGATATATTTAGACTGAAACCAATTAAAATTATTCACGCGCGAGTAGACTTGAATGAGATATTAATTATAATAATTATGGCTGAAACTATAAGTGAATATGTCGTTCGCTAGATATTTAGTACATTCAGTACACTGAATAATAGAATGAGTGATTACAGTTTAGATCTAAAATGTGTTATTAAACACACATATTCTAATGTGCCAGCTAATCTAACGTAGGTACTTTGTAAACGTATTCAGTAGACAATAGACAGTTATTTATAGTTGGTAAGGCTAAGATAAGTTTGCTTAATTTTTCCAATTTCAATGCAACTATCTTATTAAAATAGTTTCCACCCGCGGGTTCGCCCTCATTTCGATGAAACTGCTACTTACACAATGGATAAATATATTTTATTCTGATAGATATGCCTGTTATTGGCATTGTAAAAGAGCAACAAAAACATTCATATATCGTTACAAACTTTCGTATTTATAATATTTGTAGGGGTTCACATAGGACAATAATAAACATAAAAACAAAAGCCTAAATCAGTCCAGTGGTTCACTCAAATTACTTTTCAATAACAAACGTAAAACAATATCTAGAGGATTGACTACGACACTACGTTCCTACCTACATTCGATAGTTACGATCTAAATCGGAACGAACAGTCTTCACCTGTTCTAAATTCAAAGTGGACCAGTAAGTGTGATAATCTAGCTACCCTCGAAGCGGAACTGTCAAATTGGACATCAAATATACATACGTGCACCTGGCACGCCGTCCTGGCACGTAATGACTCCTCAATATAGAGATTGCTAAACATACACCATTCATCGCAGGACTGATCGTCGATTGGTGGAGATCGAATGGAGATTTTGAATTATTCTAATTTCAAAAATGGTTTTTATGTCTCTTAGATAATATCTTTCATTTTATGCAACACCTATCTAAATCAATCAGCTATGTAATGGTCTCCGCTGAACACATTTTACAATAAATTGTCACCATCATGAAAAGCTGGGACAAAACAGGGAAAATAACGCGCATAATTCAACTAATAATGGTCAGACCAGTTGCATATAATAGATAAAATCTGGAGATTACCAAATGCAATCTCCGAATAACTGATACAACACCCAATATTTCCCCTCATTCAATTTCTTCGACATTATCCCTTACGAGAAACTCCAACCAAAATTAATCCCTAATGACATAATTTCTGACAAAATATTATAACGTAATTGAAGATAAGGGCAACTACAAAAGAGAATGCTTAGTTGGCATCCATAAAAAGGCGGGTCTGATTAATGGATTTTCGTCTGCGCCCGTCCTTCTCCGTTAATCAAGTAAATAGTCGACAAGAGCCTAAATGAATTTCAAGCCAAGCATTTTGGGGCATAACTGAAATAGTGTTTGACAATTTATTAATGATTTATAGTCGTTATTAATTCTAAATAACATCGCGACCGTCTTTGTCGTCAGATGTAATGACTTGCAAAAAATAATACCTTATTGTTAACTCTCATGTGTGCATCGAGGAATGTTTATTAAATACTAGCTTCTGCCAGCGACTTCGTTCGCGAATCATGTCGCTTATGCCAGCGACAACGGGTCGTCATAATTAAAGATCTTTTCCTTCACTGCTCTGTTCCTTTTGATTGTAGCGTGATGAAAAGTATACTATAATAACCATCTCAGGAGTATGAATAATAAATAATTGAACCAAGCTTCGTTAAAATCCGTCCTGTACTTTTTGTTTATAACGGTTAATACAGAAAGCCAGACAAAAATTCTATTGATCGCATTTTTGGCATCAGTATCGATCCCTTATCACCCCCTGATAGTTATTTTGGAAATATATTTTATGTACAGAATTGGTTTCTCTACAGATTTATTATAAGTATAGATATAGATTATATTTTGTAAAATATATCTAACCTCAGTGTTCTTCGCGTCCATCTAATATTCAGTTTTAAAATAATCATCACCTCTATCATCAAAAAACCGTTAACTCCCTAATCACGTATAAAACCTACTTTCCAAAACCTCATTAATATTTTTGACAAGCATTTCAAAAACAGAATCAATAAAAGACTTTTATAAGACAATTTATGAAGCCAATATCTTTATTCTTACTCGCACAATGCGATTCCATAAATCAGAACGAATTGAACACAGCTTAAAACAAGACACGTAAAATGGCGGACAATTAAGGGTAATTTATCGGTGTTACCAACTTTTGTTCAGTACATTTATATTTGTAGTTGATGTAAGCCGAATATTTTATAGCCTGCTTAATTACGAAGTTTTCAGTTGATTGATTTGTTAGTTGAGTGGACTTACTGCGGTTTGTTTATGGATGGGTGATTGTCGTTTTTCGAAACTTGCAACTTGTGCGGCCAACTTAGGTTCCAGATAAAGTTCTAAATAACTACCTAATAGATAGTGCCATAGGAATGTTTTTAATTTTGATTACTATTTTTTAATATGATCTGTCAGTTAGCTATCCAGTAAATAATATTGCTTTTGCGACAGTTTATGATTATGATTGAAACATTTTGTGACACACAAAGATAACCACTTAGATGCATATTTAATCATTTTTGATATTAGAGATAAACATTAAAAAAAATACTAAAATACCACCAACTTTAAACAAAGCTTACCCAACGACGTTTGCTCTGTAAAGCAGCCTAATTTGGAATTCTGCCAATTTAGTAAGATGCAGCGTACAACCTACCTATCGGTGAATAAATAGTATTTCTTCGGGACATATTAGCATAGCTGAATAAACTACTCAAGTCAATAAAGGTTGGAGCACACCAAAAACTTGCTCAAGCTGGGGCATTTAACACACTGACAAGTTGACTGAAAGTTCTATACAGCTAACTGCCAAATAATGACCTAAAAGTCTTATCATATCTTTCAGATAACTATCTAGAAGTTTATCTGAAGCCTGAAGAAACTTTGAAAACTACAATGTGTAATTTAAGTGTTTTTCCTAGTAAAAGTGAATAATATAATTATTTTTGAGCAAAATAAAATTCTGGCAAACATTCATAACGAAAAATATGGGTACATACTTCTCTAAGGATAAATTTATATGATCGTTTTATCCGTTGTTTTACAATTAAAGATTGAATTTTTTACACAAGCTTCATAGATAGGCCCAGATGGAATGAGAAGTGGACTGTATTTTCAAAAGGTTTTAATAAGATTTCACTAGTTCGCTATTTAGGTCAAAATTAAAAAAATAGCAATCGTCCGTGCGAGGTCGCGTTGTCGTAAGGTGTCCGGAGGGCGCGCGAGCCGTCGTCCGTCGCTGCACTTCCAAGCCGCCCGCTCCGCTTATGCATGTGTGCATTGTAGGTGTTAACGTGTGCGTTAATACTTCATACAAATTACGTCAAATTTCAAAATAGATAAATAAGATAGATAAATTCATAGAAATCGGCCATTACTAAGCACCTTAGGGCCGAAACACATAACCGCGTTGCGGCGCCGCGCCGCTAGAAAAAACTTATTNCGTCGCGAAAAAGAGCGTTATCGTCGGGTAACCAGTTCCTCGTGATTTTTTATTGTGGATAGACGTGTCTCTGCCATGGACAATCGTGAGAAACTTATTGCTTATTTATTATTAAAAAGACATTACTCTGTTTTAAATATAACGGCAAAGAAGATACTGGATTCATCCATTTAATAAGGAATTGGTCTATGAATCCCGATGGCGAGTACTTTTCTCGAAAATACAGAGCATTAAAGATAGACGAAAATATTTTTTTCGCCTACTTTAGAATGAGTATATCATCATTTGAAGAGCTACTACTACTATTTGCTAGAGTGATAGAAACAAACTAAATCATTGTCACCAAGTATGACATCATAACGCTGAAACTAGCGGTGCCGCGCCGCTAAAATTGGCGGTGCCGCTACTGCCAATTCTCGCGGCGCGGCGCCGCAACGCGGTTATGTGTTTCGGCCCTTATACTGTGTGTAACCACCTCAACTGTGGTTGCAGACGTATGAATATGCAGCCATTGCGATCGAGAGATACTAAGTTCTACTGAATGAGGCGTATACTGAATTACTTAACTAAGTACCAGAAGATTGTTGGGACTTAGCTTGTTGTACGTAAGTAGGTATGTTTGTTGTATAACAGCTTGGTGAATCGATTACGAATTTGATGTTTTTTAATGTGAGAATGCTTGTGATGTAGATGTATTTATACTATTTTTTTTCCATGTGTACGTACTAGGATGTAGTTATTAAAACAAATTGTAGAAATCGATACTAATAATCTATATTGTATACTGTAATATCTATACTAATAAAACTGAAACTTATTTTCGTTTGTTCGTTGGGCCCTACAGGCACTAAAATTACTGAACCGATTTGAAAAATATATTTCACTGTTTCCGAGTAACATAGGCTAGGTAGGTATATTTTGTCTGTGTACGAGAAAAAAATCTCAACGACACGGGCGAAACCGCGGAAAACTGGTAGTAACAAAATATAGGTTACGTAACTTTCATAATGACTCCTCTATCCTTACTTTATTTAGTTAGACACCTAAGCATGGAAATTAAAGACCACTTTTTAAATTATTTATGCTACAATATTTTATTTTTTCATAAATCTCTATTGTTCATAGAAATGACCGCATGAGCCATTTGATCACGTCCATATCAACGTGACAGGCATTGTTTGAATATGTAGATAAATAAAAGCATAAGCTCTATCTACAATGTACCAGGGCTTAGAGCATGTAAGCTGCAGAGACTAAGCTTTAAACAATAGAAGTACATTTTTTTTATGTACAGGCGTCAATAAGTTAACGTAGCCGAATCTGACAAATTTTGCTAATCAAACGTTCACCTTCCACAGTTGTGATAAGGTTGAAAATCTATTGAAGAAGTTTGATAGATTGATGTAGGTTGATGTCTGGCGTGTGTACCAAAGTTTTGAGTTTGCACGCTACAGAGACTAAGCTTCACACAATACTAATATTTTTTTTTTATGTAAAAAAGGTTTTTAGCCTGACATGGGCTAAAAATGTTATTTCGCCTCATAGTCGAAATATTTTTTTTTGGAATTTTTCAAAATAAAATTATAAACTCAAAGCTTTTAGCCGACAGCTTGGCATTCGAATATTCTTTCTAATAGTATCACTTTTTTCCACTGAACTTTCACTATGAACTATTGTATTATGCATTCATTTTTATATAAGAAAATATTGTTTTTTTTTTTTCTACTTACTTATTTATTTTTAGGAAAAGTTTTTTCATTGTATGTAAACATTATATAAGATTAGCTTAAAAAACTGTATATAATTTATAATAAATACATATTTTGAATAAAAAATATATAAAAGCCTGTCAAAAGCTACAAAAACCTTTAGTTTGTATATATTTAAGGTGTAGTGTATAGAATTACTGTATAGCTAAAACAATTTAATTCATTACGGGTCGTGGGGTCCGAATGCCCACACTATTTTCAAAGAACTATCTAGGCGGCTGATTGACGCTACCCGTGACCAAAAGGCTGGCTATTACCTTGGTCAAAGGTTAAGCATTGCCATCCAGCGTAGAAATGCTGCCAGCCTTTTGGGCACGCTCCCGTCGACGGCGATGGGGGGGAATTTTTTGACGCTTTTTAGTTTTAGCTTAAGTTTTTAGTTACGTAAATTAATTTAGTAAAATTTGTTTTTATGTTTTTGGCCTATTCTACTAAAACCGCACACGGTTAATAAGTTGTCTCTGTAACTTAATATACTCCTTGGTACAGTGGAACACAGTCGAACCAATTCTTTGGTCTACATCGCTTACGTTCGCTGTTTTCCTTAGCTGACTTCTGAAACGTGCAGTGTGTTATAAATAACTAATACTTATATCCTACGATTTATTTCTTACATGCTGTGTTATTATTTTTCAATAAAATCGTAGTATTTTCTACTTTAAGTAAAAATGTAACATACCAATTAATCTGGCGAGTGCAAGTTTTGTTGGTCCTTGCGTTTAATTTAAAATTGTAATCGCGAGGATCAGAGGATAAATTAAGATTTAGAATGGATTCACGTGTGGGTCGGTAGTCTTCTTGGATAGCAGGTGACCAGTGAGAAACAGCTGGTACAAGATAATTGGACTTAGTGTATATAGTTACTAGTAGGTAATAACTGACAGTAAAAGGCTCACCTATCGTAGTATATTAGCTTCTGCAGTACTGTTACTCAAATCATACATTAATCTATACATATAATAAAATTGTAGACAGAGCCGTGTCTTTACATTGAATATTTTTTTGAAAAAATCAGTGTTATGTATTATTTGTATGCTACTGAGTCCAAAACAATCGTTTTTTAAATTTTTGTCTGTTTGTCGGTTTGTCTGTTAGTCTGTTTGTCTGTTTGTCTGTTTATCTGTTTGTCTGTTTGTCTGTTCGCGATGGAATCAAAAACGGCTGAACCGATTTGAAAAATTCTTTCACTGTTGGAAAGCTACACTATTCGCGGGTAACATAGGCTATGTTTGATCCGGGTACGGCAAGTCGTTGCCACGGGACACGAGTAAAACCGCGGCAATATGAAAGCTCACTGATTAATGACGAAATCTCAGAAACAATAACACTTATCAACTTGAAATTTGGCAGGTAGGTTCCTTATAGGGTGTAAAAATATTCTAAGAAACAATTTTTTGAAATTCCACCCCTAAGGGGTAAAAAAGGAGTTTGGTAATTTGTATGGACGTCCAATGATTTTTGAAGTAAGAGACATGAAATTTAGCAGATAGGTCCGTTATAGGGTGTAGACATTGTCTAAGAACGGATTTTAGGAAAATCTGCCCCGAGGGGTGTAAAACGGGGGTTGATAGTTTGTATCGAAGTCCTATGTTTTTGAAGAAAGAGACATGAAATTTAGCAGATAGGTCCGTTAAAGGGTGTAGACATTATCTAAGAACGGATTTTACGAAAATCTGCCTCTAGGGGTGTAAAACGAGGGTTGATAGTTTGTATCGAAGTCCTATGTTTTTGAAGTAAGAGACATGAAATTTAGCAGATAGGTCCGTTATAGGGTGTAGACATTATCTAAGAACGGATTTTACGAAAATCTGCCCTCGCGCATCCCGTTGTTTCTCCGGGCTCTTAGAAATCGACATCAGACGTTTCAGATATTTGATTATGACGGCCCGTTGTCGCTGGCATAAGCGACATGGTCCGCGAACGAAGTCGCGGGCAGAAGCTAGT
>NWSH02000535.1:11997496-12055616 GCA_002382865.2 Heliothis virescens
ATACAGACATCTGACTTATTGTTTAGCTTAGTTTCTCTATTTAGGGCTCGGCGTCCGCAACACCCTCCCATGCAAATTGACGTAATGCTTTAAAGTAATGTGGTTCGTAAAATGCTTTTATTCTAATTCCAAAAAGTTAGAAATGGGTTTGATTTTTTTTTGTTGTTTTATGTCCCTAACAGGGTTTTAATAAACAGCTAGGTAAGATATAAAAAATATATTTTATTTCTTACTAAATGCCGTTACGCTGTCTTTAATAATGTTGTATATAGATTTTTTATGTACACTAAATATACATGTAAAGTCTTAGTCTGGTCATATTTGGCGTTCACTTGACCAATTCTCTTCCTATCTCTCATACAAGCTTCAAACGTTAGCAATACTTTTCCTTCAAAATTCTTCTCAATATCTTTCCAGAAGGATTCTTTGGTAGTTCATCCAAAAACATAACATCTTTAACTCGTTTGTACTCTGCAACTTTTTGCGAAACAAATGCTGTTATACCGTCAGCGTCAGGTTTGCGACCTTCTCTCAAAACGACGAAGGCTTTAGGAATCTCTCCTGTTTTAGCATCTGGAGCTCCAACTACAGCTACATCTAGAATATCTGGATGTTCCTTTAGCACGTTTTCCAATTCTGCTGGTGCTACTTGATAGCCTTTTACCTGTAAATGTAATAAAATTATTGATTTTTGCTTCATGATTATTGCCTTTTCGCTGAAACTGGGTAAAAATTGTAGGAACCTATTGGCCATGAAAAAAATGGCTGTCATCATTTTATAGCAAAAAATTAAAGAATCGCATCGTATAAGTGATTCATAGATATTAATTTTTAAACACTGTTTATCTCTATAGATAATCCAATTTCAAAACTCAAAAAAAGAATATCATTCTTGTATCTATATGTTTTAAGTGCACATATTCAATTACCTTAATTAATTCTTTGAGCCGGTCAGCAATAGTCACTTCTCCTGCTTCATCGATACTTGCAAGATCACCAGATTTGAACCAGCCATCATCAGTGATTACGGCTTTAGTTGCTTCTATGTTGTTTCTATAACCTTTCATCACTTGTGGACCACGTATTAATAGTTCACCTCTCTGTAAGAAGAAATATTTAGAGTTGATTTTGACATAATCTATAAATATCCTTTTAAAGATTTAGGATGTTTTTTTAGAAGACACAGACACAGAGGGAGATAAATAAGAAAGAGAAAGATAATTAAGAAAAAAAAAATTTAGATGGTCGTGATATAGAAGTTAATATTTTCTTTCCGATATTGGTATCAGTAGTGGCTTAATACTATTAAGAAATTCGAATAAAAATCGAGTTGTTATTCATGTTGAATTGAAACTCATCATGAATATAATATATTTTTTATAAGTACAAAGATAACATACCTGATTAGGTCCTAGTGGCTTAAATTCAGAGTCTACAATTCTTAACTCAGTACTTGGTAAAGCAAATCCAGCTTTGGCAAAATTGTCAGAACCTGGTAACGTTAATGTTGCTAGCGGCGATACCTCCGTCAAGCCATAAAGTTGTAGAAAATCTATTTGACGCTGAAAAAAGAAATTATTAATAAAAGATCAAGTTTTTGCTGTGTGGGTGTACTGAAGACGTTAAAGAAATAAAACTGGCTAAGTGCGAGTTGAACTCGCGCATGAAGGGTTCCGTACGTTCCGTGCGGTTTCACACGTTTATTGTATGGGGACCCCCCTTAATATTTATTTTTCAACTTTTAGTATTTGTTGTTATAGCGGCAACGGAAATACATCAATTGTGAAAATTTTAGCTTTCTAGCTATCACGGTTAATGAGATACAGCGTTGNGCGGTTTCACACGTTTATTGTATGGGGACCCCCCTTAATATTTATTTTTCAACTTTTAGTATTTGTTGTTATAGCGGCAACGGAAATACATCAATTGTGAAAATTTTAGCTTTCTAGCTATCACGGTTAATGAGATACAGCGTACAGACAGACAACGAAGTCTTAGTAATAGGGTCCCGTTTTACCCTTTGGGTACGGAACCCTAATAAAAAGGACGTGGAGGCTATAGGAGCACTTCTTTTGAATGGTTTAGTATTTATTGGCGGAATAATTAGCAAAGAGAGCTTCTAAGTCAAACATAATTTTAGACGATACGTTTAATAGCTACCGGGCTATATTTTCAGAATACGATGTGATGGTCGACACATTACGTAGAAATATATTTTTTTACAAGATTTAATGAAAAGGGATTGCGTTGATTGCTATTACCACGCAATTCAGGCCTCATTTCCCATTAATGAAGGTTATTTTCAAGCTCTTCAACAAAAAAATTTACTCTCGATCAAAATATAATAAAAGTAAATAGGCCATTCAGACGAAAATAAAACTCTATCTAGAAAAAAGACTTTGAAGGATATTAATGTTACTAAGTTTCAACTAATTTTATTATGCAAAGCAAGTTTGGATTATTTTTTGTTTTCTTCATTTATCTTCTGAAGAATTGCTCCGTGAGGATTTCTACAGTTTATTTTTATGAAATATTTGTTAAGGCCGTTTGTATTAATGGATTCTGAAGAACAAAAGTCATTTTATTTTACGAATCTGCTTTTGTTTCTTACTTTTTTAATTGCACTGCAATCGGAGATTAAGAAAGCTTTCGTTTTCATAGATACAGTACGTATACGGCCAGTTTCAGAGATTTCAGGTAGACTTCTAGGTAGCTATCTCAAAGATTGTTAAAAAATAATAATTCATATCTTATTTCTCATTGGTGATATAAGAGTTAGACCAGTGGTTCTTAACCTTTTTGTCCTGAGGGACCATTATTTAAACCCGGACCAGTTGGTTTATGGATCTGAAGGTAATGTTCAATTCACAGTCAGGCATTGACGCGCTCTTGGCTCGTAGACCACTTGAGATGCTTCTGATGATGAACCACCAGTGGTTCGCGGACCACCGGTTAGGAACCACTGAGTTAGACCGTATTTTAGTTGACCGTACTTTAGTTAACATACGATATAATTTGTGTGATTTGTTAGTTCCTTAAACATTTTTTTTACCTTAGCTTTTTCCAGTACTCTCGTAACGTCATTTCTTGGTAGCGGTGCAGCCCCACATACGATGGTTTTCAATGATGCTAGATGCTCTTCCTTTACTCCAGCATATGAACCCAAGAATAATGCTGAAAAAAATCCATGAACTGTGTATAAATTATAAGTTTATATTTATTTCTCCAACCTGTTTACTAATATGTCTTGCATAATGAATGTGACAGAAAGTCTACATCTACTGGATCAATTATTATTTTCAGGCAAAGGGTATTTTCAATAGTGTTAATAAGTGCATCAAAGAAGTGGTTTTACCGGGGCCAACAAGTTTTCCTGTGCATTTGCAATTTACTTAATGGTCATATTTAGAGTTTCGCACGTAAAACAGGACACTATTACTAAGTCTACGTTGTTCATCTGTCCGTTCGTCTATCACCAGACTTTATCTCATAAACCATGATAGCCGAAATTTTCAGACGATATATATCTGTTGCTACTTAAACAACGAATACTAAAAACTTTAATAAATAGAAGAAGCATTTTCAAAACGTAATTTATTGCACGGAACCCTTCGTGCGCAAATCCGGCTCACTAGAAGTGGCTAAGTTTATTTCTTTATTATATATTGATAACTAGATTTTTCAATGAGACTTACCTAAGGGCGGAGCAGCATATAGCAGATTTATTCTGTGTTGTTCCATGGACTTAACGAAAGAGTTTGGTTGAAACTTAGGCAGAGTAATTATCTTAAATCCTAATGACAGTTTGTGTATCATAATCACAGCTAAACCGTAAAGGTGGTAGAATGGTAACACTCCAAATGTAGAATCTTGACTAGTTCCTGAAATTGTACGAGGTTTTAAAGTTAGAGAAAATGAACATTCCTAAGCAGTATTTGATTAAAATATGTCATCGAAAGGGTATTTTTATTTAGTGTTAATAAAAAATATGTAACTTTAAAATAAAATGATAGCAATTTGAATTTTTATAACAAGATTTGGATTGGTATCTAATTTTTGCACCTTTTTATTATTTACATCATATATTGCCACAGCAAAATATTAAGAAAAGTATAAAAGAGATAAAAAGCTTAGACAATAAATGATTCAACAAACCTCATATCATTTAATCTCTAATTTGGTGCTAATATTTTATCAGAAGTGACAAAAACAAAGTTCATTTAATATTAATAATTCACTATCTTATCAAACAAACGGTTCTACTCACTGGTTGTTATATCATAATGTCGGATACTATCAACGTCCTGCTGTTTACAATTCACAATGATACTTTTATGTGTCAACTCTACTCCTTTTGGCAGACCAGTAGTACCACTGGAGTACGGCAGAAATGAAACATCATCAGCCGTTCTAGAAACTTCCTTAAGTACACTATGATCAACATTATCAGCTAAAGCAAATTCTTGAAATGAGATCGTGTTTGCTGGTAGGGGATTACTACCGTCTTTTAGGCAAATAATTGGTATATCTTTCTTAGCCAATGATAAAGCTTCTTTGAGTATTGGCACCAATTCGGGTATTCCAATCAGTACTTTAGGGTTTGATTGTTTGAGTTGGCGTTCTACTTCATCTGTAAAAGAATATCAATTAAATCCATTACTGGTTCTTATATACAAATGTTAGAGTTCTTGGCTAAGTAACAGTCGCATTTGTCGATCGTTCCGTGGATAGTTGACCATCTTGTCATGACAAGTTGTTCCGTATACCGGTAGTCTCGTTAAATTGGTTGGTCCCGGCTGTTATTAGAATATCTGTGGCAGTATTTACGGATAGTCAGAAAGTGTGACAACCAGTCTTACCAATGGTATCAGGTTGCCTGATTACTGGGTTGGGTAGATCAGATTGGCAGTCGGTCCATATAAAACACTGTTACTCAGTTGTACCCCGTGAAACTGGTAGTCAACTCCAATATAGTTGGGAAGAGATTCGACAGATGTTTTTTGGTGGTGGTAGCACCAAATAACTGGAACTTATTATAATTCTTATTGTATGGAGTTACAAGTCCTATCTCGTATCTTGTGAATGTTATGTCTATACTTTTATTACCTTTACCGATATGGTTGTTTAATAAATAATGTTGTCATGCCGTATTGCTATTTTATTAGAAGACATAACATCAAATAACTATGTTAGGTCGTGTCGGATTGCCGTCCCATCGGGTTATGAGAGTGAAGGAATAGGGAGTGCACCTATGTCTACGCAAATGCTTGTGCACTATAATATTTCTTGCGCAACTAGCTGATCTCCTTATATGAGAACAGCCGGCGCGGCCGACAATCGGCTAGGACGTTATCATCTTCATGTTAGGTATCCTCAAACTTGTAGATATGAAAAACAGCATTAAGATAATTTATTTTATCACACCATTGAAGCATTTATTAAATAATAGTACTGATACCAATGTAGGTATTACGTTATTGCTTTTCCTTTGATAGTTTTAAATTATTTGATAGCATAATAATATCATGAAGCCATTGAATATAACCGCACCTACTTCAAAGGAATTAAAATTGATTTAAATTAGTAGTAAGTATCCATTGCATTTTAATACAAGAGTGGACAGACAGAAATGGACGCGGAAAGCATACTACGTCGACTCCAAATTACTTGGAAATAGAGCAAGAATAAGAAAAAGTCCGTTGCGTTCTGATTAACAAGCAATAATACTCTCAAATCATTGTTATCTCCACATATCAAAAATAATCTATGTTAGTAATAGGTATTCCTCATTATGAAGATGGCCTTGGGATTAAAAAAAAAGGGATTTTACAAACAAAAATCGAATCAACAAATACGTTACAAAAAACCTCTCTTATCACTTATTTTTGAAATTTTTCCTCTATTTGCACGAACCGATATTTTACTATCATTTTCTAATAACTTACATGGAGTATATAGAGGGTTGACAGTTGTGACCTCAGCTCCGGCTTCCAAGGCTCCTAAGGCAGCTATAGGATACTCTGGAGAGTTGGTCATCATGATACATACGACATCTCCGTCCCTTATTTTCAACTGCGTGCGTAACTTTGCGCCGAAATTTCGAGAATATTTGTATAGTTGATGGTAGGTGTATGATCTACCCGTCAAGCCGCATTCCTGGAATTATGTATATAGAAAAAATATTACCATTAAAGGTGAATGCTTCGACTGACAGCAGGAAAAAAAACTTTACAATATTAGGTAATGTATATTAGGTAATAAATATTATTATACAAGCTTCTGCCAACGACTTCGCCCGCTTCCTGAGGGAACAATTTTCCGTACCCAGATAAAAAGTAGTTTATGTTTTTCCTCAGGGTCTATTCTATCTCTGTACCAAATTTCATCAAAATCGGCTCATTGGCTTAGGCGTGAAAGCGTAACAGACAGACAGACAGAGTTACGCATTTATAATATTAGTAGGGATAAGATAAGTTATGAACTTATCATTTGCGGTAATAATATGCTTCAAAGTATTTTTTTAATATCTTTATTCGGGGTTAACCCGAAAGTTCTAACAATGAAACTGTAATCCGATAATCTTTTACCTGAATAATGAAATAAATACATACCAACGCAGTTTTATCAGCCCATACTTCTAAGTTCTCAAAAATATGTTCAGGGATAGTCTTGTTTGGTATCTCAATACCCTTATGTGGTGATTTCACGATGTTATCAGGGGTCCAAAGACTCGCATGCTTTTTGGTACTTAATGAAATATTTCTTGTTGTCAATAACCTTTGAGTGGTTTTCGATAAAAGGTTTCTGGCCGCCATGGTTTTCCTACAACAAATAATTTGCATTGTTATCGGAGTTTATTTTAGTTTAACATTCATTATCAGTGCAATTCATTGTGTTCAAAGATTTGCTGTAGGTAGCTGCTGGTAGGTGGATATTCACATAAAATATAAAAGAAAAAATACAAAAAGTAATAATAAAAAATGGTTTTAAGTTTTTCTAGATAACTCTATCAATTTTATAGCATTATAATATAATATTGTAAACTTAATATATACCTATGTCTTTGTCACTTTAAATAAAATAAATGTACACAGTTATGTAATAAATGAATCGATATCTAAAAACTAATATCGCTAATAAAATTTTGTATTTAGATATACCAACCTACATGGTTATGTACTTAAATATTTTTTATTTTTTTTAAATGGAAGGGATCTATTTATTTATTTGTACACAATCTATCTATAATACATAATTATACATATTAGCGATGGGGAGGAATTTTTCGACGCCTTTTAGTATTAGTTTTTAGTTTTAAGTTTTTTTTTACTTAACTGTTATACTTAAATATTAGTTTAAATTTTTACCTCAAGACCGTTATATTCCTAAAATTCTCCTACACTTGCACAAAACCGCAAACAACTGACCAATGAAATACTATACCCACATACGCCTAGATTTCCAACAAAACTGTTACGATACTAACAGACATACCATATCCTTTACATGGAACATATCAGTACCTATTTACCTAACGGTGTCATTATTGCACTCAGGCCTAAAAGCACCGACAACATAATCGCCCGATTTTCTAACAACGGTTTACTTTGAAAATTGAACGTGAAATTCTTAGACGACGGTTGTTTCAAGAAAACTGTCGTTTATGTTGATGGTGAACTTGGTTTAAGTAGAAGTAAGTACTATGATTGGATCGGTAAGAACAAGACTCTAAAAAGTGTTAGTAATGATTTCTAATATGCTATTATTAATGGCACTTGTAACTAACAATCTTAGAGCAATTATAATCTGTCCTCTAATCTTCGTGTTATCTTAATACTTCATACATACTATGTAATGTTGTTTGAATGATACCTAATATATAGTTTGCTTTCTTGGTGTACTTACTATGAAACCAAGGGGTGTTTAGTGGTACACTTTATTGGTAATATTGTTGTCACAAAAACTTTTTTGACACATCAATTCAGATTTTCAAATTTAAGTTTGTAAAATAGTGTCTAAACGGAGAAATAGTAAAATACACTAATAAAGATAATTATTTTATTGATAATGATAATATTTTGTTTCAATTTCAAAAAAATAAAAAATTATGAGAGTGGATAGAACTTAGAAACTTGAAAGTGGCACTGGTAACAGAGAAGTGCGTGGAAACAGCTGTCATGGTATGGGCATGTGATGTGAGAAATGAGGATCACGTTGTGAGAAAGGAGTTGAGCCCGAATGTTGATGAGTAGAGAGGAAGAGAACCACCAAAGAAACAATGGGTAGATTGTGTAGAAGACGATATTGCAGCAAAGAGTGTTATTTGGGAGATGTCGTCTCTTAGGAAAGAATAAGAAATGCTGCACCGTCCCCACATAATACATTTTGAAAAGACAGGAAATGATGAAAGTAATAGGTATTTAGACACTCACAAGTCACAGTTTCACTAACACGAAATGCGATTTTTTAATTATTTTCGAAAATCGTAGAATTTTAGATCATTTGCATATCTATACTAATATTATAAAGCTGAAGAGTTTGTTTGTTTGTTTGAACGCGCTAATCTCAGGAACTACTGGTCCGATATGAAAAATAATTTCAGTGTTAGATAGCCCATTTATCGAGGAAGGCTATAGGCTACTTTTTATCCGGGTGTGCGCAGTAGTTACCACGGGAAAGCGGGTAAAACCGCTGGCAGAAGTTAGTCATTAATATTAGTATGACGTTAGTTTTGGTGATAAGCTATTGTTAGTGCTAGTTAAATAATTACATAATTAGTCTAGAACAATGTGTGCTTGCCGGTTTGTCTGATAAAACTCTTATCTTTGAATCAATAATACTATGATTGCTTTTCGTATCTTTATTATGTATTTAGTCTAAAGGCATGTAGTTAAGATAATGTGTATTTATTATTTTTATTTTAGTAGCTCTTTTATTGGGTAACATTATTTCTACTTCATGCCCTGTTCCTATTTCATAAGAGGTTGCTGCAGTATGTTTTATGCATCCATTCCTCTATATTATCTGTTGTATTAACATTCACTCCTTTCTTTATTTATGTCTTGGGTCTGCCTTTCCATCTACTTCCATATAGTCTTACTTTAACCTATTATTCAGCCTACTGCCCTCATTCTAGTTGTATTCGGGATCGGCGCAGCATGTTTTCTTCTACCATACTCTTTTATCTGCCGTCATCTCACAAGTAATATGACTTTCACACAACCCATTCATCGTTTCTTCTTCCACCATATTCATCTATATTCAAGCCCATAACATGATCCTCATTCCTCCGCATCTAACTTTTCAACTTGATCTTCATAATTTCTTTAATGGGCACAGTTTGAGAAGCGAGGATTAATTGAAGTGTATGTAAGTTTAAGCCGAAACCTATTATTTAAATATTTTGTAAGAATACCTATGTAGCTTTGCGTGTATACCTAACTATTATATTGTATTTAAGTTTTTTTGTTATGTGAAATCTAACACAAACTATAGAATATTAATTTAATCACTTAGCCCTATGGCTCTAGAAAGACACATAATTATAAGAATAAAACAAATCTTAATCTTTTAACATTAACAATATTGTAGCATATTTCTTCTATATCTGGTTGGTTAACCTTTTCCTAGTCTCAGTAGCAAAGGTTAAAATAATAAAGATAAAGTTAAAAATAACTTGTATCAACGAAACTACTACAACTTACCTCAAGAGTTGTTTACAAACAATTCACACAAAAACCAACATTTAAAAGTAAAATATAACACAAAATTTAAACAGCTATCTACAACACAAATACACACTCAACTAACCTCTGTCTTTAGATAAGAATGATTTTAATATCGATAAAACGTAATTAAATAAATGTGGTTATTCGATTGGTTTACGATATGTACCTACATCGCGAGTGATACATATGGACTGACTGGATAACGCTATCATCAACACACGTTTAGACCCGGTTCACGGTCAAACGCGACAACAAATGATACCGGTCTTTGCCTTTGTAACTCGGTGAATATTTACAGGTAGATTTAAGAGTTAAGTCCTGTGTGGCAAGTTAAATATAAAATAGTTTTAGTAGAAATGAATTATTTTTTATTGGCTAGTTACTATACAACTATTTACAAGGTTATAAAAAAATATAAAGATATATTTACGATCTAAATCTAAAAAATACTATTAAAATGCATCAAAATATGTGGAATTATAGATGATCTAAAAATTGAAATAATTAATGTTTTGTGTTTTTATAGAGGTAAAATTTTACATAGAAAATGCAAGTTTCCAAAATTAATGACTCGAAACATATTGAAGGCGGTTTTTATGGGTACAATTATTCGTATGTGCCATTGGTTATCGAAATTATTTACCAGGCTATAGAAAAAAGTCTCAAAACAATTACAATATAGTTGTTAGCATAAGTATTTGCTCAATGTTATCAATTAATTACTCTGAAAATATTGCACGAGTATAATATAGCACAAATACACAATACAAACACTGATTCAGCTAATCCTTATTTGAAGAACAAATCGTTGAAACAAGAGACCGAACAACTTTATCTTGTTCCGAGAATAGCACTATTTAACACAATCCCAATAAATTTTAAGTTAAATAACACCCTTCATATAACTTAGGGTGGTATTACACTTACGAAATATGGTACATATGGTACCACGTTTTACTAAGTACAGTGCAATGTACAGACAACAGCACATCAAGTTACCACAATCTGTCAAATTTCTGCAATTTCAACCTTATCACAATGGAGGTAGGTTAATGTTCGATTGGTAAAATTTGACAGATTCGTATACGTTGACCTGCTGTTGTCTGTATATTTTTCTTGATAACTTGACCACTTCATCAAATGTATTAGAAAAACCGAGATATGATCAAAATCAAGACATCTACGAGTAAATATATTTTCATTAAGAGAGGGAGGGTCTCTTTGTGGATGAAGCGGAATATATTTTCAATGTCTTACTGACTAAAAGCCATCTTTGTTCCTTCTTAAGCCTATTGTTTACCAGAGCCGAGGTAACTCTTTCTGACAAAGCCGCAGCTCAGGCCAAAAGGTTTGCAAAAGTTTAGTTTTACGGATGATTCTTAGAGTGAAATTCTATCAAAATATTTCAAACACATTATTTTTATTGGCCAACATTTGTGCGCGCACTGCATTGAGTTCATCTTTGTTTCGCATTTGCGAACAAAACCGGCCAAGTGCGAGTTGGACTCGCGCGCGAAGGGTTCCGTACCAAGCTGTAGTTCCACGCTTGAGTAACAGATGGCGTTGTATTCAAATTGCACTGTCTTTATAATTTATTGTATGGGGACCCCCCTTAATATATAACTTTTTTTAATTTTCAGTATTTTTTGTTATAGCGGCAACGAAAATACATCATTTGTGAAAATTTCAGCTTTCTAGCTATCACGGTTAATGAGATACAGCGTGGAGACAGACAGACAGACAGACAGACAGACAGACAGACAGACAGACAGACAACGAAGTCTTAGTAATAGGGTTCCGTTTTTACCCTTTGGGTACGGAACCCTAAAAAGGGTGTCCGTTTGCTTAGGTGAGTCAATCAGAACAAATATTTGTACAGAACACACTTCGGTGCAATTTCACCATTATGTTTTAAGAAATCAAAATCGAAGTAAGGCATTTAATAAGTGTGATACCACCTTTACCAACAAATACTGAAACACTCCAAGAATAGCTCGACTTCGATATTTAAAGTCGGCCAACATCGCTCTTAACTTCCAGTTAGGTAGTTTTCTAACTCGCAAACTCGGAAAGTATGACTTACTCACATTTGTTTGCCATTGACGTAGGAGATTTTATTATTAAGGTGTTGGTTAGGAATACGATGAACATAAAATTACAAAACTATGATATAATTACTTAAGTAATTTTTCCACTTAGATTTGAGAAGATTTTGGAAGGAGAGATTATCGAAAAATAACAAGATAGCAGTATAGAAAAGGTTAAGAGAGACTTTTTGGATACGATACCTCAAACTAACTCTATGATTTAATTTTTCTCAAATAAGCATGACAATTCATTATAGTAATGATAATAATACTGTTTAGACTATTAATTACTTTCCCCTCCATATTTCGAAAAAAACAAATGACTAAGTTCATAAAGTTAACCATACCTACCACACATAGGGACTACAAGGTTAGTAAAGTACCGACGTACGTAATACAATATCATTGAATCTAACAGCACGACAGTCTATCATCAAGTGATTACCTCGCACGCCACACAATGCATCAAACGCAATTGGCAATAACAATGCGCTTCCCATCCATAACTAATCCTAAACGCAGGCTAATTTTCTTGCAAACGTTTCGTGTAAGCGCGAACAATAATGGTTAGGCCTATTATAGATAGATTGGGTGAAAGTGAACTGGTGGGATGGAACAAGGAGTCTGAATAAGAATGTTGAATTTATCTGTATTACTAATATTATTATAAAGAGGAAAGATTTGTTTGTAACGGGTTGGCTCAAAAAGTAGTGGATCGATTTAAAAAATTATGTCCCTGTTGGGTAGCTAGATTATCTCCGAGTAACCTAGGCTATATTTTATCCGGGCACGGGCAGTTATCCCACGGGACGCGAGTGAAACTGCGGGAAAACAGCTAGTGTAGACTTATGTATAACACAGTGATATCAGCACACTGCATCCAGTTAAATTACATATTAACTTACCACTGTGTTATGTAAGTTCATCTTACAAAAGCCTAATAAAATCACTTAAATTCTCTATACCCGTGATAATTTTAGGGTAATTGAACAAGTATTGTCACGCTATGTGCATTCTTTGGCGAAGTATCTGAATTCGTTGTGTGACAAGAAGTTTGTGTTTGGAATAAAATTGTAATATTTTGTTAATGCTTAAAAACAGAGTGTAATTTTAATGTTTTACACATGCCTAGATTGATTAATTTTTAGTCCATGTTCCCAAATTTGCAAGTCAATGTTAATATGGTTATCTATTGCAGGCCACAAATTATATTGACCCATGAAGTAATTTTATAAGTAACATATTATGCGGTAGCACCCCATAATCTTCTAACCTCATCGTGCCTACATTAAAGTTCGATAACATGAATCTATTTAGAACACAGCTGACTGCCCCGATTATGACAGCGACTTAAGCCCGCACGGTACATTAAACAATCGGCGTTCCCGATTCCGCCTGAGAAATGTTACAAGTACTTAAAATGGGGAATCTCTTAACATTGTTTTGAAGTCCTTGGATATCCTAAATAGGCTGTTGGAATAATTTAGCCATTTAGTTGCGAGTTTTGTATCATTATTCAATTAGGTAAAGGTTACGGAGGACTGGTAGGTTTAATTAAAATATTCTAGAATGATAATGAAGTTAGAGTTTTATTTTTTTTATTTTTTGTGACAAATAGCTGTTTATGATGGTTTAAGACAAGAACCTTTGAGCTAACACTTTAGTATAATAAATTTTCATAAATAAATGGGTTTTATCTGTATAAAATCTATCAAATTGAACCTAAGTGAATTTCTGGAGGTGCTACTTGTTATTCATCATATGGTAGAAGAATAGTTTCAATGATAGAAATATCAACTAATTCTACATATATAAAGCCATATTACGCTTTATTGAAGTTCAGAATCTTAAAACGTAAGTAAAGAAAATATAAATTACAGTCTAGGACCTAATAACTAGGTGGAACGTTCATCGCTTAGATTACGAGACTCTGCCAGCTAAATAGGAAAAAAAGCAAAGAGTATTTACATAAACTTAGTAGTGAACCCATTAAACTGCCGGGACTTAAATTAAAAACTTCTTCGAGCCATTAAGAATTTTATCATAACTGAATTCTTGAACATATGCGGTGGGGGTGAAGTTTCTTGTAGGAGTTATACAGTATGCTGGGTTAAACGATGGACATATTTAAGAAGGATATTCAGTATTCGATTCTGAGGAGTTCGTGGTTAAGTCAAAACCGCGTGGATCCATAGATCATAAGGTTAAGCAACGCTTAGCGCGGTCGGTCCATAGGTCCATCTTGTCGTGACGAGGAAAAGGGAGTAGGTATACCTGACAGTCAATTGCATATATTCTGCGATAATTGTTGAATCGGTAACCACGTTGCGGGACTTTAGCAAAAATGTATTTATTTATTTTTATTTATCAGTTTATTTTTATTTTTCATGCTTCTATTTAAATTCATAAATATTAGTAACTGTCCACTGCCTGTTAGTTTTATCGTAGTGATTTTATCTTAATGAGTTTCATTGCTAAAATATTTTTCTACGCTTATATTATTGTAAAGTTACCACGAAGTCACGTTTGATATATTAACAATAAAGAATTTTCTTCTCTTTTTTATGAACTAATTTTCATGAACAAAATCAATCCTATTTAATTAAACAACTAATCTTCAGCTCGATTTAAGCATCAAAAAATTTACAAGAAGCTAATAAATATGAAGTACGAGCGTCTGAAGAGGCATATTGAGTAAATCTTGTAATTTTTCCGACCCATTGGGCTCGATTCATTATCACAGTACTTACGATTCGCTTTCAGAGCCCTTTAATTAAGTTGAATTTACATTCCACTATGAATCGCGTCGACGACAAATAATTGAATAATTTCAACCTTTTTTAAATTACAATACGTTATTTTTTGCATTATAATAGTACAGACGACAGCAGGTCAACCTACCCGAATATTTCAAATTTTACCAACCGAACATTAACCTTCCACTATTGTAATAAGGTTGAAAATCTACTGAAGAAATTTGACAGATTGTGGTAACTTGATGTGCTGTCGTCTGTAGGTACCTATTTCATCGGAGAAAATTATTTTTCTCTTTCCACTAGTTCCAGGTTCGCCGTCGCAAAGGAAAAAGATATTAGGTATGATACATTTAATTTCATAAAAAAAATAGTAGCACAATGTATGTTACAGAATAATCTCACTCAAAATCTTGCGTGAAAAATAAGCAAAGTTATGCAATAGATAAATTAAATAATAAACAATTGAAATCTTGCCTGTTGGTAACATGTCTTTACACGAGATTCCACTTTACGTTTTATGGAATAGAGTTTATTTTTCCATCTCCTGGTACTGCTGCTTTACGAAGTATTTTTTCATTGGCAGCTGTCAAGCAATATTTATCTTGAATGAACCCTACTCAGAGTATTACCCTAAGCTCAGTTTGAAGTTTTCAAATAATCTCAATTTCCTTTCTGGGAAACCTTTCCTTTAACCTATTTAAATATGTATAACGGCAATGTACAGCAGCAAGAATAAAAGTACTGAAATGTTTTCAATCTTTTCAAAATTTCGAAGAATCTCTTCTATTGATATAATTTTTATCCATTTTCTATACAATACATGGAAACCATAAAATTTATGACATACATTTTCAAAACATATTAAAAAAAACTTTGTATTAACCATACTACGACATCTGACTAACTGAAAAAATATTCTAGGTAAATCTATTATCACAAAAAATAATAAACCACAAACTTGCAAGTAGCTCAACGATTTGACAACACAATCCTTACCAGTGTAAAAGCACCACTTAATAAGCTTTTTGGCGAGGCACCTATTAATATTCTTTGCTAGCCCTCACTACAGAATAAATTATGTTTTTCGCAAGAACGGGTAACAAACCAAGTTTATCCAACTAAATGTACTTAAGTTACTTCGTAATAACTTAGTCTTGAAACTTCGGCATCTTCGGTCGGATCACTGAGTTGGTAAAATAATATTTTTTGTTTATTATTTAAAGCAATGAACGTTGTGTACAGAAGTTTTCGAAGTTACGAGTACTTTTGTAGAATGTATTTTTTTGTTTTGTTGTTTTAGGTAATCTTATGATGGCACGCACTTGTGGTTTTATCCGTGATTGGTTGACGTAACAGGACTTTGTTCTTTTTAACACAGTGTGTTAATTAGATTCAAATGCAATTTTAATTTAATGTCTTGTGGACCTGGGTGGTCCTAATTATATTACCTAACTAATAGATATTATGGTAAATTTTAGGTTCAAAAATTTATACAATATCAGCGCGTTCACACTTTGTAGCGCGTATACGCTCTTTTCTACGCGCAACATATTCCGAGTGATCCGTTTTCGCACGGAATATCGACTAGTGTGAATGTAATTTTGATGAATATTTTAGTAGTTATTATTTTATGAAAAAGTTTTAGATAATTTATAATTTATTTGCAAATATTAATAGTATCCTTGATATAAATCTGTTGTATCTAGGATGTAAGATAACATTTTTGTTACAAACATTCCAGATTCTAACCGGTCTGAGATCTGGGGTAGAATCAGCTTAGATAAATCAGTTGACAATAAATTTTCCTCTGAACTTTTGTTTGAAATGGAATTTACGACTGTTTTGTATTTACGCTCTCGCAAAATTTTCTAAGAATAGTTATGTTTTATAATTTGAATTTCCTAGAAACTATGGTAATAAGTTGCAGAGTTAAAATTATTTGAGGTATTCCTCGAAGCGCCACTGTTTTGAAACGCACCTAATGAAACGCTCCTTTATTATTCCTCGGAGCGCTCCTTTTAGTATAACTTTCGATAATAATTCAATACAATTTTAACTAAAATTTGCGTTCCGAGGATTATCAAAGGAGCGCTTCGTTAACCTGTCGAGGCTGCGGGTTATTCGAAAGGGGCCTCTCTTTCGAACTCCTGGCACACAAAGGGCTCCCGAAGAAACACGGTGGGTTTTAGTCAGTAAAAGTCTGACACAGCCTCTCGCTGTCATCCACAGCGGGAAGGGTCATATTGATGATTTCCCATCGATATAAAAAAAACGCTTCGTTAGGTGCGTTTTAAAACAGTGGCCCTTCAAGGAATACCTCAATTATTTCTGATTTCATTTCACATGCAACTACTTATAGGAGTTTGTGACTATAGCAGCGGCAGGGGTCGATCGATCATATAGTTAAGAAATTCTTGGTGTGGTAGGTCCGGGGATGGGTGAAACTCATGACGAGTTCCTCCGTGTTTCGGACGACACGTTAAATTGTTAGATGCTGGCTGTAACAAGAACATTTTAGGTAGATAATCGGAAGCCAGAAAGTCTGACAACCAGTCTTACCAAGTGGTATGGAATTGGCCGGGTTGTGGAGGTTTGATAGGCTGTCCGTATAAAACTCTGCTACTCACCTGTATAATTAGACTGAAAGCCGACCCCAACGTAGCAAGAAGCTAGGCAGATGATGATTCTACATGCAACCATCAGTATTCATCATCATCTTCCTGTCCAGTTCCCAACTTTATTTGAAGTCGGCGCAATATGGTTTTTGCTTTCATTTCTCCCTGTCACTCGTGACATGTGAATGTCAGTATGACATCCTTTCTTACTTATGTCATCTTTCACGCAATCCATCTTTACTTTGGTCTTCCTCTTCCTCTCGCTCCATCAACATTCCTGCTTAACATACTTTTGGTTGCATGTATTTCATCCCTCTTCATCGTATATTTTCTATAACCGGTGCTAGTTTTAGTCTTCCTCTAATATTATCGTTCCTCAACGTTCTAATGTAATAACTTTATCATAAAAAATATACTTATACTAATGCGATTGTACAGCATTAATTCACAGACTGAGCTATTTTAGTATTCCCATTTTGACATACAAGAATATCAGTCTACTAAACCGTCTCTAATTAAAATCCTACATAACATACAAGATACTTTAACGTTTAATTAAGACCCTCGTTACGCTGAAACTTGACATAATGGGACCTAGAAATGACTTGGGACTTTCTGAAAACATTTTGTTCTTAAACCATTTGTTCTTTTAAGTAGAATGCTGCGAAAAATATGTATTATACTACAAAATATATGAAGAAATGTAGAAAATAATGTCCAATTATGTAAATGATCCAGAGATTGCGATAGAGTGAAAGCTGACCCCACCACCATGTGTGGTGTTTAGCAGGAAAGACAGAGAAGGCAGGCAATGATAACGTGGTGGATCAATAATTTTCTCTAAATACAATTACAGTAAATCTATCTAATGGTAATTAGTTAATATTAATCAATTCCGACATCATAAAGACTGAATTCTAGCCTCATCATCTCAATCAAACACCACGCAAAGCTTAAACAATTACCATTTCATAAAGGTCTATTAACAAGCAAGTACATACAACCAAAACTCCTGTAATCCGCTCGGCTGTACCAAACAGGTGCTAAGTAATTAAATGAGAAGATAATCTGTTCCGTATAGTTACATTCTGGGTGGCGGTTTAGCGGTTAACTGCCATTTATAACGCGGCTTGACTAGAGTACAATATGTCGAATTGTGACCGCAGTTGGTCCAGATGACAGCGGGTGATCTAAACAGTGTGTGCTCGATAGTAGAATGGTTTTTGTTGGGGAAATATTGTGCTAGAGTTAGGTAGAATGGGCAATGGGCATAATTTTTGTAGTTGGTATTTTTAGACGATAAGTTTGCTTGCATCTGTATATAGTAGTAAATATCCGGTTTTTTTATTAATTTATTCGGAGATTTAAATTTTAAATACAGTTTTCAAATTCATTTTGCTCATGGGGCAGTATTTTTGTAACTTGAACTATATTTTTTTTTTTTGTAGCGGATTTTTGTCTCATGATTTTGCATATTATCTAAAACCTCCAAAACAAAATAACAAAGTCTAGTGTATAGTTATACATATTTCCAAACCACAATTACGTAAAAATGAAAGCAAAAAAAAACTTCAAATAAAAAGTTCAAACAGACAAGAATAAAATAACCCCTTCAGGCCCAAAACTGGACATAGATAATATTTTGAAACAAAAAAAGTGTTATGTAATGCGATCCGTGTAATTACAAAGTCGATTATCCTGCGGTTGGCGGTTTCGCGGTCCACTGCCCATTAATATGGAGGGACGACAGCGAGCACGTTGTGTCTGACCGACCAATCGTGCGAGACTCGTTTCGGACCTACTGGACTGGTTTGGTACTTTTAATGTTCTAGAGTTTTGTGAAGATTATTATTTTAATAAATAAATACAGATAATTTGTTAATGTGCACATATTTTGTACAAAATAACCTGCCTTCAAAGAGCGTGTTGGTCTTTTCGCGAAAAAAAAAGCGGCTTAATACACTGATTTTTCTGCTATTCTTAACGTTTTTCCCCAAAAAATAGGGCGATTATGAGAATAGGGTAAATACAAAAATAAAAATGGAATTCTAATAAACACATAAATAGCATTATTTGTATTGAATATTATTAATATTTTATGCCCAACATTTTTATCGAATGATATGAATTTCGAACAATTCTGAAAGAAATTGTATGCCTCATTTAAATAAATTCTGAGAAATAACTATTCAAGAATTTACAGTTAAGTGTGAAAAAATATATTTGACTTGAGAAACAAGTTTGAATTCAAATGAAAATTAGTTCGACTGTAAATGAATAAAATTATATGTTGCATTAATAATTCTGACTTACTTTGCTTAGAAACCTACGTTTTACACAAAACTTATGAAGAAAATGCAAACATTGTCATAAATAGAATGGGGAAGATATGTTTTTCTTGTAGAAGATTTATGAAAATAGACTTCAATTTTGTAAGATTTAATATAACAGTCAGCAAATGTACTAAACCTTTCATAAAATCAAATATACAACAACTATGTAATGTAATTTGTATGTTATAAAATACTAGCTTTCCGCCCGCGGCTTCGCCCGCGTGGAATTCGGTTATATTGCGGTATAATAAACGACACACAGCGCCATCTACAATCCATCCATCAAGCAAACAATATTTTTGTTTTCCCTCGGGAATATCTATTTTTTTCGGGACAAAAAGTACCCTATTATTTAATCCGGACTTCTAACTTTACGTCTGCAAAATTTCAAAGCAATCGGTTCAGTAGTTACGGCGTGAAAGCGGAACAAACAAACAAACAAACAAACAAACAAACAAACAAACAAACAAACTCACTTTCCGATTTATAATATTAGTAAGGATAGTAAGGATTAGTAAGGATTATAATTGGAACAATTTTGTTACAGAAAAAATAAGCAAGATATAAAGTATTAAAGATCTTTTTTCTAAACGAATTAATGATGTTTATCGAAGAGCAAGATTTACGGATTGATTTCTAAACGAAGAGATTATTATTGTTTATCGCTAAGAATATTAACTTTTCCAAGAAGAAAGCAATAAATAATATATTTCTAGAAATTGGGTCATCTTTTTCTACAGCACAATTTATGAGTACCTAGAGTTGGTTCGTTTTTTATTGAAATTATATGATCCTTACACTGTAGGTGCAGTGTGAGGGAGTATGAGACTCTTGCTGACTAAAACTCACCACGGTCCTTTTGAAGCCGCGGTGACTCTTTCGAACAATCTCGCAAACCCGGCAGGCATTGACCCTAGTGAGCCGCACTGGCACTAATCCATTGTAATTTCTAATTTGAGTTAGCCACATAATCGTAATCACATGTAAGTATATTTTTAACCGACTTCCCAAAAAAGGTGGTTCTGTATCCAACCGCGTATGTATTTCTATCAAATTCAGAAATAATAATTAATATATTTTTTCTTTTATATGTACATCCAGCAAGGTTTTAAAAAGGTTTAAAACAAAAGAAATTGAAGCTTTTGTCTAAAAACAAAACAATATTATTTTTAGTACGTCATTATCTGACATGGCACATTGCGATGTGCTAAGTTATAAATAAAATTATTATTGCTACATAAACAACAATGTAATCAGCAATTAAGCTTAGCTAAGCAAAAATAACAATATCTACTTCAGTTTTTATATTTTATTAGAAGACTGTTGATAAAGGGGTATTTAGATATTAATTTATGAAACAAATATAAACCAATGTTCGTATCTAGCTTTATTAGCTAGAGTTTAAAATTTCTCGTCCATACATGGCGAATGTCAAAATTCTATCTCTAGTAGGCAAATCAACAGATAGATATTGGAAACCGTCCCAAGTCTTAATGAGATGACTGATGAGATGATTGTTTTTTTCCCATTGACTAAATTCCTGCCGCCAAAATCACTCCACTTCGTAAAGGATACTACAAAAAATAGAAACAAATTATATAACCCATCTAAAAATAAACCTTCCTGAAATAAATCTCCAAAAATATCAAGGTAGACATTAAAATAAAGCCATCTACACAATAGATGGCAACAAGTAAGGCATGTTTTACGGCTACTGAGTTTCAGTAATAATCGAATGAGCAAAAAAAGCGACTCATGTCGTAACGATACTCTGGAGGTATTGATACACAGTGGTGTGAATATGGGCTAACTTTATAATGGCATTTTAAATATAGATCTATTTTTTAATTTACTCGTTTTAAAACAATGACACCTATAAAGACAATCTACTCATAAAATTTGAGTGTTTCTAACTACTATCAATACCTTAATAGGAATACCTTACAGCACTGTTTAAAGGTAATTTCACGTATTTAATTTTAGACTAAGAGACTGTTCCAAATCAAACAAACAATGGACTAATGATATAATGTTTTAATCTAGGCGAAATTCTCTAAAAACTTGACCAAAATCGTCTCAAGCATCCGTGTTGAATATAAAAGAATATTTATCTAGATCAAACCCATCCATCAACGTCTAAAAACAGATAGAAACAAAAACATCGACAGCCCTGTCATCGGTGTGATGTGTAATTCAGTTTGGACACGAACCAATAGTATTGTTTCCAATATCAAAATGTACGATTGAAATTGTGTTATTGTTTACTTTACATGTAAATAACTATATTTACAAGAATTTTAAAATTACTTAGAATGTGTTACAAACCATGCTTATGAAAAATATTAAATTTCAATAATAAAATCGTATGGAAATGTGCTGTTAAAATGATCATAATTCCTGTGTATGAAATAATATTCCTGTATATAATAAACAAAGTTTACTATACATAGAAACTTATGCAAGCAAATTGGGCAGTAATGAGAACATTGATGGTGACAATTACGGTGCATGAAAACTAAAGCATTTTGCCGTGTGTAAGCGGTTTAATATNAACAAACAAACAAACAAACAAACAAACAAACAAACAAACTCACTTTCCGATTTATAATATTAGTAAGGATAGTAAGGATTAGTAAGGATTATAATTGGAACAATTTTGTTACAGAAAAAATAAGCAAGATATAAAGTATTAAAGATCTTTTTTCTAAACGAATTAATGATGTTTATCGAAGAGCAAGATTTACGGATTGATTTCTAAACGAAGAGATTATTATTGTTTATCGCTAAGAATATTAACTTTTCCAAGAAGAAAGCAATAAATAATATATTTCTAGAAATTGGGTCATCTTTTTCTACAGCACAATTTATGAGTACCTAGAGTTGGTTCGTTTTTTATTGAAATTATATGATCCTTACACTGTAGGTGCAGTGTGAGGGAGTATGAGACTCTTGCTGACTAAAACTCACCACGGTCCTTTTGAAGCCGCGGTGACTCTTTCGAACAATCTCGCAAACCCGGCAGGCATTGACCCTAGTGAGCCGCACTGGCACTAATCCATTGTAATTTCTAATTTGAGTTAGCCACATAATCGTAATCACATGTAAGTATATTTTTAACCGACTTCCCAAAAAAGGTGGTTCTGTATCCAACCGCGTATGTATTTCTATCAAATTCAGAAATAATAATTAATATATTTTTTCTTTTATATGTACATCCAGCAAGGTTTTAAAAAGGTTTAAAACAAAAGAAATTGAAGCTTTTGTCTAAAAACAAAACAATATTATTTTTAGTACGTCATTATCTGACATGGCACATTGCGATGTGCTAAGTTATAAATAAAATTATTATTGCTACATAAACAACAATGTAATCAGCAATTAAGCTTAGCTAAGCAAAAATAACAATATCTACTTCAGTTTTTATATTTTATTAGAAGACTGTTGATAAAGGGGTATTTAGATATTAATTTATGAAACAAATATAAACCAATGTTCGTATCTAGCTTTATTAGCTAGAGTTTAAAATTTCTCGTCCATACATGGCGAATGTCAAAATTCTATCTCTAGTAGGCAAATCAACAGATAGATATTGGAAACCGTCCCAAGTCTTAATGAGATGACTGATGAGATGATTGTTTTTTTCCCATTGACTAAATTCCTGCCGCCAAAATCACTCCACTTCGTAAAGGATACTACAAAAAATAGAAACAAATTATATAACCCATCTAAAAATAAACCTTCCTGAAATAAATCTCCAAAAATATCAAGGTAGACATTAAAATAAAGCCATCTACACAATAGATGGCAACAAGTAAGGCATGTTTTACGGCTACTGAGTTTCAGTAATAATCGAATGAGCAAAAAAAGCGACTCATGTCGTAACGATACTCTGGAGGTATTGATACACAGTGGTGTGAATATGGGCTAACTTTATAATGGCATTTTAAATATAGATCTATTTTTTAATTTACTCGTTTTAAAACAATGACACCTATAAAGACAATCTACTCATAAAATTTGAGTGTTTCTAACTACTATCAATACCTTAATAGGAATACCTTACAGCACTGTTTAAAGGTAATTTCACGTATTTAATTTTAGACTAAGAGACTGTTCCAAATCAAACAAACAATGGACTAATGATATAATGTTTTAATCTAGGCGAAATTCTCTAAAAACTTGACCAAAATCGTCTCAAGCATCCGTGTTGAATATAAAAGAATATTTATCTAGATCAAACCCATCCATCAACGTCTAAAAACAGATAGAAACAAAAACATCGACAGCCCTGTCATCGGTGTGATGTGTAATTCAGTTTGGACACGAACCAATAGTATTGTTTCCAATATCAAAATGTACGATTGAAATTGTGTTATTGTTTACTTTACATGTAAATAACTATATTTACAAGAATTTTAAAATTACTTAGAATGTGTTACAAACCATGCTTATGAAAAATATTAAATTTCAATAATAAAATCGTATGGAAATGTGCTGTTAAAATGATCATAATTCCTGTGTATGAAATAATATTCCTGTATATAATAAACAAAGTTTACTATACATAGAAACTTATGCAAGCAAATTGGGCAGTAATGAGAACATTGATGGTGACAATTACGGTGCATGAAAACTAAAGCATTTTGCCGTGTGTAAGCGGTTTAATATATCTATTATTTTTTAAGTAATTCTTCTTAGTCCCTAGAACAAGTCTCACTAATGCTCTCAGGATTTGTTTAACTCAAATGTATAAGAATTTCACCATTTTCTTTCGCTATTTGATTCGCCAATCTCCGTAACAGTGTGTAATCCTTATAAGCGTGCTTCCTTCAAGTAATTTTCCACTTGATCAGTCTACCGACTTTTTTCTTCCCTTTTTTCTGTTTCCCTATCGCAAGTCAAGTGTGAGCTTATTGGCCTGCTAAGAATTCTAATAAAAGTAAGGTAGGTACATCGAGTTAGTACTAAATGGCTCTTTACCTCAGACAATACTGGATCACGAATGAAGATGACACTTGATTTAAAAACGGACTTATTACGTGACCTGAATCGCTTGAGATTTTGTCTGTTACTTGTTTTAGGGTTCTGTATCCAAGGGTTGCCAGTATACAGTTTAAAGGGAACAGTATATTCTGTATTTTTTGGGTTTTTATGGGTTATACAAACAGAGTTGCTTGCTGCTGTAAGTCTGTCCCTAAGTGTACTAAGATCTTTAAAACTGTAGAATGGATTTTGATGCAGGATTTTTTACATCAATAGAGTGATTCACCAGGAAGGTTTTAGTGTATAATATATACTCACGCAAGTGTACATGAGAATAACTAAAGGGTTAATAGATATGGTAGCTGTAAGTTGTCGTTTTTATCAGTTTTTTTTCTGTAGTTTTTGATACAGAACCCACTGTGCAAGTTTGATACGTGCCGAATTGGTTTTTGCATTTTGTTTATTACTTTCAAGATCTTTAGCAATTAATTCAGAAACTGCTTGAGATTAGAATGAATAGAAGTGTTTTTGAACAGACTTTTGTTTGCGATTTTATTAGCAAGCGTTGTTAAAATTTCGGTTATTGTTTTGTTAATTTAATCTATTGATTTTAATTTTGAGTGAAAGATAAGTGCAGTTTAATTAAAACAATAACTTATTTGATGAAAGCTCTTCATAATATGAGAAAACATTGGCTATACAAATATAAGTCTGAATAATTCGATCTAAAGTCGAAATAATTTTATTAAAAAAATGAAAAAGAAATATAACAAAATAAATTACTCGAAATAATCAACTGAAATTCAAAAACGTAAAAAACGACTAAGAGTAACAGAACTCAAAAATAATTCGCAAATAATTATTTTGTACTCGTTGAAATAACTAAACCAAAATCCGTGCTCCAATAAGAAAACGTTGGTTATTCATTAGAATATTCAATTGGTAAAATGTTCCAAGTAAAACTCTGTTATTATCAGCCGTTTTCAATTACAACCCTCTCAGAAACTTCGTTATTTAGACCTTTGTAAGGCTGTTACGTTTAATGGGCGAAGCGGGAGAGATTGATACGGATTTTAGTTATTGCTATGCTTTGTATTATAGTAGCTTTGATAGCGATTTCAGCCATGTTCTGAATCAGATGACCCTCCCGCTGTGGGTGACAGCGTGAGGGAGTGTCAGACTGTTACTTACTAAAACCCACCATGTTCCTTCTTCAGCTCTTTGTATACCTGAGCCGTGGTAACTCCTTCGAACAACTCTGCAGCTCCGAACAATCCCTGATAAATGGGCTATTTAACATTGAAGATTTTTTAAAGAAGGTTATGAAGTGTAGGTGAATGCTGGCGGCTCCACATTAAGATGGTTGTTGCTCATTGGGGTAGGCTTACGTTCAGCTGTCGACAAAAATATGATAATGTGATAAAAAGTTAAATAAGAACTCATGCTTTATAAATCGATCTAAACCCGCCATTTCATTTACGAATTCCAAAAGCATTCCGCTATCTGCTCATAGCTTGCACAAATTGGATCCGAGCTCAGTTGTTGAACAATGTTTAGGTTTGAACACAGTTGATCCGTCCAGAATAATCCCTATCGACTGATGTAGGTACCCCACCTAATTGAAATATAAAGTATCTTTCGACATTATTGAGAGGTTCGTTCGCATTGTGGTTTTAAATTCAGAAAGAGGTAATTGAAAACAAAATGTTTGAAATTATTTTCGTGCGGATTACAGGAATATTTTATTTTATTTACTGTTGTTCTGAAGTGAATGAATATTGATGAGGTGAACAGTTTGGGTTGTGCATTTTTGTGATTTCCATGTTTTGTAGTATGAAATTTAATTGTGGGATTGATAGTGATAATACAATGTAAGGCTTTATAGTACATCTAGAATTTTATAAAAGTCCTGAAAATTAAGCGTATTAAGGTATAATATTGGGTAACTTATATAAATATAACACAGGTAATATTTAAAATTAACAGCTATAGTCACAAAAGATGACCACGAAAAACGTGATCGATAAATGTTCTCTGAATGCAGGTGGTTTCCAGCCGATTCTTTTGGAAATTGAATTTATTCATTTTTAACCATATTCCTAGTCATATTTTATGGGATTTTAAACATTTAAAATTATAGATAGCTCTAGATCAGCAAGACCAATTGCAACCAAGAAGTCACCGACCTAATTGTTAAATGTTTCACTATTAACTTGGCAACGTTTCAAGTTAACGCTACAGCCAGTAAAATTAACTGGGAAGCTTAAATACGGACACTTTTTGTAAATCTCGGATTGAATTGGATTCTTATGTTTGAGTTTTTGTTTCACTTGAATTTGCTCTGCCTTCTAAAGTTTATCTTGTTTTTGTATAAAGGTCTAACTTATTATTGTTGGAATTTCTTGTTTTGAATAAAATAGAAGTAAGTGCTTAGTTACTTTTTGTAATTTTTCAGCATTTCATTGCTAAATTCTAGCCAGTCAGTCTAGCCAACCAATTTTGACAAGGTTTTGGATAATTATCTTACTATAAATCATATTTTTGTATTCATTCTCGCTGTCGCCGTAACATTTTTGTTAATAGTTTACAATCTTTTTATCAAGCAACAAACTATTACGTTTGCGCTTTTATTTCAACGTTTATAGCATGATAAATAAAATACCATTGAGATAAAAATATTGCCTCAAACCTTTACAAATCGACTTGTTAGAAACAAACTTAAAAGAAACTTGGTAAAGACTCTTAAAACTACTAAGAATCGTCTATCTGGAGAAAACTAAACTAATGGATGTTTTACAATCTTTGAAAGGTTTAGTCTAGGAATGACTAATTCGCGAAATGACTACATGGTCTATAATTGACCAATTCTTGAAATGTACAATTCTTTAAATGACTGATTCTACAAATGACTGATTCTATAAAAGACCGATTCTTTTAAAGACCGATTCTATAAATGACCGATTCTTCAAATGACTGATTTTTCAATTCTATGAATGTGTGTGAATATCGTAAATAAAATGCTATGTAAGGGTTGGCAAATCATATATTTCAACTAGTTTCAAAAAATAACTTCTATCATGTCCATATTATATTAATAATATAATATTTATTATTTATTATTATATAATATTATATTAATATTATAATAAATAATGTCACGTACTACATTTTGTAGCGCAAAAGTAAACATTTATTCGGTTTCTTTTCAAAAAATCAACAGTTATCAAAAAGTCATAAAATCAATTATCAAAAAATCAACAATTACAGAAAATTAAGAAATAAATCGCTTAGGAATATGTAGTTGAATATTAATCATTTTTTTTAAAAAACCGGCCAAGTGCGAGTCGGACTCGCGCACAAAGGGTTCCGTACCATTTTCTATGAAAACTGAATGCATCTATTAGGTACCTACAACTTGCCAAAATACAAACATTTTTCGGCAACAAAAAATAACTTTGTTTTTCATACAAATATATGAATAACAAAGTTATAATTTGCGGTTTCCAAAAAATTGCTTTATCTCAAAGACTGCTGTCTGTACCACGTTCAAAATAATTTTCCTCGAAAGTTTATGTAGAGTTCTACTTTTGAGATTTTTTTCATATTTTCTAAACTTGCGGTTCAAAAGTTAGAGGGGGGGGGACGCCTATTTTTCGGCTTTTGGAGCAATTATTTCTGAAAGTATTAACATAATCAAAAAATGATTTCAGTAAACCCCTATTCATTTTAAAATACCTATCCAACGATATATCACACCTTAGGGTTGAAATGAAAAAAAAAATCACGCCCCACTTTACGTGTAGGGGAGGCACCCTAATAAAACAATTTTTTCCACTTTTTATTTTTGCACTTTGTCGGCGTGATTGATTTACATATTTGTACCAAATTTCAGCTTTCTAGCGCTAACAGTCTATGAGATTATCCGCGGACGGACAGACGGACGGACGGACAGACAGACATGGCGAAACTATAAGGGTTCCTAGTTTACTACGGAACCCTAAAAAGACTATCCATATCAAAAACTAAGAAAAAAAATATAGTTACCTAACCTAAATAACTATAGTTANTAATTGTTGATTTTTTGATAATTGATTTTATGACTTTTTGATAACTGTTGATTTTTTGAAAAGAAACCGAATAAATGTTTACTTTTGCGCTACAAAATGTAGTACGTGACATTATTTATTATAATATTAATATAATATTATATAATAATAAATAATAAATATTATATTATTAATATAATATGGACATGATAGAAGTTATTTTTTGAAACTAGTTGAAATATATGATTTGCCAACCCTTACATAGCATTTTATTTACGATATTCACACACATTCATAGAATTGAAAAATCAGTCATTTGAAGAATCGGTCATTTATAGAATCGGTCTTTAAAAGAATCGGTCTTTTATAGAATCAGTCATTTGTAGAATCAGTCATTTAAAGAATTGTACATTTCAAGAATTGGTCAATTATAGACCATGTAGTCATTTCGCGAATTAGTCATTCCTAGACTAAACCCTTTGAAAGATCCAAACCAGTACATCTGTTATTAAAAAGGATCGGCTAATACTCTCAATTAATTAGTCTACTAATAGACTGACAACTCTAAAACAAATTTTCTTTCAAAGGGTTTTAAAATATTTTAGTTTTCGAAGTGAATATTTTATTAATTGGGTAATACCTAATAACTGCAATTAAAACTGAAAGCATGAATAGATAAAAATATTAAAAAGTAATCATAAGTTTTTAAGTACCAATTCGTTATCTGTAATACTAATAAAATACTTATTACATAATATCGTATAAATTATAATGTCATACTAGCAGAATACGTAGGTCTATACAATTCTTGGAATTACTTTATGAAAAATCTTCTAGACAGAATTCCAAGGAAATACACAATTTTATGCGAACATAAATTGATGTTTTTCACACGCTCAAATTACATTTAATACAAATTTTATGAACTATTGGTTCCCTTCGGTTCCACCTGCGTCTTGGGGAACAACTATCCGCATTCGGATAAGAAAGAAGCCTCTGTCTCTTCTCAAGCTCCGGAATATTAGGTGCACAAAACATTTAACTCCAAATAACTTGGCCATTGCTAATAAGGATAAGTTTTAAATAGCTTGATTACGAAAAATTGTAAATTATAATTTACAATTTTTCGTATGAAAAAATAATTATTTTGGAACACGTTTCATTCGTGTAACGCCAAAAATGGTTATTAGGCCCAGAATTAGGTATCTCCTTTCATTAAAATCCGTTCAGAAGTTTTCAAGTAACACGCACACATCCAAACGCTTATAATATTAGCGTGATTCATTTGTTCGCTAGCATGGAACAAAGAAGGGTATAACACATCTGACGCATTAAATAAACCCCTACCTTCCTTATCTGGTTTATACCAAAACAACCCTGTACATACAACAGAAAGTTAGAATGTATAAAAAAAACTTTTCCCTACATATATTCCACGAGGTGTGAAGTTGTTGTTTACGTTCCGCCATCCCTCTGGAGTATCTCAACTGAAACTTATTGGGTTCAACTTATTCGGTAACCTCTTCCTTAGGGAATCCACTATATGAGAATATTAGATACAATTTGATTTACGCTTATTCTTCTCCATTAGATTTATGGAAGTGTTCGTTGGATTTTTTATTGGGTATTTGTACGTCATTGTTGTGTTACAGCGGTTTTGTTAGCAGGAATTTGGCATTAAGGTCATCCTGGCATTGTGGATTGGCTTCTATTCTTTGTTCAAACGCGCTAATCTCAGTTAGATAGCTTATTTATCGAAAAATGTTATAGGCTACTTTTATTACGGGTGCCCGGAGCAGGCCCCACGGAATACAGGTGGAACTATATGGTGGTAGTGTAGTCACATCTAGTATAACAGTGTGTCCATATAGTTAATATCCAAAACTTAGGATGTTAGAGAAAAAAAATCATTTAGCTAACTGCCTGATCTCTAACAAAATAAGCCTTTCACAATCTTAAGCTTATATCGTCCAGTTATGGTATCCTTAGAACGCCACCCATATTGATCGGAAAAATATCGCGTGCATTTATTTGGAGCCTACGAAACTGCGAATGTGAATGCGAAAAGAAAAATCTGTCCTGTGACAAGAGCCGATAGAAGAGTATGAAAGAAGAATATATATATGATGCGCCAACCCCAAATAAAATCGATATAAGGAAAGGAAGATTATGATTTGAAACTGCGAATAGGGAATTCAATTTACCACACGGAGTTAACAAACTGTCAGAATTTCTAACTCAAAAGGATTTAATAATAATTCGACCAGTTAAACCGGGTCCAACGGAATGCATTGTCATTTGTAAGTCCCTCCAGTTTTAATTAAGTTGCATTCTTTTCATAGAATATGCTGCTTGCACCTGCTACGCAAATTCTCTTAAAAATTTAGCTTAAACGAAAAATCTCTGTGTAAGTAATTGTCGTGGCCTAGTGGGTAAAGCACCGAGCTCTCTAGTAAGAGGGATCGATTCCAGGTCAGGCAAGTACCAATGCAACTTTTCTAAGTATATCTACTTTTCTAAGTGTATGTACTTTCTAAGTATATCTTAAGACACCAATGGCTGATTAAATGTTATGAAAAAGCATTTTGAGGAAACCTGGACTGTAAAGTCTGAAATCACCAACCCGCATTGAGCAAGCGTGGTGATTACGCTCAATCCTTCTCTGTGTGAGAATAGGCCTGTGCCCCGGTAATATAATATTACCGTGCCTGTGCCCAGCAGTGGGACGTTAAAATAGGCTAATGAATGTAGGTAATTAAGTCTGGTACTATTTCTCAAAGATCTTAAAATTCGCGGAATCTTTGATATTGTGATGTTAAAGTGCCGTTTGTATAAGCTTCTTATTTATTTAGTTAAATATCACAACATATTTTACCATAACAAAGGTCCTTTAACCTTATTCCTTTACTATATTTACTATCATAATTAAACTCCTTAAAATTTTTAGCTGAGGTACTGAAATCTGACCCTATACATTCATCGAAATATTTTGTGTTTCACTAAAACTATTTGACTTTGACCATGACACATGAGAAATTCAAACTTCAATCCATTGGGAAAAAGTCAACCAAATATGTATACTACTTTCCTGACCTGGTGTCGGGTCATTTAAGAGTTTTTATTAGTAAGAAGGATTTCTTTTTCACAACGACATAACATACTTCAAACGTTAAAATTTAAATAATTTCCAGTTATAAAGGTTCTCTTATAAGATTTATAAGTTCTCATAAGCTGCTTTTGCAATATCTTACTTAGTGAAGATAATCTATCAAGATACGGCATTACACCAATCATTATCATCATCATCATCATTTCAGCCATAGGATGTCCACTGCTGTACATAGGCCTCCCCCATTAATTTGTATTATTTTATTGGTATATATTTATATACCAATGTATTGTGTTAAATTCGATATGGCAAGAAAGAATATCACTTGCGAGATGTCGGCTGATAAAAGGGTATGGAAGAAGAAAACATGCTGCGCCGATCCCAAATAAAAAATTGGAATGATGGCAGAAGGATGATGGTGAGTGATAGCATTATACCAATGAAAGTTCAAGTAATTGTAATAAAGTAGTAACCGCTATAATAATCGCCATTAAATTTTCTACCGAGTACATTAACATTTCATTTGTAAGGCTGTAAGAGGATCACAGTTTTAATTACCATCGCATTTAGTAGTCTTCTATAAGTAGGTAATTAGGTTACTCACTCGTTAAAAGCTACAAGCTGTGGGAAATTAACGTTTGATATTTTAATGTTATGTTTTTGATAATTCTATCAAGCATGTTGCTTGGGGTACAAAATGTTATGGGTTCGATTTGAGTCAGTGACAGCATTTATGTAAAGTTTGAGTTGAAAATACAAAGTAGGTAAAAAAGGAAAATTCCAAATTTCTTCATAAACCAAATAACATTTTCTTAAAAGATTAATAGAATAAATAAAAAACGAAATTCTCTCGAAAACAAATATCCGGCAAGGTAAGTCCTCAGTCGTAATGGAATGAGACAAATTTCCCAAGATCTGCGGAAAGCAATACGAATATTAGAAAATCCCCATACTGCGACGCCGTTGGGGCCACGAGACAGGCGAATTTATTATACATTTACGTTATTATATTTTTATTCTTCGCGTTATTTAGGTTTATCGCGAGAAAAGTCTTGTAAAGACACTTTGTTTTGCAAATGTGTTATTCGTGAAGATTCTAATAAAAAATAATGAAATATACGTTGTGCTGCGTGTTTATTCTTTGTTATTCTTTCCATATTTATTTTGGTTTTTTCTTTTAGTTACCGCTATTGTTTAAAAATTTGTTTGGTTTTATATTACTTAATTTTTGGTAACTTGACTCAAATCATTGTTGAGGAATACGGGATTAGAAAATAACGACTTGACTGCACAACGTATAATCGCAGACTACTAAACATCACAATTCTAATATAGTTTTTTTCTTTCATACCATGATTTAATGCCTTATTATTTGTTTCGTAGTACAAACGACAGTAGGTCAATCTACGCGAATGTGTCAAATTTTACCAATTGAAAATTAACTTTTGAACTTCCACTAGCGTGATAAAGTTGAAAACCTATTGAAGAAATTTGGCAGATTGTGGTTGCTTGATGTGCTGTCGTCTATACAATACAGTTTTAGTTCGCCAACTTCAAAGCCTTTATCTCAAGGTATTATATCTGGATTCCTTCAGAAACATACTTAACAGATTTGAAAACTTTATCTGTATTTGCTGTAAGACATTGAATTATTCGAGCATTTTCAAATTGTATTGAGGTCACTTATATTTTCTGCAGTACTACAGAAAGTGAGTGCGACCTTTAAGCTAATGCCTTTTCTACATATAAGGACACTTGATTATTATCTATTTGAAAATTTTCTGACTAAGTTTTACTGTTTGTTTTGACAACAATATTTTTTTATGTATTCTTGACCATACCGTACTTAGATAAATTAATCTAAATTGTTTCATATGTAGTAATATAATAGTTTCTTTTTTCTATTTCTCTTCATAGCGATTAATTTTGCTAAAAACGGTTATCTATAAAAAAAAACGTGTCCCCTTAACCCGCGAGCACTCGCGCTATGAGCGTTTTGCTCACAGTAAATTAAAATCTCGCGCTATTTTGTCAAAACTATGCGTACGCACATCGTTCATTCAGTAGCTGAGTTTTATTCTTTCCTCCACCCCTGTATGCAGTGCACTTCTAGCCAGGGTACACCAGTCGATCAGTGGAGGAGTTTTGTTGCACCGTGTACCATCAAGCGGCGTTTTGCTCATCGCGCGAGTGTCAACGTAAGTACTTTTTTTCCTTGAGGTTTTATTTTTATTTCATCTAACCGACAGTATAAGTGCTACTTTTTTATAATAATATATATATAATAGGTTTAAAATTACTGTCATTTAATTTATTTCTATTATAGATGTATCGGGATCGAAGGGATGAACAGGTTTTGGCGTAGTTGACGGAAAAAGATTTTTAAGACATTACATAACGCGCAGAGATTGCTTGAAACAATGAGCTCTTCAACTAACACAGCTACTTATCCAAAGTGATAAAACGTTTTGTGTATTCAAATCCGAGTTACCAGGGGAAGAAAAACCAAATGAGTTAGGTTGAGTTGAGTGCGGTTTGCCCAAAAATCGCACAATTTGAGCAAAAATCGCACGACAAAAAAGAGCTGTATTTAGCGCCAATTTTTTTTATATGCTGAACATAGTGTTATATATTATGTGATACTTGTCAAGCTTGCCAATACAATGAGGATATTATTTTTCCAATTTTTTAAGTTTTTGTTCAAAAGGACTATTTTTTGTATTTTTTTTCTATATGGCTGCCTTAAGAGATTGGCAAATTAGGTCCTATGACGGTTTATTAAAAATAAAAAAGATTTATGCTTGAAATCTTTTGAATACATATTTTTTTGAATAAAGAAAGTCTATTTTATTAAATAATATCATAAAATAATATTATTTAATTGGTAAACCTTCCTTTTAATGACATTTATAAACGTGAGCAAAATGCTATACACGCGAGTGACCGTGTGATTTCTAAAGGCGCGAGTGCTGGCGGGTTAAAAATCGAACACCTCAGCTACAAAAAAATACAAATACAGCCTCGTTCCACAAACAATCTATTTTAACGAACTTCGTTACAGTCCTTATAGACATGGCCGATTTCGAGGGCTATTCCGCCATTATTATTATATTCACGCAATCAGTGGGCCTCATTGCGTATTCCCCTCGACCGAAGGTTCCGTACTTGTATCTTAGGTCTACAATAAAAATAGATGAACCCTTTACAAGAGCCCCTGTAATTTGTTTTAAGCAAAGTGCTTGCGTTGTATGTTACGAAGAGTTTTTTGGAGTTAGGAGTGCTGGAAATGAATTGTCGTGTTGATGGTGATTTATGGTCTTAGCTTATTTGAAAATGGGGTGCATATTGTTTGGCTTTTAAGTGGTGATAATTATGTGAACGTTCTTTTAATTGTTTTTGGATACCAAGATGTGAATAGCAATAGATTTTTGTCAAAACAGAATTGATAGATTTATAATGAAGTCGGCAAAACAAAAAAGTGTTACAGCAAACTCTTCAGAAAAAGTTCATAGCGTCGTCTTAGAGTGAAAAGCTCGGAAATACAATTTTAACTCAATTTTTTTATTGGATTTTTAGAACGAAAATGCCGTAAAGCATATCCTTCTTCTTTTTCTAGGAAGGTTAAGTTTTTACACTTACGAGGTTTTCACTCTAAGACGACGGACGATAGGTAAGTATCCTCAATATTTTTTTTTCTGTGTATTCAATTAAAAACTATTTACAACTAGATAAGCCAGCTTCAGTATTCCTCCCATATTTTGAGGACCCACGTCTCTTCCAGTGTCTATATGTATAAAGTTCTCGTTGCTAAGGTAAGTACACGGTTACCGTTACGTGGCACCAAACTTTCGGTGTTCAACCACGCTACATTTTAGCTTAATTACATTTTCACAATGTACACTTACTTACCCGCCTAGTAATTGTACTGAGGGTGGAACAGGTATTTGTTTCTAACTCGCTTTTTCCCCCGATTTTACCCGTCTTAAGAAAACTTCTCTAAGCACTCGGATAGCTGCCTATACTTAGCAACTTATCGCCTTCACGTTCACTGCGGAATGCAGAATTCAATATTCTGTCTATCCCTGGATTGGCTTACTAAAGATAGGTTTTCGATATTACATGTATGGGGCTAATGTCAAAATTCTATCTCTAGTGAGCAAATCCAGAAATAGATAGGTTATTGGGAACGGCCGTAAATCAATCTGTTTCAGCGTCTCACTATGAAAGCGTAACAAATAAACAAATTTATTTTGGCTTCCGATGTGGGTGCAGCGTAAAGGAGTGTCAGTCTCTTACTGACGATAGCCTATCTGACCACACATCCCCCACACTGAAAGATTTTTCAAATCGGACCAGAAGTTCCAAATTAGCGTGTTCAAGCAAACAAACATACTTTTCAGCTTTATAATATTAGTATAAATAGGTACCTATAGATTTAAGAGATAGTTGTAAGTCTTTAGCATAATTACACGATTTCACACACTCTCAACTCACCGTTTAAAACTTACCATGTTCTTTCTGGAGTTCCTTGTATACCAGGGCCTTGATAACTCTTTCAAAAAAATCCGCAGCCTCTTCAAGTGTCGCAGTTCCGGCAGGAACAAATATAAAAAAATCACGTTCAATTTCAGAATATAATGTAAGGACTACATTAGCCAGTTCAGGATATTAAAAAAAAAACTTTATATAAAAAATCGAGTCTCTTTCTGCGTGAATTTTAAAAATTTTGTTCATGGTTGTGCCTCGGGACTAATTTTAATTAAAATTTAACTGAGTATTTAGAGAAAGGAATGGTGTGTTTTTAATTTGGTATTATTAAAAGTTTAGGGATCCAATCTGGGTGTAAATATATTTTTAAATTTGTCATATTTAAAGAATTTTTTATAAGTTTCTACATTATTTCATATCACTTTTCGGAACAATAAATCGTACATCGTTCCTTAAGACCAAAACGTCTTATACTTTTCAATTAAACACAACAAGGTGTGAGATAATAGAAGCAAGCCCTGAATCTCAATTCAAGTATAACAAATTAAATGTATCTTAGAAAACGTGGGCAACTGATTTTATTGACTAGATTTAACCCTATAAATGCTAATTGCTAACCATAAACTACACGGCCACATCATCCATAACTAAATTACGTCGAAACCAGGGCTAGTAAATCATTGGCACGTTTCAAATTAATTCACTAGTGTACCTGGGTCTAATCCGTGACGCAATCAGTCCGCTTTTGTGACCAAAATCGAGTAGTGACGAGCATTTGTTTTGTGGAGTCAAATTTGACGACTTATTTTTACTTTTTTGTATAGCTTGTCTAGTTCTGATACAGCTTTCTTTAAGAAGTGTCTGGTTGATTTTTTCTAAATACCTTACGTGCGATTTGTACAAACTCCATCTATCTAACAGGATTTAATTATATGCACATGACAGTTGCTCTTAATCGCCATTTCTAATTAAAGTATAAATCTAAAATGAGACTTTAGGCTACAGAAGTGGATATTTTCTATTTAGCAGAGGAAAACCTCCTGAAACCAATGTTCACAATAATGATTCTGTTTTCCTTTTCAAACAATAATGTTATTTTTGTTCAGTTCAGTAAAACTACTTTTTAAAATACTGAAATAGAAAAGCAACATATTTAAATACATTGTATTCGAAATGCAAATAAACATTGGAAGCTTTTTCAATTCCATTTTAAACAGCCTATAAGCAACATAAATGTAGTTGAATATTTGATTATTTATCTCATTCAGCAAACAAGTACTCAAGAATAAATATTTTAATTATTTAAGGACATCACTATGCCAATTAAGTGCTGTCGTAGTGCTTAATAATTCAGTGTCGTATCAAGTTTTCGTTTAAGCACTATCGTACGTGTTGTGTTCGGTCAATTAGGTGGGAAATTAGCAAGGCGCGTGCTTCAACATAAAATTGATAGGTTATCGCGTAAAACTTATAATCCTGTTTTTTCCCGTTCCCGTGGAAATTTTGGCAAATCTTTTCTTACCTCGCGTGAGAGTCTTAAGATGAACCTCTGTGCAAAATTTTCAGCTTTATAGGTTCACGAGTTTGGGCTCTGTGTTGATGAGTCAGTGAATGAGTCAGGACTTTGATTTTTATATGTATAGATTAAGGACATCACTATGTCAATTAAATGCTGTTGTAGTGCTTAATAATTCAGTGTCGTGTCAAGTTTTCGTTTAAGCACTGTCGTACGTGTTGTGTTCGTTCAATTAGGTGGGAAATTAGCACGACGCGACGCGTGTTTCGAAATAAATGATAGGTTATCTAATATATGTATAGGATTATCTTTCTCGTATTTACAGAGAAAATTGTGTTCAGCTTGTTGAATTTTGGTTGCGGAATAACTAATTTTGTTTATTGGCTGAAATTAACTTAAAATATATCAAGTATAAGAAACTTTTTAAAAGGGTAACAAAACCAGATAAATCAGGTATTTTGTTGATAATGAAAACTATTGTTAAGTAAACCGTATCTGTATATAATATTTATCATACATATACAAGTACCTAGGTACAAATAACTTTATTGAAAAATCCATACACAAAGTTTTAAGGCTTTTTACTAACAACTTCATGTGTAATAACACAAAGGATATCTTTTTTCCTTGAAACCAATATGAATTTCAAAAGGTAATCTCCGTAGAAAAATGACGACCCGAAGAACAGGTGGACTTTTTCTGTGAAATTAACCTTTATTATATGTTTTCCCTGAAACCAAAAACAAAAAATATATTAATTAATATTAAAGCCGATGTGGCCATCATATATGTTCTACATAATTATGCCATGTTAACAACTTCCAAGAAATAACATAAATAAAGTATAAAGTAAAAACGTTTTTTCTGAGGTAAAATTCAGTTCCTTAAGGTCCTTTGAGAACAAGCTGACATGATCAGGGATAAACAAAGGATTTATTGTGAAACTCTCACAGGATCGAATATTTAAATACGTACAATGGGTATCTTGAACTGATGTTTTTTGAGGTAAACTATACTTGCTCATATACTGTTCTACCAAGCTATCGCTAAGCTATGAGCTCTTTTATATAAAAACATCATCTGCCTAGCCATTACCCAGCTTTGATGGGGACCGTTTCCAGTGGACATGGAGTGACTGCCTATCTGAACTCACCAACCCAGTTACCCGGGGAACCCGATACAACTTGGTAATAGAGCCAGACTTTCTGACATATACTATAATCTACCCATAACAACTGCTACAGAAATTCAAAAAAAGTTTATTGTTTTGATATTCAAGTTTATTTTAAAGATTTTTTAATAATTTACAAAGTGGTAAAATGATTTATTTCAAACGCCTACCTTTCTAAGTACACAGCTTCTAATGTCGACATGTTTTTTGAGTGCCTCTGCGACTATTCGGTTAGAACACGGCTTTTCTACAGAGTAGTCCCATAACAATTTCTTGCGATCATTTTTGATTTTGTGTATTACAAACCTCATCTGAAATAGTAGACAAATTATTATATTTTGTCTATTTTTTAAATGTAGGTAAACATATATCTAGTAGGAACCTGTAATTTTTAAATTTATTTACTACTAGCTTTCCGCCCGCGGCTTCGCCCGCGTGGAATTCGGTTCGACACACAGCGCCATCTACAATCCATCCATCAAGCAAACAATATTTTTGTTTTCCCTCGGGAATATCTATTTTTTTCGGGATAAAAAGTACCCTATTATTTAATCCGGACTTCTAACTTTACGTCTGCAAAATTTCAAAGCAATCGGTTCAGTAGTTACGGCGTGAAAGCGGAACAAACAAACAAACAAACAAACAAACAAACTCACTTTCCGATTTATAATATTAGTAAGGATAAGGATGTACAGGTAATATGCAGAAGTTCTTGATTTAACTGCCCCAAAAAAATCTGAGAAATCAAATGAATCCTTACAAAAACTTCATAATTTGTAAAGGGTGACTATTACAGCGTTACACTATCGGATTTTTATTTTTCGGATCGGATGCGTTTTATATTGCAAAGAAATTAAATGTCAAATTTTACCGATCAAACATTTTAACCTACCACCATTGCGATAAGGTTGAAAATTTATTGTAGACATTTGACAGATTGTGGTAACTCGATGTGCTGTCTGTACAACAGTCAATTATTTGCTGACTCGTTTACGGGAAAACCGATTGGAAAATTAACTAGTGTGAAAACGCTGTAATTTTAAATACAAACCCCATTAAGCCGAACGTTATCAGCAAGTGTGATGTTGACAGTTCCTTGGTAGATATCGTCTATAGCTTCAATTGAAGTCGAGATATTTGCTATATTGTTTTCGGATTGAGGACATGGGTCGAAATATTTCCAATCAACGACGTATGGACCCTGTTAAAAGTATTACAATTTATACTAATATCTATTATGATGATGATGAGTACTGCTCGTATCCCGTCGGGGCTGCGGGTTGTTCGAAAGAGTTACCGCGGCCCTGGCACACAAAGGACTCCCGAAGGAACACGGTGGATTTTAGTCAGTAAAAGTCTGAAACTCCCTCCCGCTGTCACCCACAGCGGAAGGGGTCATACTGATGATTTCCCATCGATATAAAAAAGGTACTGCTCGTATTTGAAAAAAGAAATAGATTATAGGTAGCCTATTTATTGAGGAAGGGTATAGACTACTGTTTTATCCGAGTACGCAAAGTAGAAACTGTTGCCAATAAAAATAAAATATTATTTAATTTTTATTAATTTTAGAACTTGAATAACTTAATTTAATAAAAAAATATTTTAGAAAATTAATCAAACTTACATAAGTATCAGAATTTTTCGGTCCTTCCATCATAAGTTGCATTGAATTCACACATGCTAAACATGTTATAATTAATATGAACGAATTCAAAATCAACATAGCAATAGCCTTTTTCGAACATAATATCAAAATAAATGATCCTATAGAGATAGAGTCAAATGCTACGTGAACTGAAAATTATAATAAATACGAATTTAATGAAGATACCGAATTGACATTTAATGATAGCTTTGATAATAATGATTGGCTTGATTACAATGGAGAAGGCTAATGGTTTTCTGATGAAATTCAATGATATAGGTAGGTACTTTATTTGAAAATGGTTTTTTTAGCCTTTTTTTACCGTCCCACTTCTGGGCACAGCCCTCCTCTCAAATTGAGGNCTAAAAATGAAAAAAAAATATTAAGGAGGATGGGGTACGGAACCCTTCATGTGCGAGTCCAACTCGCACTTGGCCGGTTTTTGTCCCACTGCTGGGCACAGGCCTCTTCTCAAATTGAGAAGGATTGAGCGTTAATCACCACGGTTGTTCAATGCGGGTTGGTGATTTCAGACTTTATGGTCCAGGTTTCCTTAAGATGTTTTCCTTCACCTTTTATCAGCCATTGGTGTTTAAGAAGAAGAAAGTATATATAAACTTAGAAAAGTTGCATTGGTACTTGCCTAACCTGGGATCGAACCCACACACTCGTACTTGAGAGGTTGGTGCTTTACCCACGAGGTCACCACGACTTTGTAACTTGTGGTGTTTTGTTTGAAAATGTGTACTTGCACATTATTGCAGTTAAAACAAAAGAGAAAGGCAGTACTTTTAAAACGCATTAATATTGTAATTAATTCGAACTTGAGTAACATCATAAAATATGCGAGAGTTGATTTGAACCTTTATCGATTTCATGTTCAACCGTTTTGGTTGAAACTTTTCTAATCTAGTGTTTACATCCAAGATCACGACAAATGCCCTTAAAACCACGGGAAACCACTATTCTTGTACAGACGACATCAAGTTACCATATTCTGTCAAATTTCTGCAACAGATTTTCAATCTTATCACAATAGTGGTAGGTTAATGTTTGATTGGTAAAATTTGATAGATACGGGTACCGTGACCTACTGTTATCTGTACGTAACAAATTAAACTTCAATCAATACTTCAATCCTTAAAAACTATTCTTAGATCAGTCATAAACAATCCTAAACCAATATTCTCTACAAAAATAAATCTATTTATTAAAACCCAAGTTCTAAACTTCAAAGCGTTTAAATTAATTAGAATATCACCACGAATCATAAACGCCATGTTTACCCTTGTCTGCTGGAATAGTAAACAAGACTCGCCATTATCATAATATGTATCCAGTTTTGTGGCTTTCATTACGTCAATGAAATTTCAAATAACATTGCAGTTTGGCCTGAAACATTGAAAGCTATTGCTTTTAATTGATTTCGATGTTGCTGTTAGATTTTAAAGTTTATTTTGCCTTCCCATCAAGTATTCAGTTCAAATTGATTAGATTTTAAATTTAAGTAAACTATATTTTACGCCCCTATACATTAAACGAATAAACTACTGCTTAAAATAATGGTCCAATCGATTAAGTTATTATTTTTTTATCAATTATTTTAAGCTGGTTTATTTTCAATTTGAGTTTTGAAATAAAAACTGATATTTAAATTGTATGCTCAACATTCAGTAACTCCTTATACACAGTAAAAATAAAAGACCAATTGACCATGCCATAATAATTTTATTTCAATATTAATTAATAAAATGCCGATACACACATTCTCCTATTCTAATAGTGACATTCCACCAAAATTGTACGCGAGCAAAGCATATGTACGCGTCGGCGCAAGTCCACTGCTGGCACGTGTTCGTGCACAAAATTTGCTGTTACGCAGTCATGTTCGAAATCTTCGCATGTAATTTGTTACTACGAGAGCGAGAACCGAAGAAACAGTTGTGTCACATTGCCATATATCGCCGTAAAGTACATTACAATGCTGCACACCATGGAATCTCACCTTAAATGTTATACTTTACGCTTTCTTACTGAACAAAGCATTGAGCTGTATGCACATAATATTGCCTTGTTTGGAGATAGCATTCATTTTAAATGAAAAATCTCCGTAAAAGAAGGAACTTCCGAAAAATTTGTATGCAATATCTGTGTAGTTCGATTTGTAATTGTATTCTCCCTGCAAAAATATAAAATAATTAAGTCAAAAGGTACAGCTTCAGTGCATACAATAAATGCTTACATAACAACATATTCTTAAAAAAATATTATGCGTAGTAACTCAAAGTTTACTATAGTTATTGAGGACCGAGTAAACATAAACGTCAGTTCTCTTGGAACAACTGTTTACTAAGAGTTTTCAAAGTACGTTTATGTAATCGGTGAACTTAGGTCTGTGTGTCCTTAGCACTTTTCTTTGATTTGACTTTGAAAAGAAATACCTACAGTTTTTATAAGCATGTTTCATAATGCCTAACGCCTCTGGACATGGACCCACAGAGATGGATAAGAAACGTATCTCCAATATTTTTTGAGGAAGCTTTGCTTTTCTTGTAAAACCGGGATAAAAATCCAGTTTTACCAGAAAAAGTAATCTATTCTAGTAAATATTAATTACCGACCGGTGGCACAACACAGTTGCGCATATCAGGGAAGTACTGTTGCATGGTGCTGGCAATGAGAAAGTGTTGGCAAGGCTTGTTCACTTTGTAGTTCCATAGTACGCTCTTTTGTTTTCCATTGATATTCCATACTGTGACTTTGAGCTGCAATATAACAACATTTCAGCTAAGTATTATAGATCTTCTTCTTCTAATCGAGTGAGCTGCAGGTTTAATCACCTAACAAGCCCTAATCAGAGTTTTCTCAAATCTGTCTGACGGCCTCTGACGTGGAATTGTATACGACTGTTACTGAGTAGCATTCGAGGATGCCAGCTTTACGTGCCCTTCCAGGCACGGAGGTGTAACACTGCCAACTTCCAAACTCGAGGCTGCTTTGTAAGGTATAGATAAAACATGAATGACGCTATAAACGTGCGCAGAAAAAAAACAGAATTTTATAGATATTAATGCCACTAGGAAAGTCGTTATCATCAGCCTATCTTTTCCTAATTATGTTAGGGTCCTCTTCCAGTCTAGTGGTTGCGTTTGAATACCAGTTGTATATGTAATGACTACCTATCCGATTCCTTCAACCCTTGAAAATGTTGTCAAAAAAGAATGGTCATTTTGGTTATCATAATCATCATATAAGCACCTGTTTTACAAAATTTGATTGAAATTGGTGTTGCTAAAAACAATGGTGTTCTATTATTCAATTTGGCCAAAGCCATGAAGATAATAGCCTCAAAAAAAACCGTTTTCATTTTTTTCCTTACCTCTTCTATTTTGCTGGTTGAGATAAATGTGCAGTTGTAATATGCGATGGAACCATACTTTTCATTGACCAAAAACGATGATGCTATTGTCAAATTCTTTGATCGGGGGCCTGGACACAGTCTGTAGTTGTTAAACTTGATGTCATATGGACCCTGTGAAAAGTAAAATTTTGCTATGTTATAGAAAACTTTAAGCGGACATAGAGGAAGGTCCCTAATGATCTTTTGCCTCGACTGTATTTTTTTTTCAGCATTCAGATAAAGATAAAAAGTCATTTATTCCAAGTACGCTGAAAATCAGCACTTTTTGAAGTTCAATTTTACAAAAGACAGCCCTCCAATCGCCCGCCCTTCATTACTTCCTATGTGTTTTTGCTGAGGAGAAGTAATGGTGAAATAAACTGCCCAGCAACACAAATCTGTCATTACGGTTTGAAAAACCGGTTCTATATAAAATGAATAAATTAATACATGAAGTATACAATTTAATTAGACATTTACCCATGTTAGCTAGCACAAAATTTCATACCCATACCTATTACCCAAACTATCATTCAAAATGAAAAAAGAATTTAGTAGGTTTAGAAATTGCAATATTTTTTCTGTGAGTACTAAGAATTCGATTCATATGAAAATATTCAAATACCTTCGCACTACTGATTTAAATAAAACTTACATAATTATTCGCATTTTTTGTAATAGCAAACTCCACACAAAGCGCACGCGATATAAAAATTAAAATAAAAATTCTCAAAATCAACATAATACACCGGTTTATTCGATACATAGTGTATTAAATATGAATTTCATATTACCATAATTTGTAACTTAATGTTTTTATAATGGATACCATGTAATGGTTATTTAATATTAAATTTCTGATGTGTCCGCAATCACCGATTCAATTTATTTACTCGCTCGCGAATTTAATTTGCATGAATTACTTATGGATACAGGTGAATTTAAATTCACCGGAGATGCGTACTTTTTACAAGCTTAATTCTTTTCAACATGTAGGGAAATAGAAGACGGAATGTAATCTCCTTCTATATGTATAGGAATTGCAGAGTATAAATAAATTGAAAAATGTCTTGAGAAAAGCCATAACAGCTCCTTCTTAAAATCAATACCCTTTAATTTGTTACTTTTTCTGTCTGTCCGGCTTTTACGCCATACTACTTATCTAATTTAAATAAAATTTTGTACACATAGACCTAGACATGACATAAGTTTCACCCAGTTGCGGACATGGATCTCCTAAGAGGCGGGTGAAACATCGACATGCTTGCCTTTAAAATGCAGGTTCCGACTTTGACAAAACAATATTAGGCAAAGCAAATAAAAACACAAAGTGTAGTACACAGGTCAATATTGATGATGATGGGGTCCTAGCCAATTGTCGGCCACTGCGGCTGTTTCTATATTAGGAGATAAGTCAGCTGCGCAGGACATATTATAGTGGACAAGCATTTGCACAGACACAGGTGCACTCCCTATTCCCTCACTCTCATAACCCTCTGTGCTCGGATGCAGGGGTGAATCAATCACCAATATTACAGTAGTCACAGTCACCCATTACTAGTGTCCGACTGAAGGTCTATTTTTGGCCGAAGCCGAAGCCGAAGCCGATTAATCGGCAATCGCCACAACCTTCGGCCGAAGCCGAAGCCGAAGCCGAAGCCGAAGGTTTATAATTTATAATCTCTCAGTTATTAATTTTTAACCGACTTCCCAAAAAGGAGGAGGTTCTAAATTCGACCGTATCTTTTTTTTTTGTATGTTCACCGATTACTCGAAGATGGTTGGACCGATATCCAAAATCCAAATTGATTTTTTTGTTTGAAAGGGCGTACTTCACAGGTGGTCCCATGGTAAGGAGACCAGGATCTGATGATGGGATCCTGGAGAAATCGAGAGAACTCTTCAAATTTCATAGGTCAAAACTTGATTTTTTATATCGATGATACCTACTATTACGGGACCGACTGTCACTGTGGGTGGGTATTATAATAACAATATTATAGTTTTAGACCCGAAAACTGAAAAGCATAAAATAAAAAACTTTTTTACAAAAAAACAAAACCAACTTCACAAAAAACACTGAAAGGGATAAAAAAAAGTTATCGTTTAACATGGCTCTAGAAGTCGGTGGCAAAATAAACACAGTCAACAGACCTGCAGGCACCGACTTCTAGAGCCATGTTAAACGATAATTTTTTTTATTTTTTTTTCCCTTCCCTTTCAGTGTTTTTTGTGAAATTTGTTTTGTTTTTTTTGTAAAAAAGTTTTGTTCAATATTGTCTACAAGCTACAATTAATACTTCTATATTGAAGGTTCTGCAAACACAACTGGTCCCTCACTCTCTCACTCATTCTTTCGTAACAATTCGTTCAATCTCGACGGTTGCTCGGACCTTCGGCCAAACCTTCGGCTTCGGCCAATTTTTTGGCCGAAGCCGAAGGTTTGGCCGAATGTGGTTTTTTTGGCCGAAGGTGGCCGAAGCCGAAGCCGAAGCCGAAGCTTCGGTCGGACACTACCCATTACTCATTAGTTATCGAGATAGAATAATACTCTCATCCACTAATAAATCCTGAAATGCACACGTCTATACAAAATAACTAATGTGTTCATACATTATAGAACCATTCATAACTGATTCAGATTAGAACTAATTGCAGCCGTGATGTATAACCGGCAGATAACGTCTATCTGTTGTTTCAATTAGGACATTTCTAAGTACTGATTGAATAATCATAGGTTGAATGTGATTAGTTTGCTTTGAATTAGCATTAACACAATGATATATGGATCAGATAAAAAGTTTTATATCATGAAGGCGGGTGAGACATGCTTGTGTGTGTAAGTGGACATGCACATTGTCTTTGTATGAGTATTGTACAGCCCTCCTGAGCTTACAAAGAAAATGTACAGTCGCGGTGGTTAATACACTAGCAACTTGCAAACCTTCGCAATTTTGTAGTGCAACACATTGCCTGAACACAACGGATCTACCGGTTACACTTACACCTATTATACGGCTTAAATAGGAACGATGGTAAGTTGCTAGTGCATTTATGACCCCGTATTGTACATGTACATTTCCATACATAAGTATGGCTCGCCCGTTCTCATGAGGTAAAATATTTGAACCTGTAAAATGTGAAAATATCAAATGTACCTGTGTAGGGGCCAAATTTAAAAACTCCATTCACTCGTAAAAATCTTTTATTTCTATGTGTTGTTATAGATTCAAATAGAAAAGCGATTGAGTTCAAAAAGGCAAGCAAATAATCATAAACACTTTTATTTACATTCGTTTCTAGCCTCTAATGTAAATAAATCATAGAACTAATTCATAACTATATAATGTTAATAGGCTACAGCTTACAACGTTATTAAATCATGTGTGTTATTAATTAGTAATTAATATCGTTTGTTGCCCATTGGATCAAGTTAATCTCATTGTATTATTGACTTGATTATAATAATTAGCACTGCTTTAAGCTTTTAAAGAGTTTTTTTATAGCCTTTTTATCGTCCCACTGCTGGGCACAGGCCTCCTCTCACACGGAGAAAGATTGAGCATTAATCACCACGCTTGCTCAATGCGTGTTGGTGATTTCAGACTTTATAGTCCAGGTATCCTCAAGCTGTTTTCCTTCACCTTTTATAAGCCCTTGATGTCTTAGATATACCTTATAAAGTATATACTTGTATATATACAGGTACCTAAAACCAACTTAAAAAGTACCTAAGAATGTATAAAATATATGTATATTAAGTTTATTTACATCATATCGTTTGATCTCAACCACATTAAAGTACAGTTCAATTTCCTCGACACACCCACAACCTGTTAAAAACATAAGACAAATTGATGATCGCAATTAAAATGTATCGAAGCATTACGGATAAGTGACGACTAATTAATTAAAACGTTTAATTAATTACACGGCTAAAAGCGTTGTTAATAAATTATGAAAGGCCTTGGACTTGTCTGATGTGGGTCCTTTTTTTCGTCACACGGGCGATTTAAAGTTGCACAGTAGTTGACGTCTAAAGATAGTATGTACATCTATTCAGGTGCTGAGCATTGAAATAAAATTATCCTTGCTCTTTAGCGGGTGTCCTGAGGCGCATTGAAGGATGTAGAGCAGTTAACTGTAACTCGTTCATTAACATTGTAATGTAATTTAACCGGTTGATTTCTGAAGAAAATAAATTCTACCATTAATAAATGTACTTATCACGAAAATAAACATTACCAATAGCTTTTCTGTTAATAAATATTGCTTTTGCGTTTCTGTAATGACTGGCAATTATTGCCGGACACTTATTAATTGCTACATAGTGGCCCGTGTGATTTGTAATTCGGCTCTGTGTTGCACATTAAGTATTTACATTTAACGTGTAGTGGAGGTATTCTCTTTGTGATCTTAGTTTTGGATAATAGTGCTAATTAGGAAGATAAAACAATGCTACTATATACCTGCGAGTGAGTGGTGTGTGGGCAGCAGCAAAACGGATTGCTGAACTGTCAGTACCTGAATTGTATAAAGGTAATTGTAGTTATAATTAGGCATAAAGTCGTGATGGCCTAGTGGGTAAAGCACCAACCTCTCAAGTACGAGTGTGTGGGTTCGATTCCATGTCAGACAAATACCAATGGAACTTTTCTATGTTGATATATACTTTCTAAGTATATCTTGGACACTACTGGCTGATTAAAGGTGAAGGAACACATTTCGAGGAAACCTGGACTATAAAGTTTAAACTCACCTACACGCATTTAGCAAGCATGATGGGTAAAACGTTCTCTGTGGGAGGAGCCGTGTGCCCAGCAGTGGGACGATAAAAAGGCTGATGATTATAGTAAGGCATCACGGTATGTTTGAAATATATATTTTTGTGCCTCCACCGTTGCTACCCTAGGTGCCTACTACGTCTATTTGAACCTACAAATTGATAGACAGAATCTAAAACTTTCGTTGCTAAGATCTAAAGTTAATCCTGTTGCTTCAATAAGCTTATAAAGTATCCACAAAGTTTCAAAAGAAGTATTTAGGTATTAAAAAACTTTGCTTTTTATCAGAAATAAAACACATTAAACAAGCTTAGAGCCAATTTTAAGGGGTAGGTTGTACAATTAAAAATGTAATAAAGAACTGCTGACGACACTAATTTTTATTGCGTAACCCTTTCTTGGCACCCCTGTCATTGTATTTTGAATTGTGCTTCGTTTAAACCTGCTTTTGAAATGTCAAAATTCAGTAGTCGTAGTAACCTATAACTTTTGCAGTTGTGGGCAATTTTCAAGATAAAAGCATTTTCAAAATCGACTGGATAATTTATGTTAGCGCTCATCTTCCAAGGTCGCAATTTTGACAATCCATAAAATAAAAAATGAAAACGGCCGTACGACCCAAGCGCTGCCGCACTTAAAATTCGAGCAAAAACCGCCGGTGGGAAGGCGCTGTTAGAGAGTCTTCTATTATTATCAATAAACTGCAAGCCTTTTAAAAACAAATAAACACAGTAAATACTAGCACATTAACGTACTTCAATCTGTCAAATTTCTTCAATCGATGTTCAACCTCATCACAATAGTGAAATGTTTATGTTTGAATGCTAAAATTTTACAGATTCTGGTAGGTTGACCTGCTATCATCTATTATGAACAAACTAGGTAGGCTAGTACGCGTACAACAAGCTATCAAAGCTTGTTATAAGTTGCTATCTGCGAACTCCGTAGTTAAAGCGTAAATCAAGTCGACCGAATTAAGTTGTCATGCCGTAGCACGGCCTTTTTAAAACATCTGTCACTCACTCATTTTGATCGGATTACAACGTGATGGTACGTACTTTAAACAAATGACACAGGTTTAAAGTGTAAATTCAAATTAAATATTTTGCCGTTGAAGTAGTTTATTATTCTCGTTACGTGTTTTAATTAAAACACGTAATCGTAACGTAAAACACGTAAATCTAGTTTTAATAAGACCTTTTAATTAAAAGGTCTTATTAAAACTAGAAATTAATTAATTACTGTTGAGTTTTTGGAAAACATTCCAGGAACTTTTCCACGCATCTGAATAAAAAGTAGCCTATAGCTTTGCTAGATAAATCTAAAGAGACTTTGGGTTTATCTGGCTCTGCAATATTTTTTCAGTATACTTCATTACTTTTGGTCTACTAATTTCTGACATAAGTCCGTTCAAACAAACAAACAAATTATTCTTCGTAGCATAGATTTTCAAAGAATTACATTAGCCATGACGATGTGTTTCTACTGGTCATTTTATTAATTGGCAACCTTATCTCTAAGATCACCTATCTATGTATACACATTAGAAACAAGGAGCAACTGTACCAAATCTATCACATACACAAATAGAACACAGAGACTGGTGAAAGCCACTTAAACAATAGAGTCGGTCAGTGATGTGTCAATCTTAATGCGGTCGATTAAGTGTGATACGGAGTGACCCCTTTGTACATTGAATGGTTAATAAACTCCGGCCCATCTAGTACGAAGGCGGTATGTTCCTTATCGGGAAGAGTGCACCAAAAAATTAAAGCTGGTTTATTTAAATTGTGTAATAGGGGTATTATGTGGGCTCAACCCGCAGAATATCTGCATTGCGATGTAAATTCTGTGACAAAATTGTTACTATAATTGCTTGTGTGCTTTACAATTTATTTGAAGTAGTAAAAACATGTGAGCATCACTGAAAAATGTGACACGTCGGTAGTAATGGAGATCACTCACACACACAGAGAAGGAATATAATGTATAATAGTTTTTACATTTAAGCGGTCGAGAACCTACATTTCTAAATACCTTCCGAAATACGACGGAGTAGGTAACTCGTTCTTACATTGATGATCCACGGACCAATTGTGGAAAGCGAGACCTTCTGATCAATCAACCTGTGCGGCTGTTATTTAACTACGAACTTCACACAATCTGCGATGCATTCACAACGAAATAGTCTCACCATCTAGATTATGACATCATTGCTGCAACTTTCCTTTAGAGCGCACTGTGACGCACACAAATATTTTTTCTGCCATACTCGTTCTAGCATAAAGTGCATGTTAGCTCTGGATTCGTCCGCCTGGGCTACGGGTTGTTCGAAAGAGTTACCGCGGCCCTGGCACACAAAGGGCTCCCGAAGGAACACGGTGGGTTTTAGTCAGTAAAAGTCTGTCACTCCCTCCCGCTGTCACCCACAGTGAGAGGGGTCATACTGATAATTCCCCATCTTTAAAAAAATAGCTCTGGGCTCGTTAATGGAATATCGACGTGTATCTTACTATCCTATAAAAGTAAACAGCGCTCATATTATAACTTACTTACACTTTAAAATGACATCGTGTAAGCACTGGCGCCAGCAACTAATCTAATCTAAACGCGCCACAGAACAGTAAAGTTATCAGGTGCTACACAGCGGTGTCTTAATCTTTAACGAGTTTACTTCGGCCTATCTTTGAAAGTTTTACGTTCTGATTATTCTTCTAATTAGTATTAGTGCTTAGGTCGGAGTTCTAAGTGTGGTGATTTTTTTATTAGTTAGTGTTATGTATTAGGCTTTTTGATCTCTTTATTTTCATTATTTTATTTTTAAGTTTTAGTAGCATTTTTTTTTAATTTCCACATAGCAGAGGGTACGCACGGTTTATCTTTCTGGGCCAAAAGATTAACGTTTTAGAAATGTTTTATTTAAGTTGTTCAATATCTTATCGTCAGTATTTTACTGCACCACTGCAGTGCAGGGGCCTCTTCACACAAAAAAGGAATGAGCGTTAATCACCTTGCTAAATCAAGGTGGATTGGTTGCTAGATTGATGAGACTGTAACGTCCAGGTTTTCTCAAAATGTTTTCTTTCAGTGGTGTTTATACACACAACATAAACAAAATATATTGATATTTGCCTAACCTGAAATCGAACACACTGCACACTCTCACTTGAAAGGCAGGTTCTTTTAATGGATTATTCATTATCATATACAAATGTATTACTTACCACATGTGAAGTTTTATTTTTAAACACAACGCTTATGTATTGTCCAGTATTTAACATTCTATTCTATAAAGTTTTCAGATGAAGCTGTTAGCGTTGTCAGTGTAAAAATATAAGAGAAGAATAAGAAACGTGTTCGGAATAATTTATTAGCAATTTCTTTATTCTTGGACTGAAAACATTTTGTGCATAGAAATAGCTCGCTTTAATTAAATTTCCGTATTTTTGTCTGTTACTTGAAATCAGAGTAAGAAAAAAAGGAAAATAGATTTGTAATAGTAACCTAGTAGGAGGATTTTCAATGTTTTTAAACTTTCGCGACTTGCTCACATATTTTAGATAACCAGACGAGTCTTACTCGCGATGAAATTATTATTCGGCCGAATTGCGAAACGTCGGGAGAAAAGAGGTATCGTAAAACCTTTATAATTTCATCGCGAGTAAGACCCGTCTGGTTATCTAAAATATAGGAGGATTTTGTACTGAGAAAATAGATGTTGATTATAAATTGTTCAAAGTACTGTCTTTAATAAAAAGAGAACAACTTATTGACTAAGTGTATAGCGATTTTATACACAAAAATATATTTGTCTCATCGACAGCCTGAAATGACCATTACTGGACAAAGGCCTCCCCTAAGCTGGGGTGATTTACCCATCACCGCAGTGCACGGAGCATGCGTTGGTGATCAAGACTAGCTGTTCCCCACGGTTCCATCCGTGTCCCAAGGGTAATAAGTCAATAGTTTTTGCGTTATAGCTAGACAGACATACTTACTGTCAGATAGTTACTGTCGCTTTTATCCTATTAATAATATTTTCTAACGGCCGTTCCCAATAACCAATAAGAGATATAATTTTGACATTAGCCCCATACAAGTAATGTCAAAATTCTATCTCTAGTAAGCAAATCCAGAGATAGGTTATTGGGAACGGCCGTTAATGTTAGTTTCACTAAAGATTTACCAGTAACTTTCACGACCACTAAGCCCGAACCCATTTTACTATTCCCCATACAAACTATTTTACCAAGAGCTTAACTACTAATACGTTTTTCTTGAACCGAAGCACTATATGCACTTGCAATGAAGAATACTGAGAAAGTCTGAAGTTCAAATATACTAGAGGGATTATGGTGTGAGTTTCCAATTTAATATACCGCTTAAAACGGTACTGTGGTTGCTACCACGTACTTTGGTCTTTCGGAATTTTAGGAACTTTGCAAGTGTTTAGGTAATTTGATGCATAGTTGTATGTACAGACACAGCACATCAAGTTACCACAATCTGTCAAATTTCTGCAATAGATTTTCAACCTTATCGCAATGGCGGTAGGTTAATATTTGATTGGTAAAATTTGAGAGATTCGTATACGTTGACCTGCTGTCGTTTGTACATTGTAGAACGCAATTTAATCAGGTTTATTTTAGGTGTTTTCTTGTTATACGATAAGGTACAGCGTTACTTTTTATTTTATTGAACCATTTATGTACACAGTTAATATATGAAAGAAGATGTAAACCCATAACAGAGTACAAAGATATTTTTCAAAGTTAACTGCAAAGTAAATGCAGCTGACTATTTTTATTAAATAAAACCGATGACTATTGTGCCGAATATTGGTCTGAATCTGAATGGAGGAAAATACAGCTCCAAGTTCTTCCTTTTTCCTCATTTTCATGAAAATCACCATAGAGATGTGATACATTTTTCATTAACACAGCCCAACAATCCTGCTAATCGGGTTGGCGACACAAAAGATTTCGCCACTAAACGCGAGTGGGACCGGGCGACATTCGTAATAAAAAGTACCCTCTATACACATACTCGTATTTACGTCTCGAGACGCGGGAAGCTCTCCAGCCTTTATTATTTACGCGCCGCGACAGACATGTTGACAGTGGTTAAGGTGACGTTTCAATGATGCGGATTCAAATCGCAAGAAATAAATGCCAGCATCAACTTAAAAACGCAGCTGCTCAATTGTTTCGAATTAATGTTTTACAAAAAGTGTGACTTTTATACCAGCTGTAAATGACATGTATCCAATAAAAAATGGACTTTAATATAGCCTTAAAATGGTTGTGTATTTTGTTGTGTTAAATCCAATATTTGCGATAGAATTCATTTGAATTTATTCAAGAGTGTCTGACCACTTGCGACGACTGATAGAGCACGATTTGTCTTCTTACTGTCGTATCCTAATTATGTTTGATTTGAAACACAAATAAATTAATAAAAAGTGAAATATTATCAAGATCTGCGGTTCTTTATATTTTAAACAATATCAGGGAACTAGCAGATCAAGATGTAGCGGATATTTTTTTTTGAGAAATAAAAAACATAAGTATTGTTGTATCAATATTGTTCGAAATATTGTTTCTAATATGTATGTCTTGCTAGACGCTACACATAAAAAAAGTACTAACTAATAATCCAAGCAAAAAAAGACAAAGACTTAATACCCAAATCGCACCAGTGAAACCACACCTACCTCGTACTTCAAAATATGAAAGGTGCCCGATGAAGTAGCGTTGTGAGTCGCCCACAGAGAATATAAACCGCACACCCAGCGTGCATACACATCCGCGTTTTACGGGGATTGCATTCAGACAAAGAATCTTCGTGTTCCTCCCACACTTTTTTCGTGGAAAAAATAAACGCAATAATGAAACCGTTGGAAATGTTTCTCAATTTTTCTGTTCATTTATTCGAACGAGTTAAGGAAGTGAAATATGTATTTTTTTGCATGTTTTTAAGGTACGTATTAATTCCTTAAGATGTCTTAAAAACACTATAAGGAAGAAGCTCTTCTATTTTTACTGAGTGGCATTTTTCGTGGGTGCAATAAAAACGTGGGATTAGGGATAAAGAGGATCCTGTATGTTGATTAAAATAAAGGACAATCACCTGTTTACCTGTAGAAAAGCGTTATCCAATATTAGAAAACATAATTTTAGCTATAAACTTTGATTTAAAAAAAATATGGGATACCTACCAATCGTGTCAAATTATTTAGTTTAACTTTTAGTTATCATTTTAAGGATGATATTTTAAATGTATTTTTTTCTCAATTTCATCTAATTCAATGTAAAGAAATATGAAACAAATGCTACTATCACAAGTCGTTACTGCAATCTGTTAATGTATTGAAACGCTGAAATTAACTGTATTCATGAAAGCATAAACATTGGTATGAATAACAATTTTACATTTTGGTGCAATATGAAAGTTTTAACAACAGTCTATTGCACATGATTCGAATCGTCCATGCGTACACAGAATTTCAATATCCGTCCATGGGTTTATAGAGGTACTTCCACCCAAAAGGCTGCTTACACACTCACGATTAAACTGTATTAAAATCCCGCTTTAATATCGCATGCTGATTAAAGTTGCATCGCTTTTCTTCATGCATTTTTGAAGCGTCGTGAATGCTGGCGCAAAAAATACAAGACAAATATGAGACGGTGAGTTTTTTCTTTTTTGTCTTACAAGTTAAATGAAATACCATATTTTTCCAAGTATTTTCTGGACCTATATAATAGCGTAACATTGTAATAAATTGAGCCGTAGCTTTCCTGGAGTTTGAACGCATTTTATAAAATTCTAAAACTCTTTTCATAAAATTGACAGGTTTCATTATTATGATATTTTTATGGGGTTGTTTTATAAATCTTATTAAAATTGCGATTTTTTATTAATCGTAATTAGCAAAATATCTCACAATCTGCAACCAGCCTAAATACCGTTTTGACATTTTAATATAAATTTGATACTTTACTGGCAACTCCGATATTAGTGGCATTTGAATATCGAGTGCGATACAAGTTAGTTCGACGATGGTTGTAGGAAATTAAATGGTCTGGCTTTATACAGTTTCTGCGCTGAACGGAACGTGAACTAAGAATATAGTACCGGCTATGCAGTTTGCATAGTTCACAATAGATTGAAAAGCTAAATGTATATTAAAATTCGTATAGTATTTGTGTATTGAAACTCAGTGAAATGATCTTCGCGTAAATTGATACACATTTTAGCATGTAACAGCGCGCTCATTTGAAATAATGTATAGCCAGTTATAATTTTGATATGAAAATAGTTATTGCATACATGTAAATTCTTAGGACAATCATAGCTATGTAGAAATTATAATATTAGTTTTACTATACTTGATATAAAGTTTTAAGGTCTAGAAAATAAGAAATGGTATATTTTGCTTTTCATGATTGAGACGTACCACCAAATTACCTATCCGTTGTTTTTTGATTAGAGATTAGACATAATTTCAAAATTTTGACAAAATCTTAAATCTATACAAATATAGTTATAGGATTCCAGTGTTAGTAACGGAAAAATATTTTCAGCCGATTTAATATTTAATTAGTATAAAATAAATTAGAATATGTTCTTGCAGGAACATAACTAACGGCCTACAAATGTATTTAGTTTCCCTAATTTAATTTTATCCTAATGAGGGTAAAATTTTGAGAATAATTATTATAATATTATCTAATAGAACAGCTAAATTAGAAATGTTTGGAAGCCAAAATCAAATTGTACGTAAAATATTTAGTTTCAAAAGTTATTATTTGTTATGTAGTAAACAGTTTACAAAATACAATAATTAATACTACGAATAGTATTCATTCATTTTAACATGTAAATTAACAAAACAGTAAAATTGGTTTATTTACATTTCTATTTAGCTAAAATACTTTAAAAACTACATAGGTAGTATCAAACGATAGCAACTTATGTTACAGATAGTATCAGTCTTATCACTACAAAAATAGCAGCAATCTTTCATGAAAACGGCTGAACGATTTTATTGAAATTTTGTAGAGACTACTTTAAACCTGGTATCGTTCACCCGCGGAAACTGCATACAATATATTGTATTAAGTAACCATTTCACGGGAACGGAGTTGCGGACTAAATTTAGTTCAAGTATTAGATATGAAAAATTCGCCTGTTTTGCTAACATACTTATTTACCCACACATAATAAAATAAGGATAAAGAATTCAAAGGAATAATATCTCCTTGTCTCGTTAACCCCACACGATATCTTCACTTTATCACCGTCCCTGCCCTGGCCCATTATGTCGCGGAAACGTTTTTAGTTCAACAGATCACAAGAAAGAACGTACGAGGAAGGAAATGCATTTTTCCTCACTGAAACCACGCAAAACTCGTCCTTATTCCTTAGCTGATAAGGTGCAGTAAAGGTGTATTGCTTAAGTTGGTAAATTCAGTCACAAGATTAAGGGTGATCATTGGTATAGTAATTGTATCTATGAGGAGCTACATGAAACTATTTCAGTGGAATTCCTTTATTGCTATTAGTATGTAAGTGAGGGTCTTACCACTAATATTACTTTATGTGGTTTGTGTTCGTGTGTTGCAGTTTCTATATGAGTTTGGATTATGTTAGAAAGGTCAGGTTTTTGATCAAGTATAGATTATACTTAGAGCAATTCTGGCAGGGTTATTATCGAAGTAAGGCTTACTTCTTATACCAAGTAATATGAGAGTTATAATAGAATTTGATTCTCCTTTAGTCTCCTTGTCATGTCATAATATTAATAAAAAAACATTTTTGAATTTACTTTTTGAAATATAGATTAATCTTGTAATTACACAGTTTCAGTGATCGAGATATCTTTGAAGACATAAATTCATGTCCAGAATAACAGATGGCGCCACTGAGTTCAGGGGTAGACTGTTCAAATGAAAATTAGGTAGCCTTAAATCCCCTGGGAGTGATTTTAACTAAGCTTTTACTTAAAGGTCTGTTTAAGCTAAAACCTTTTGGAAAAGCAAACATCAAATCCATTTAACTTGAAGTTGTTTTGTAAACGCGTCTTAATTGAGATATAAGCTTGGGCTAAAAAGAAAATGTGGACAAATGGATCCCACCAAAAACATTCTGTAAAAAATTTGCCAATTCTCGCTGAAGCTGCTTGTTTATCTCTAAAAAGTAATGAAATCTAGACAAAGTCGTGCTGAGTCTAAGGATTCTTACTGCGGTTTCTTTACTATTATTATAGTTAATGCTATATGACTGGCCGTTGATCATTCTTTAAACGTTAGTGAGTACAAGTCAACGGCCAGTCATATAGCATTAACTATAATAGTAAAGAAATCGCCGTAAGAATCCTTAGACTCAGCACGACTTTGTCTAGATTTCATTACTTTTTAGAGATAAACAAGCAGCTTCAGCGAGAATTGGCTA
>NWSH02000535.1:12068178-12082680 GCA_002382865.2 Heliothis virescens
AACCTAAGACTCAGCACGACTTTGTCTAGATTTCATTACTTTTTAGAGATAAACAAGCAATTCCATAGAGACTTGGCTAGTTTTTTACAGTATGTTTTTGGTGGGATTAAGGTTACTTTTTCTTCTTTCTTTGAATACCTACAAGTAATACCACAAAATGAAATATGTACATTAAAAACTAAAAAAAATCTCATCAAAATATCAAAGAAGAAAAAATCCATCATCAAAAAAATAAACGCGGCCGTATAAATAACATGTTAGACTGAACGTTAAACTCACAAATGGAATTCATTTCCCAAAATCCGCGTCAAAAGAGCACTTAACATACGTAACATATTCAAACGAGGAGGGGACTTGACAAAATAAGTTATTTAGGTGCTCATTATTTTGGTGATAGAGGTGTTTGGCGAAAGAAGGTGTAATAACGGTAAATGGTACCCCATCATGTAGCGGGGCATCTACGTCTGAGATGCGGATAGCTGTGTTGGGACTACCAACGCTTGTCGGATTTATGTCACTTTGAGAGCGAAGTCTACTTTATCAAGGTGCATTGTTGATCAAGCTTGTGATTGAAGAACTCAATAACTGGTGTAAAATATTAGTCCATCTTTTTGGATTTTTCTTTTTGGTGATCATGTTACAGTTACTAAATAAACAATGTTAGCAGATTTAAATGCAGATAATGCAGCTGGAATTGCGACATATATTGAAGTCCCATATATACCTTGCCTAGTACCGACAATATGCACTAAGTCAACAATGATTTTTTAAACAGTGGACATTTTTATCCAGCCTAAAATCATTATCTGACTTCCAATAAACAAACCAATGGTACTAACTTTAAGGTGCCGTGCAGCACGAAGTAAAATTCTTGTACTTATTACCTCGACTTTTTAAAGTACAAAGCATCGTCTACATTTTTGCACTCCTATTTAGCATTGTTACTTAAAAAACAAAACTGTCAACGTTTCGCTTTTTTTCTTTTGCTTTTTCTTCCCGTCCTGTGTTTTTGGGATTACGGTAATATGAGCCTGGAGACTGTTCTTATTAGCATAATATTGTCATGCTTTTATGGTAAATAGGAAAATCAGGCTTATGCGATTCTTGTTCATGGTGTTTTCAACCTGTGGAATTTTGGAGTGTCCCTAATGATAGTAAATGGAATAAAAATATATGGACTGAAAGCTGATAATTATATTGACCTTGGTAAAGTTCAACGTGGGAGAAAATTTGTCAGCCGCTTTATAATATTTTCGTCACGATTTTCTTGTAATTTTTCGGGTCAACTGTTGAGAAATAATTCTTTGTCTTGTATTTTTTTATCGTTTGTTATTTTCGAACCTATTCTATTGAAGCTTCATAGACCATGAGTAATCTTGTTATTTGATGCTTACGACTCCCACTCGGTGTTGTGGAGCTGTTCGTAAGATGTGTCGAAACTATAGTAATTCAATGTTCTATCGTGCGGAATAAGGGTACCACAGATTCCTTTGAAGATATTATAAGTCTAGACGGTTGAGGCAAAGCATTGGAGCTGTGGGGTTGTATAAGTGATACTGAATTAGATATCTTTGAGTTACTATAGTTGAAATGGTATGTATTTTGTTATAAATAACATTTTTTGTTACCTTGTAATTAAACACTTTTGTACGATCTATGTCTTGAAAAATTGTATGTGAACTGTACGTTTCATAAAATAATTTTAATTATTGCTCTCGTTCACTGGCTTTGTATTCTGTTTTAGTAAAATATAGGGCAGGTAACAGGAGTGAGAAATGCCGAAAGCGACAACAATTTGACATCCACTAAAGAACTTTTATTTTACGACAAACTGAAAAAATATACAACTATTACCTTGTTGTTTAAGTCAGTTACTTTACTTGCTTTATCATATACGTTTTGCCTATCACAAATCTCCTAGTCCCAATTTGCAAAAATACTGTCCAAATCTCGATAATGTTGTACTCTCAACTCGATATTGTCTTTATTTCACCCTCGAAACCACAAGGACTAGTGAGGGGACACTTCACTTCGGCCCCGGCTTTGCTCTCGACAAATTAAACAAGTTGACTCGCTCAAAGTTTGACAAATCCGATTTCCTGTCGCTCTTTTAGAAGTTTCTAGACCATCCGTTGGTGTGATGGAGTTAACTATTCTACTTAAAGTGGGGACAATTTTGAAAGCATTTGCTACTGATGAAGCTAAATAAAAGACTAAAGTAAGCCGTTATACAAAGAGAAAGTTTTAGTCGGTGGGTTGTAAAGTCAGTCAGGTAAGTACTTAATTACTCTATTCGTTTTTGTATCCTACTGACGCCCTGAAGTGACGACACCCATTTATGTAGCAGAATTTTCATAAATATTACCTAGAGAACATTCATTCACTCAGAAAGATTAGTACCTACGTAAAATTACCTCTTAGATATTATTATACACGGATTTTCTCATCTAAGAACATATTATTGTATTTACACTCCTCTTTCTCTCTGTCACGCGTGGGTGGTTTCTTTATAAATATATAAGTACCTAAATTATTTTATTTTCGTAACGCATTTTACTAACTTACGGTTCACCTTATATCAGTTTTGTCAATTATAGTCGGTGCGTAGTCGTGTGAGATCCGCTTATGTCATATTCTTCCAAGAATAGAATGTTAGGTAGGTCACGCACGTGACGTTTATCTAGAGTGCCTTCAACATTCACTGAATTTACTATTATAGTGTACTTTATTATTACGATAAAGAAAGTTTTGCCTGCGGTTTTACTTGTATGTTTCAGAAAGAAGACTCTGTTAGTGAAAGAAAACTATTTCATACAAGCTGTTTTCCGCGGGTTCTCTTGCGTCACGTGAAAACTTCAGCACTTTCCAGGAGAGTAAAAGTTACGTTACGGTAATTGGAATTGTTGCAGCCGTTCATGCGTGATTCGACGACAAGAAAAAAAATACATTATGTAAATCTTTTCTTAGATTTCGATTTACATTAAATTAGTTCTGTGATTTACCCATGAAAGCGTAATGTACTTCCAAGGACATAAGCAAGGTTTACCATCATCAATCTTTTACATCTATATTGAATGTTGTATACCGGTGCGCACGTACAAAACTCGGTGTTAGTTCCCAAGAGGTAACAAAACTCCATTATAATTCTACGTCATTAGCAAAACTTTTGGAATCAGTCTCATGTAGTTACTGCTTCCCTTTTGTTTGGCTTATTGTTCCAAATTTGGTATTAGTTACCCCGAAGTGTGGGAGATTGTGGATTGCGTTATCCAAGTTCGTATATGTAATGTCTCTCTGATTTACTTGTATCTTTACTACTTCAACAAGTTTCGTATCAAACAATTAGACATCTCAAGATTATAATGTATCTATTCCATTTAGTGTACCAGTAATTCTATTAGTTGTAATAGTATTATGGGTGCTTGTTGTTTAGTATTTGGAATCTATATCATTGGTGTTATTTTTTATTTAATTGAGGCATTATGCATTTAATGCACTTGATAAAAGAGAGACAAAAGCTTGTAGTACATATAACGGGATATCAAGGAGCAATGCCAATTCTTCTTATAAGGTCGGACAGAAGTATCCAGCCCATAACATGATCAGCTTATATCCGGCTCTAGGTTACTCAAAATTCTTATTAAAAGCCTAAGCAGCACGATGGCAACTTACAAACCGCAGTTAAGCATTTCTCGTCCACATACACACCTACAACAGTTGGAAGTTATTTACCATTCAAAACAGGTGCTAATGACCCTTAACCATCATGCCAAAAAGTCACGCAATGGGGTCGCTCCCTCACTGGAAATCCCAAAAGGACTAAACACTGGACTGCTTTCATTGTAAACCAGCAGGTTATGAGTCCTTAGAGAATTTTGACACTTTCATCGGTCACTTGGTAATGGTGGCCAGTATTTCTTTCATGGTTGAATTCATGGAGTTGGTTAAAATATTATGTGCAGTTGGCAAAGAAAGTGATCCAATTGATAATTGCTAAGGCTTACTTATCTGACATAGCGCATAGGAATATCGACTTGAATCGTGAGATGGTACACCAGACGTCTGGCAAGCAAAGGGTTAATTTAGTTAAAAGAGCAAAGTTCTAACATACATTGGAGATAATCTGATCACAAGTCAACGTGCAAAAAAATATGAAGCGAATCGCTAACGATATGCGGGGGCTGATGCTTTTACTGAAAAAAGGTTTGTGCGTGGGTTGTAATTTCTAAAACTACTGAACCATTTCCAAATAATCTTAGGCTTATGCGCTTATGCAAAATATTTTCGTCATTTTTCGTATGATTATAAAGGTAACGTCGTGAGAAGAATATTCTCCGTATAAGAAAGTAATATTTACCTATTATGATTCTGGCAAAAAAAGGACTGTACGCGTAGGTTCAGCATGCGAGGAAAGCCGCGAGAAAATGTAGTGGTCTTCATAAATGAATGGATAAGATTAAATAGAAAGCACTCATGGCAATTCCCAAAGCTTATTCTGATATTACCATTCACGGCGTTATCAGGAATGTACCAGAGAATCCTAGCGTGGAAACGTGAAATTGAATTTTAACTAGATTCTAGAACAACTAGGAAACTAGGCATATTACCTGTTGCGCAAGTTTCATAATATTGTTTTGAATTTTGAATGGTTCATCGAAATCGTAAGTCCTTATGGAATTTTACTTAAAATAGCTTCTGCCCACAGCTTCGTTTTTGGGGAATTTGCAGAACTTTGATTGTTATTGTTGAATTGTAAAATCGTTGAATAATAAAAACTTATAAACCCATCACCATGGCCACATATAGCAACAGATTTTTGCCACTTGACTGCCTATGCTAAAACTATTTCAAAGTCAGCTTTCGATTCGCATCTATGAAACTGCATATCAATATGTTCTTCGAAGTACAGCTATTTTGGTTTCTCCGTCCAACTATTAGGCTAAACCAATATTCCAAGACTGGAATTTGGGCTACAACTTCCAGTAACTGTAACATCTGTCAATATTCTATGAAACGTAGAATGCTTCAATGAACTTACCAATTTGTTGAAGTCAGTGATCCAAAATGACCTACAAAGTTAATCTATTAAAGATATTTTCTGGTGTAACCTGACAATGATCAGCGTGTCCCATATGGGACTATCAACGTAAAGAGATCTTACCTTATAAAATCATAGGTATAGCTACTAATACTACTACTACCTGCTCTTTTTTCTCCATGTCCTTGTTTTCTATGCGTAAAGTGAGTTTAACAGTGTCTTTAATAAAACGAAAGCTGCGATCTCAAATTTTTTATTAATATTTTATTACTAATTACAATATCCAAATCCTTATACTCAATATTTACAAGAATTATGATTACTATATTACATTTCATTTCGTTTACAGGCCTTAGTCATAAAAATCCGGTACATTAATATATATAACGCAAACATACATTGAAGGTTCGATTTCCGCATCGCCACATAAATCTGTATAAATAGAAGTGTCCATGTCCTCACATTTGAGCGTATGATTTGTGTTTGTGATACTCAAAACATAATACATATTTGCAACATTGAACCCGCAAACTGAACTTTTATTTAAATATACAGCATTTTGTTTGTTACTCGTCTTATTTACAACGACTTCATTAACTGTTGGTTTAATTTCAATTACAAAATGTATAACAGCATTATCGTAATCTATTTCATTGGCATTTGTTTTTATGCTAAACCTAATTGCATTATTTGTACAAAAGAGATCATCGTTATTAGGAATCTTACTTAATGTAGCATTGGAATAATTTCTACTCACAACTTAGCTTTCTTGTTACTTAAAATCACTATTTGCTTTTGGAATTTGTTTTCAAACTTTTATATTATTACAATGTTCTTATCTGGAAGTCTTAAGCTTAAAATTTTAAGCTGGTAATCGTCTTTAGGTTTGGTCACGTGGGTGTAGTAGCAATTTGTGGAGATTAGTTGAATAAAATTTATTATCATTGTCTTTCCAACAGAAAGGTCATCTTAAAATAGCATCTACAAAGTTTTGATGACGGTGCTAATTTTATACCACTGCCTGTATATTTTATGGAAATCAAATCGGCATGACTTATATTAAAATTATTCAGTTAAAAAACATTGCTTTTTCGGAGTATATAAAAATGATCGGTTTATAAAAAAAATATCTTAGGTTTTACTGACTTGGGACATAGGCAGAAAAATAGTAAAGCTAGATACTGACATTATGGATCTATGTATACAACACTGGGTAGAACATTAAACTGGACTTTCAATTACACTTACTAAGAAATAATTTAATTAAATATCTAAACCAGTCTTTTTTCTTAAAATCTAAAAATCAAGCATCATAGCAGAATTTCAAAATTATAAGCTTATAGTGCTGAAATATTCGGCGAAATTCAAGAAACATCTCAGCGAGAGATTAATGTTTCGATTGCTGATCTAATATGCATACAAAAGGAAAAATATGCACGGTGATAATCGTATTACTTTAGAGGCCATTAAACGAGCGATCGTTGCCAAAGGAGCTAGGATAATTGGTTCTATAACCATTACGTGACTCACTTTAGAATGCCTGTTGGAATTTTAATACAATGTTATTTATTTTCGCCATTTCCCGATCTTTTCCGTCCATTTCAGCACTATTATAATAGATAGCATCACACACTATTTACGATAACATAATTAAAATACACTTATTGTTAGTAACGTCACTACCAAAAACAGTTTTGGGAGAACTCGTAAGCTTGTATTTGATTGCCAGTAACTTTCATCCTTAGACGAGAGCATCAGAGAGTCTTCGCCACTTCTCACTAGCTCGCGGGGACACGGCAAAGTTTCTACAGGCATATTAACTATTGTCAGCTGATTGGCCACTACTGGTTGTACAGTTGGTTCGAATTTATATTGATTGTCTTCATACAATTCTTCTTCATTGCCATCTTGTTGTAATACTTCTCCATTTGCTTCGATCTCGTAAAGTTGTTCGGATTTTGAAGGCTTAGCGTCAATCATTTGGGAGTTAACGTCATTTGATGTACTCTCAACCGCCTCGCCTGTACCTATCACACATGTGACACTGTCTAAAGCCATTCTTAGAGGTTCGCTTCTCGTTTCGTTTCTCAGAATTTGTATCCATGATAAACGGCAATCGCAACTCAGTTTGTTACCTGTAACAAGAAAAAAATATTTACTTTTTCATCCCAAGAATAAATACCTGGAGTATCATTTGTCAAGAGAATTGTTAAACTATTCTCCATCATACATGATAGACAAGAGATAACAGATTGTGTTAAAGAAAGATTGAATTTCAAAATTATTCTACAGGAAAAAAAGGGGAACTGAATTGTTCAAGAATTTTTCAAAACTTTAAGTGTTTTAGCAAAAAATACAACATTTGAGTAAATATTTCAAACTAAAAAGTTATAATCACATAATGTGATGAGATTTAAATTTTATGCTCTTGTAAGTTCAAGTTCAGATTTCTGCGTGCGTAAGTTTATTTTAGGGACGAGCAAGTAAAATAAAGGGTGTTTTTATAAAAACATCTGCTTAATACGTCGCGTCTTTTAACTTTTTTATAACTTAACATTATTTGTTGAGAAACTAAATAAAATATTGAGATTTGACATACGATAATTATTATGTAGTAACACTTAAATACTTCGACTTTAATGAATCTGTTTTTATATCTAGATAATACGCCCCTTTATTTACAGATAAAAAGTTTTTGTTAATTAAATCTTTTATTGTCTATCTCTCATATAGTATGCATGAAGTATCGCAGTATTGTTATCTGTTTCAAAACTCTCTTCTAATCCAAACTTATTTCATTAAAACCCTTAATTATTACACACACGTGCCAATTTAATCAAAAAACATCGTGATGTTTGTATTTAATAAAACTGCGGCATTGTGTGAAAATTCGACTTATTGCAATAGCTCTGTCGATAAAGGGAGCTGTAACACTCATTAATTGTCCTTAATGTTAAGGGTGCTTTAGTAGGGGGATTAAACACAGGAGGGAATCCCCCAATCCCCATTGTTTGCACAAAACACACTTATTTAACTTCCCAAGAGTAACATGCTGTGTGCTTATTTATACGTAAATACATGTTACTACCAAAAATGGACGCGTAATAACATTATAATGGAAATGTAATGTCGTTCATTTTGAATAATCGCATTGACAGTGATAGAATTGAATATTTCCTTGTCATAAACCAAATAGTGGTGTTTGAAATTTGTGTAATTATTGAGGGGAGCGTGAATTATACACCTTAACGATACTGGAGGGTCAGTATGAAAGGTGCGTTTAAAAGGGTAAATAATGACCCGAATTTAAGGGATTATAGTCCACTGATACTATACGTAAAAGCAAAACTTGAATGATTTAAATACTTCGAAAACCGGTTGTAGCAAGTCTAAACACAGAACAAATATAAATAAAATAATGCAATGTAAATTGCCGTAGCTTAGATTTCCAATAATAAAAGTAAAACTCACCACTCAAATACAGAACAGAATTCTTCATTTTCAAATTCTCCAATATCGGCTTTATTGTCTCGTAAGTAAAATGTTCTATCTCATTGTTCCTCAAATCCAATAATTCAAGACCGCGCACACCTTCTAATAGCCCCTCATTAATAGACTTCAATTTATTCCCTGTCATAGATAATTTCTGTAACAGAGCGAGACCATCGAAAGCTCTTTCAGACAGAAATTTCAATTCATTATTATCCAAAAGTAGTTCGTTAAGATTCCACAGCTCCGTGAAAGTTAAATCGCCCAACATTGACAACTTGTTGGACCGCAGATCCAATCTCGTCAGATTAGCTAAGCCTCTGAATGTGTCTCTAGTCAGAACCGTAATTGAATTAGCCTCCAGTATCAAATCGTTTAGTACGGTCAGATGTTCAAAACAACCGTCGTGCGCTAGGTTGATACTGTTAGAAGACAAATCCAGATATTTGAGACTCGGCAAATCCACAAACACGTCTCTTTGCACTTCTGTTACTTTATTCTCTTTTATAGTTAGGTTTACGAGCGACGGGAGATTCGTGAACGATGAAAAGTCCAATTCGGTTATTTTGTTGTTCATCAGAGTTATTTCTTTTAGTGTGGTTATGTTAGAAAATGTTCTTTTCTCAATCTTGTTTAGAGTGGCGTAGTGTATGAACAGTTTTTGTAATCGTTTCATGCGATGGATCACGTGGAATGGGATGAATCTAAGAGCTCCGTCAGACCGAACGTTGAATGTTAGCCTTTCCAAATATGGTTGAGAGTTGAAAGTGGACCATATTGGGTCAGTTTCGTCTATACCTCCGTTGAAAACCCAGCAGTCGGCTCTAGTGGCTGTTTTGACATCAGTGCTTTCGCAATAGCAATGTACTTTAGACTCTCTGTTGGTTATCTCGCATATGTTATCTTTAACTTGCGTTCCATGGAACCTCCTTTCAGTTTTATCCCTGCGTTTTTCATTTAGACGGCTTTCAGTGTAGGATATTTGCACTGAAGTCAGAGCCAAAGCTAGGAGTAAATATTGGACGACGGTCTCCATGTCCCCCTTGCCTTTTCACTAACCTGGAACAAACAAAAAATAAATTAAAGAGTTGCTTTGAAAGCGCCGCAGCGTAAAGTCCGGTTGAAATATACCTAATATCATTTTTTGCAAGTTTTAATAAATGCCTGACTTGGAAGACGCTTTGTGAATTTTAAGATATTTTGCATATTATTTTACCTCTTCCTACATTTTTAACAACATTACGTAACTACTACTTTTTTAATATAAGTGCTTCGTAAAAGTAACGTCTTAAAAAACAAGTTTTAGCCAAATTATATTAAATAAGTTCGTCCATATTCTGCGCTAAATAAAACCCAGGCTCCATTGTAGGCAACTGCTGTAAATTTACATAATCACTTAAACAGGAGGCTTTAAAACAATGACTCAGCGTTGGCTCGCTACTTTATTACCAAAACTGATCGTAATTCATTCACCCATTGACTTGTTGGAGTGGGTATCGGATGTATCGCCTGCACTCAGCCTAATTTGTGGGGAGGCGTGTAATGAACGCACCGGAACATGTCACGTGACTTTGAGTCATTTATGCTGCACTCACCCTCTGGATATTCGGCTTTTTGTTATCATTTTTTAACGTAATTGCTTTGATAATATGCTTTCCAATAGAGGGGAATGGAATATGACGCGTCATGCGCCTTTAGCATAACATTTTGTATCATTTTGTTTATTTAGGATCGTTCATTTTTTTTGTAAACCGGTATGGTATACATCAAAAAGTGTAGTAAGACTAAATAAAGGCAGGCTGAAACAAAAGGGGAATTTCGTTCATAAGAATTTTAAGTAACTAATTAAAACTCCAATATGCTCTGTTGCGATTTTTTATTACGCCCATTTTCTCGAAATAAATTAACAAAACACAAAAGCATTGTCGTCAAAAGAAAATTACACATCACGAAACTAGCTCATCAGCGTGTTTAATTAAAAACGTTCTTCTTTTTCACGCGAATGAGGCGAGTAATCAGTGTGAGCGGGACAAAAAACTTTGTGTGCTTACTTTTTTGTTTCTCCCAAATGGTTATTAGGAATTGAAATTTTAAGGGCATCCCTTGACGCGCGCGCGACGCTTTTAATTAAAGGGATTCTTAGATCAAGATGCTAAAGTTCGGCAGTTAAGTCTTTTGTTATTGTAAAAAGTTTAATATCGTGCGAAGATTCGCGAATCATGTTTGCGTTTTACTTTTTAAAGCAGCTTTGTAGAAGAGAACGCCTTTGTCTTGTGAGTGCGCTCCAAGTTTTGTTCACAAAATGTTCTTTTCATTTTGATTTTGACTAATACCTCGGTTATTAAATAATGAAATATTTATGAGCGTGAATTTTTTATAAAGAAATGTTAGAAGGCTCTTTGATCTACTAAAATATTTAAATTGAATTTTAAACACAATAAAAATCTACGTCTTTAATGATAGCAAATTGCCGTTCTTTATCTTTAATATGCAGACGATAACAGTATCTTCAAAATTGAATTATTATTAAAAAAAATCAATTTCCAATATAATAACGCAAAAACACAACTACTATCCCAGATTTCATATTCAAAGCTGACTACAATTTCATTACGAACGTTTCGTATTTCATAACAAAAGAAAAACCAGAAACCTTTTCTCACATTTCAAAAGAAATCGAATTCTTTAAAATCATCACAGTTTCCGTGGCTCGATCGTTGGGACCGCAGTCGATCGAACTTTTTTTTAAATTTAATTCTGCCTGGAATCGCGCCCGCAATACCTATTTCGAGTGAAGTTGTAAAAAGATACTGTTAGAAAAGTTCAACGTTTCGTTTTGGGAACCTTTTGTTTGTTCCTCTTTTATTTACACTGTCTCAAACAAAAAGTGTTCTATTCTTTTTAATAACGTTTGTTGTTTGTTTGATTTATGTTTAGAGTATATTGACAGAGGACAGAAACAATAATACACTTAGATATTAATAACTTGGGCCTTTGTGAGCTTTGGATGAAAAAAAATTGTTTGTTAAAAATAGTAATTTTGAGTGCTGATCGTCATACAATGTTATGTAATTCATTCTACATTTATTTCAGTAATTGTTATAAGTATTTTTACCGTTATTATACATATGATGTTTTTTACTTTTACGATTAATAAAATACACAAAGATAGTGATCATAAATAATACAAGGTTGTATGTATAATGTAGGTAAAGCTTTGTACATACATGTGTATCGTTGCTAAAATTTATCCATTCAATGAAAGCACTTTACATAATATTCAAATGAATATTATCTGACGCCTGAACTGTGAGTTATTTTGTACTGTAAGTAATTAATTATTCATAAAATGTAATGCTATAAATATGTATATTGTATAGCAGCTTTGATGTGTGAAACAATAAATCTGAAATAGCTAAAACAGAATTTATGCAAACGGTTTTTTTTGTTATTTGGATATTAATAGTGTAATCTATACTTATATTAAAACTGTAGAGAGGTCAATTCTGTACATGAAATATATTTCCAAAATAACTATCAGGGGGTGATAAGGGATCGATACTGATGCCAAACATGCAATCAGTAGAATATTTGTCTGTCTGTCTGTATAACCGTTATAAAAACAAAAACTACTCGACGGATTTTAACGAAACTTGGTACAAATATTATTCATTCTCCTGAGATGGTTATAGTATACTTTTCATCACGCTACCATCAATAGGAGCACAGCAGTGAAGAGAGAGATCTATGATCTTTTAGAAAAGTGTAATGGACTAGCAATACAAAAAAGCCAAGTAAGCCTTCTAAGTTATATCCTTTCTGACTACGGATTTGAATAACCAATACATCCATTGATTTGCTAAATATTGAGAAATTTGATATAAACGGTATGGAACTTAATATCAAAATTCAATTTCTTTTCTCAATTATGTAAGGTACACAGTACAAAACAGGTATATTTTTGTCCCACCAATCCAGACACAGATAAGTAAAAAAAATAACCTTCTTCTTTCAGGATGATTAAATCTGAGTACCACCACTACAAAACTCATTTAATATCATCATATAAAGGTTTTTTGTAACAACGTAAAGGCCCACATTCACAAACGACTAGACTTCAAAACAAAACGTTATCCCAACAATAAAAGCGTAACAATCCGTAAAATTAGTTTCATTTCAATTCAAAAGCTGCCCCATATTATTAAATTAACCCTTAACAAATAAAAACTAATGAAACAGAAAACTGTAAAAGAAAATGTTTGTTAGGAAATTTGTCACATAATTTGAGGAGACAAGTGTGTAAAATCACTGCTTTGATCTTTGTCACGCTCGCAAAATGCCACATTAAAATAATACGAGCGAGGTACGTGCTTACTTAATGTTAAGCTCTGGTTCCATTAGCCGAATGCCCGAACGTTCGAGAACGTCGTGAGCTTTTATCGCAGAATTTGTTTTGATAAAATATTACGCTTTTTGGCTTCTGAAAGCACTCCTTTTGTGAAATTATTGGCAATTATATTGAATGGTCTGTTATGGTCAGTTTATTAGAACTGAACTCGAGTTTCGTTTTGTTTCACATTTTTCCCACTCGATGACTTCAAAAGATTTCGTTTGTAACTTAGTAAATCAATACAGTTATTTGTTTTTAACCCTCGATATAGTTAATACAATGTAATACAAATCAAACAAATACATTACAAACGGTGAAGCCGAAAACAAGACACGTTTAACTGTATCTATAAACGTTCATTCAGTGAAATCACAGCCTAAATTCAATTAAGAGGATTCACTGACATTACGAAAATACTCAAACACTGACATCGGGGAAATACTTGGAATTCACGAAATGCTCGGATACGGTGTATTATGGTAAGCCTTATCTTTTTCTACTCAGATGGAAATCGTCTTAACCTTATAGAGTAGGTACGTTAATCTTTTAAGAACATTGTCTTTTACGCCATTTTGGATCTGATGCCGCGGGAATTCGAACGTGAACCTGATAATAGGATATTTGGATTAGAAAGTAAATAAATTATTTTAGTGAAATATTTTTGCGTTCTGTGAAAGAAAATAAAATAAATACCGTCAAACATGCCATCATTGCCCACTTTTTTCAAATAATTTCAATTTTTATAAAATTTTTCTATAGAAACATGAGTATGTTTCTTCATCAGTTACAATTGTAACACCTTATACAAACGTGAGTATAGCTAAATACACTATTTTTGAACATTTAATTTAAAATTCGGTTGATTTTGTTTGCGGGCAATGTTATCTGGACTTTTAGCCAACTTTGCTCACATTAATTTTCGACGCCATTTTAACGCGTACGGAAATGACGTAAAAACCAGTACAATAATGTTGGTAAATATTGAGTTTACTTTAGGAACGTTAACGACTTTTTCAAAACTTCCTGATTTAAAGGACTGGGCAATGTTACCCTTAATTTTTTTCACTTTTTCATACAATCCAAAATTCGCCATTTAAAAATGCTAGGGTTGGCGCATATAGTAAAAATGTTAATTTATTTCCACAGAGAACAGTTTGAGGTAAAAGTGGATAGTAAATAAAAAAGCAAACGTGGAAACATGTATCATTTATTAGTTTGATAAGGCAGTTTTTGATAAAGTGGTGGTTGTAGGTAAGGTAAAAAAAAATTTCTTCATTGTAGTTTTTATATACCCTGGATCCAATTACTCGTCTTGATTTCCTCTGCCGAATTCGAGATTTATGTTTGTTTGTCTGAAACAAACCATATCAATAAAAGTCGTTAGAAATAATAAAATAAAAAATGTAAATAGTGTTAATATATAAAATGCATTTAAAATGTGTAAATTAATAAAATAAAATGTAATGATAAATATGAATTTGATCAATGATTCCAGTACAAATTGAGTCAGTGTTGTGCAACTTACAACACTAACTCAATTTGTACCAATAAAATTTTCGGAGTGAAACGCGGACGAAAAATGATC
>NWSH02000535.1:12082705-12097744 GCA_002382865.2 Heliothis virescens
TAAAGTCTCATTATTTTATAACACTGGTGATAAAAGGTACAATTCAACCAAGTATATAGCTACCCGTCAAGGGTCAAGGTCCCGGATCCCGTTTGATTACGTCATTGCCTAAGTTATAGTCTTCTTTATTGGACAATGTTATGGCGGATTTTTACGGTTATGTAATGAGAATGACGCCTTGTATTCTTCAAGTAAGTCTTGAATTATGGCTTCTGGAGCTTCTGTTATTTGAATGATGGCTGTAATATCATTTGAATGATTTCATTAAGTTAATTAAGATAGCGTCTTTTATTTTCGAGTTTGCTAAATGTTGATATTTAATAGGGTTGACAGGAAGATAAATGGCTTCTGCTATTATTGTAATCTTAGTGACAGTTTCTCATACACCTTACAACCATTGAACAATTTGATTCAAATTCTAAGTTTAACAATATAATTTCAAGGTGTAACCAAATCGTGCTTCTACGAAACTTACACAATTATCCGTTGCATTTTTTCATCATTTTTCTCCAAAATCTATCTTAACAAGTGACAGTCGCAAAAGAAATTTTACAAAGGCACTTTTAGAGTTCTTGTTATAACAATTACTTTGTAGACCGCACTGTGTGCCTATTAAAGAAATTGAATACACCCAAAGAATTCCAAGCCGCAGGTAAAATTCTAATGCCTATACACAAACGACAGGTAAACGTGCCAAGTGATAAATTTGAAGGATCTGGTTTGAAAAAAATCTCTAGAGTTATTTGAAAAAAGTTGCCAGGTACAAATAAATAGGCAGGTAGCGTTGATAATTTGTGCGAATGCACACTGGGTTTGACCAAGTTTTTGTTGACAAAATAAGTAAGTTTTTTTAGTCTTGTTATTAAATATCCTTGCTTTCAAAATAAGACAAGAATGCTCTGCATTTTCACGCGTAAATTCATAGCATCTGGTTGGCATAATAAATAGAATATGAATTATATTATAATAATTATAATATAAACCTATTTATAGAAAAGCTTCAACATTTCGTAATTTGAAATGCTATTTCAAATAATACACATTTTTGATAAAATTCCGCAAGCACAATAGCCTAATTAAATTAAATAAAAGCTATTTAATAGGTAGACATCTGAAAGATACTGATTTAATCAAAATCATACCGTGAAATGTGCCAAAATTGCCCGTAAGGGAAACTTTGCCCGAAGCGCAATTTATAAGCATTTCTTTGATTTGTATAAATATTTTTGTGTAATGGCAACATTGGTTGACTATGGTAGAAAATAGATTATACGTATGGCATACTGACTATCGCGTTTGTTGCTCGCTTGGCTTAGTACTTGTTGGAACTCGTCGAATGAGGTGCGTTTTTTGCGGGCAAATTTTGGTGCAAATTTGAGTGTTTATACTGCAAAATGGGGAAACCACAGGTGAGTTTACTTTTTATCATGTGTTAGATAATTTACTTGTAGAGTTGTACTAACGTTAGTGTCATTGCTCAAGTCTTTAAAAACTGAAGTTATGATGATGGGCAAAGTTATCTAGTAATGTTTCCACCTACGATTGACAACATTGCCCAGTACCAAAAAAGGCTTAGGGTTGGCACATACGAAACCTTATATTTATTCTAAACACGACGTTATTGTGCTGGTAGGTATATTCTATTAAAGGTGAGGGGCTGTTGACTTCCGATTTATGAAAGGCCGTGGGATTTTAAAATATTTTAATTTGTTTACTTTTCTATAATTTATGGTAAGTGGTTAAGTGATTACAATTTTAACATGCAAAATCACGGTAGAGATCAGTTACCCACAATAGACGTTTGCCAGCAGGATGAGTTCAAACAAGCATGTTGCATGTCGCGCGAGTATAATAGCATTAGCCCGCGCGACATTTTTCGTCCGCGTTTCACTCCGAAAAATTTTATTGGTACAAATTGAGTTAGTGTTGTAAGTTGCACAACACTGACTCAATTGTATACCGGATCATTGATCAAATTCATATTTATCATTACATTTTATTTTATTAATTTACACATTTTAAATGCATTTTATATTTAACACTATTTACATTTTTTATTTTATTATTTCTAACGACTTTTAATTGAATATGGTTTGTTTCAGACAAACAAACATAAATTCTCGATTCGGCAGAAGAAATCAAGACGAGTAATTGGATCCAGGGTATATAAAAACTACAATGAAAGAATTTTTTTTTACCTTACCTACAACCACCACTTTATCAAAAACTGCCTTATCAAACTAATAAATGATAGATACATGTTTCCACGTTTGCTTTTTTATTTACTATCCACTTTTACCTCCTGTTCTCTGTGGAAATAAATTAACATTTTTACTATATGTGCCAACCCTAAGCATTTTTAAATGGCGAATTTTGGATTGTATGAAAAAGTGAAAAAAAATAAGGGTAACATTGCCAGTCCTTTAAATCAGGAAGTTTTGAAAAAGTCGTTAACGTTCCTAAAGTAAACTCAATATTTACCAACATTATTGTACTGGTTTTTACGTCATTTCCGTACGCGTTAAAATGGCGTCGAAAATTAATGTGAGCAAAGTTGGCTAAAAGTCCAGATAACATTGCCCGCAAACAAAATCCAACGAATTTTAAATTAAATGTTCAAAAATAGTGTATTTAGCTATACTCACGTTTGTATAATAGGTGTTACAATTGTAACTGATGAAGAACATACTCATGTTTCTATAGAAAAATTTTATTATAAAATTGAAATTATTTGAAAAAAAGTGGGCAATGATGGCATGTTTGACGGTATTTATTTTATTTTCTTTCACAGAACGCAAAAATATTTCACTAAAATAATTTATTTTACTTTTCTAATCCAAATATCCTATTATCAGGTTCACGTTCGAATTCCCGCGGCATCAAGATCCAAAATGGCGTAAAAGACAATGTTCTTAAAAGATTACGTACCTACTCTATAAGGTTAAGACGATTTCATCTGAGTAGAAAAAGATAAGGTTACCATAATACACCGTATCCGAGCATTTCGTTGAATTCCAAGTATTTCCCCGATGTCAGTGTTTGAGTATTTTCGTAATGTCAGTGAATCCTCTTAATTGAATTTAGGCTGTGATTTCACTGAATGAACGTTTATAGATACAGTTAAACGTGTCTTGTTTTTCGGCTTCACCGTTTGTAATGTATTTGTTTGATTTGTATTACATTGTTATTAACTATATCGAGGGTTAAAAACAAATAACTGTATTGATTTACTAAGTTAACAAACGGTGAAGGCCGAAAACAAGACACGTTTAACTGTATCTATAAACGTTCATTCAGTGAAATCACAGCCTAAATTCAATTAAGAGGATTCACTGAGACATTACGAAAATACTCTAACACACTGACATCGGGGACTTGGAATTCACGAAATGCTCGGATACGGCTTGTATTATGGTAAGCCTTATCTTTTTCTACTCAGATGGAAATCGTCTTAACCTTATAGAGTAGGTACGTTAATCTTTTAAGAACATTGTCTTTACGCCATTTTGGAATCTTGATGCCGCGGGAAGTCTACGGAATTCGAACGTGAACCTGATAATAGGATATTTGGATTAGAAAGTAAATAAATTATTTTAGTTGAAATATTTTTGCGTTCTGTGAAAGAAAATAAAATAAATACCGTCAAACATGCCATCATTGCCCACTTTTCTTCAAATAATTTCAATTTTTATAAAAATTTTCTATAGAAACATGAGTATGTTTCTTCATCAGTTACAATTGTACACCTTATACAAACGTGAGTATAGCTCTAAATACCACTATTTTTGAACATTTAATTATAAAATTCGGTTGATTTTGTTTGCGGGCAATTTTATCTGGACTTTTAGCCAAACTTTGCTCACATTAAATTTTCGACGCCATTTTAACGCGTACGGAAATGACGTAAAAACCAGTACAATAATGTTGGTAAATATTGAGTTTTACTTTAGGAAGTTAAACGACTTTTTTCAAAACTTCCTGATTTAAAGGACTGGCAATGTTACCCTTAATTTTTTTCACTTTTTCATACAATTCCAAAATTCGCCATTTAAAAATGCTAGGGTTGGCACATATAGTAAAAATGTTTAATTTAATTTCCACAAGAAACAGTTTGAGGTAAAAGTGGATAGTAAATAAAAAAAGCAAACGTGGAAACATGTATCTATCATTTATTAGTTTGATAAGGCAGTTTTTGATAAAGTGGTGGTTGTAGGTAAGGTAAAAAAAAAATTCTTCATTGTAGTTTTATATACCCTGGATCCAATTACTCGTCTTGATTTCTTCTGCCGAATTCGAGATTTATGTTTGTTTGTCTGAAACAACAACCATATCAATAAAAAGTCGTTAGAAATAATAAAATAAAAAATGTAAATTAGTGTTAATATATAAAATGCATTTTAAAATGTGTAAATTAATAAAATAAAATGTAATGATAAATATGAATTTGATCAATGATTCCAGTACAAATTGAGTCAGTGTTGTGCAAACTTACAACACTAACTCAATTTGTACCAATAAAATTTTCGGAGTGAACCGCGTCGACGAAAAATGATCGCGCGGGCTAATGCTATACTTCGCGCGATGCAACATGCTTGTTTGAACTCATCGCTGCAAACGCTATTGTGGTAACTGATCTCTACCGTGATTTTGCATGTTAAAATTGTAATCACTTAACCACTTACCATAAATTATAAAGATAAGTAACAAATTAAAATATTGAAAATCCCACGGCCTTTCATAAATCGGAAGTCAACAGCCCCTCACCTTTAATGAATATACCTACCAGCACAATAACGTCGTGGTTAGAATAAATATAAGGTTTCGTAATGTGCCAACCCTAAGCCTTTTTTGGTACTGGGCAATGTTGTCAATCGTAGGTGGAAACATTACTAGATAACTTTGCCCATCATCATAACTTCAGTTTTAAAAGACCTTGAGCAATGACACTAACGTTAGTACACTCTACAAGTAATTATCTAACACATGATAAAAAGTAAACTCACCTGTGGTTTCCCCATTTTGCAGTATAAACACTCAAATTTGCACCAAAATTTGCCCGCAAAAAACGCACCTCATTCGACGAGTTCCAACAAGTTACTAAGCCAAGCGAGCAACAAACGCGATAGTCAGTATTGCCATACGTATAATCTATTTTCTACCATAGTCAACCAATGTTGCCATTACACAAAAATATTTATACAAATCAAAGAAATGCTTATAAATTGCGCTTCGGGCAAAGTTTCCCTTACGGGCAATTTTGGCACATTTCACGGTATGATTTTGATTAAATCAGTATCTTTCAGATGTCTACCTATTAATAGCTTTTATTTAATTTATTAGGCTATTGTGCTTGCGGAATTTTAATCAAAACTGTGTATTATTTGAAATAGCATTTCAAATTACGAAATGTTGAAGCTTTTCTATAAATAGGTTTATATTATAATTATTATAATATAATTCATATTCTATTTATTATGCCAACCAGATGCTATGAATTTACGCGTGAAAATGCCAGAGCATTCTTGTCTTATTTTGAAAGCAAGGATATTATAATAACAAGACTAAAAAAAACTTACTTATTTTGTCCAACAAAAACTTGGTCAAACCCAGTGTGCATTCGCACAAATTATCAACGCTACCTGCCTATTTATTTGTACCTGCACCTTTTTCAAATAACTCTAAGAGATTTTTTTCAAACCAGATCCTTCAAATTTATCACTTGGCACGTTTACCTGTCGTTTTGTATAGGCATAGAATTTTACCTGCGGCTGGAATTCTTTGGGTGTATTCAATTTCTTTAATAGGCACACAGTGCGGTTCTACAAAGTAATTGTATAACAAGAACTCTAAAAGTGCCCTTTGTAAAATTTCTTTTGCGACTGTCACTTGTTAAGATAGATTTTGGAGAAAATGATGAAAAAATGCAACGGATAATTGTGTAAGTTTCGTAGAAGCACGATTTGGTACACCTTGAAATTATATTGTTAAACTTAGAATTTGAATCAATTGTTCAATGGTTGTAAGGTGTATGAGAACTGTCACTAAGATTACAATAATAGCAGAAGCCATTTATCTTTCCTGTCAAACCCTATTAAATATCAACATTTAGCAAACTCGAAAATAAAAGACGCTACTTAATTAACTTAATGAAATCATTCAATGATATTACAGCCATCATTCAAATAACAGAAGCTTCCAGAAGCCCATAATTCAAGACTTACTTGAAGAATACAAGGCGTCCATTCTCATTACATAACCGTAAAAATCCGCCATAACATTGTCCATAAAGAAGACTATAACTTAGGCAATGACGTAATCAACGGGATCCGGGACCTTGACCCTTGACGGTAGCTATATACTTGGTTGAATTGTACCTTTTATCACCAAGTGTTATAAAATAATGAGACTTAGCGTCACTTTCACAAGTCCCAAATAAAGTTGCAAATAGCTATCTGACAGATAAGACCATAGAAATGTTGTAATTTGATTATTTCTCTATGGCATGATCTATTAGATACTATATAGAACTCGTCTAAACTGGTCGTAATTATAACAGGACAGTATTGTCTAAAGAAGTGCAAAAATTGGGATATATTTCTTTTGCAATCCGAATTTCTTGATCCATCTAATAAGGGTCTCCTACTCTACTATGGTTCAATATTTTTAATGGAGGCTGCGTTGAATTTTGCTTTTAAAACGAAAATAATTTCGAACAAAAATCACGTCAAAACTGATGAACCTGACGTATTTGATAGAAAAATATTTTTTCAATAAAAAACAATGCTATTAGGCGTAAATTGCAAACTCATATCAAAAATCCCAGTCATGGCAATACTTTTATTTTTATTTCATTTCATGTCCCGACCCAACTACTTTTCGCACCCAGAAGAAAAAATATTTAAGTATGTTTCTCCGTACAAGCCATCTTTTTAATTAATTTAATTTTAATTGATTCAGCTATTCTGCAGCGAAAGGTTAACAAAATAATCTTAGTAAGCTCTTCCATTATTTTATTCGTATACTGGTAGTTCATTTAATCAATCATCAACCTATTCCTTTTTTCCGAAAACGTAAAAAACTTTAGCTTTTAAATAATATTAGCAAGGATATTTTCCTAGAAAAGCCGGAAAAAGGGCATATTTATAAACAGGCCCGGTGTGAGAGCGATAACCGTGTCGTAAGTTCCTGTCAGAGGCAGTAGGCCTTTCGTATGGGTGCATAATGGAATCCGCCTTTAGGCAAATTTACGGCTTTAGCCTTATGAATGGATACGGCTTGGTCAAGACAGAACTATTTTGGGAACTAAGTAAAGGTAAGGTTTTGGTGTTTAGTTTTCGATGGGGATATACTTAGAAGGTGACACTGATAAATTATGAAATAGTTTCGATGTTTTGTATATTTTATGATAGAGGCAGTTTAAGTCATTTGAGAATTGTGGTGAAAGATACTGCCAAAGAAATATTTTAAATTTTGACTACTTTTCTATAGCAGTATCAAGAACTTTATTTGGGACCTGTGAAACTGGCCATTGGTATTTTATCTATCCTTAAGTTCAAACGATAGCAAAAGAAGATAGATTCAATTTGTTTGATGTTTAATTATGATATAGAGAGTTTTGTATTCTATTTTATTCGAAACAAATACCGAACGTAAGGTCTATATTTCTATAAATAATATTGTTTAGTTTTGCAGTTAAAATCCCCGTATGCTACCATAAATGTACAGGCTTAACCTGTAGCATTGTATCGGTGTTTATATGTTTGAATGTATGCTGTAACACGTGGAATAAAATCTAATGCATTTTTACTACCTTAAAATGCAATAAACACATCGGGATTTCAGATACTCGTATTTGTGTGACTAAAGCTTTAACAAATTCATTTAAGTACTCAATATTTTCATCAGATCTCTGAAATAATTGAAAAAAAAAACGTATTCGATTGAGCTAATATATTAAATATAAAAGTGAAAGTTTTTGACTATGTGTGTATGTTTATCACTTCTTCAAGCACAAACAGCTGAAAAGATTTTAATGAAACGTGGCAGTATTATTACCTTATACTATTACAGCTACGTGATACCTACTAATTTTATTAATTCCTCCTATCTTCTTCATATTTTGAGAAGCACCGTTTTTATTATCTCAATTTTGCAATTTTTCAACGTGGAATCTTGAATTCTTGGTACCAGTAAAGTACTATCGGGTTTTCTCCGTTGGGAATTTTTCAGTTAGTACTATTGTCTGTAGTTTCGTAAGTTTTGACTCCTGGCATTCAAAGAGTAATTTTGTTTATAAGTTTCATGGAACCGGTTATAGATGAAATGTGAATAAGCTTTGCATTTATGCAGAAAAACTTGCATTTATAAAGAAATATATAATTGTTGAAAAATCGTTTTTTCATAAAATTATTGTAAAATATATATTATGCTTTTCTTCCTTAGTTTCAATGATTAATGAGTACCTATTCAATTTCAATTAAAGTTAATTCAGTGTTTAGTAGGTATGCCCGTAAAACAGTCACAAACAGACAAAAAACTTACGCATTCGTAATCCTAAGTAAGGATTTAATCAAATAAACTTTCATACTATAAAGTTTAGTAAAAGGAATATAGTCACTGCTTATTTCTAAGTAAAATAATAATTATAACTAATTTCCCAGTACGAACAAGATTTATTTCGCTGATGGATCCCACAAACTTAGATCTTAACTTTGACGAATGACTTACTAAGTGAATTAAGTGTTTCAAATAGAGTAGACTTACTTAGCACAATTAGAGCTTAAACAATTAAGAAGATAACGACGGTAGATCTTTTACTATTAAACGTGAAAGTTGGGTAGTGAAATAGTGCTGATTTGAGAAATATTTTACCTCCCTCGGTGCACAAATTATGATTAAGGGTCATGGCAGATTGTACCGGCACCGCTCCAACCCGGCAAATAACGTGTCATTTGAATTTGAACATTAAATTGTATGACGTATGATATATTTCATAACAACGTCAGTCGTCAGATAGGAAACCGCGCGCTGACAGCCCGCCGTTGGCTTTTTTGTTTTGACGTTATGAAATACATCATACGTCATGCGATTTAAAGTTCAAATTTAAATGACACGTTATTTGCCGGGTTGGAGCGGTGCCGGTACAATCTGCCATAACCCTAATGCCTCTGCTGTGCTATCCACAGGTTCCCTAAAATAACATAATATTATCATCAAAACCATAAGATATCTACTGCTGGATATAAGCTTCCTTTTTTATATATCGATGGGAAATCAACTGATTTTCAAAAGGACGGTAGGAAGCGACATGCGTCCAGCGCCAACGCGCAACTTTTTCCAAAGCGTCCAACTCTCGATCGTGGGTGTCCTACGTTTCATAATATTATAAGCTATGAGTTATAAAAAAGTAAAAAAGGACGTTTCATAAATGATACTATCCTATTTCAATAACATTAATTAGTATTAGGCCCACGCAATTTAGTTCCTAATTATTTCCGAAATTACCTAATAGGCGTATTCATAAAATTCTCTATTCAAACGTTTATTTTGCTATCTATTTACAGTCTTGTTCAAAGTTAATAAGCCAAAAAACTTTTTACGTTTTCTCTTTGTTATGAATTTATGTGCTGACACGCCCACATTATCACGCTCTCATAGAAACCAATAGAAAACTTATAACAACTTCAATAAACTTTTGCTAGCGCGTTCAATTCATTGTATAATAGCAGACTTTCATAAGAATTATTTTAGTTTTGAAAAATCAATAGCCCACGGTACTGAAACTTTGAGCCGATCAGCATTAATTATTATTCTTTGAACAGTAATTTTCAACTTGTACCTCGAGTTATTAATGAGTGCTTAATGTCTACAAAACCTTTGAAGCGTTATTGAACTGTAATCGTAACTTTGATTTAAGTAATCGCAATGCGCATTGTAAATGAGGGTTAATGTAGCTGATTTATAATCGTTTAATTTTTCTTCGGCTTTTTAATTTTTATTTTTTCCTAGCACACATTATTTTTTATCGGGCAAGTTTGCAATTTTGTTTTAATAAAAATTGTGTTGTTAAATAGAATTTCAGATTGTTACAAACAATACGATTGGTCGTACAAACATACAAAGTTTGAAATACATCTCTGTTCTCAGGCCATCCGTAATGACGCCATTGTATGCCGTATAGAGAAATAATTCAACACTGTAAAGGAAATTTGACAGGCATATTAAAACAAAGGACTCTCGTTCCTATTCTTAGGACGTTAAAGTTGTTATTCGAAATTGTGTTTTTATGACCCTTTAGTTCTAGTGATGGTCTTCATCAGAGTAGAGAACTCGATTGAAGCTTCCAGTCTTCGTTTTATGCGCTGTTTGCCGGTTTTATTTCTAAAAGCTGGGACGGCAAATGGCGGAATAAAGACACAATACATTACGTTTTAAGTCGCAACAAACGTGAAACAAAGGAAATAATTAATTTAGTTTTGGTATTTTTATGTTCTTGTGCTCGAATAATAAAAAAAAGAAAGTAGTACACTTCGATATACTTTAGACGTATTCATGAAAACGCATATGCTATTTTATATTGATAGTTATGTAACAAAGCTACAGGCAAGGCCGCTGGTAAAAGCTAGTATAATTTTCAAAATGTATTCAAAAACCTTTTTAAAAGATACTTATTTAGTCATGACACTTGATGAGCCTTTTATTTTCTATTAAAAGCCTTTCTCCGTTTATATTTTTACTGAGTAGCCATAATATTTTTGCAATTTATTTTTACAAAGGCAGCGTTCTTTGTTTTTTTGCGCCATTGGCGAGTTTGAGGTTCAATCATTGTTTTCCTTTTAAGCAGTAGCTTTGTATATAGTTTGATATGAAATTAAAAAAAAAACAAGATGGGTGTTTATTTTTAACCCATTTGCAGATTTGCCCCGGAAAGCATCTCTCTGCCTAGCCTTTTCCCAACTATACAACTATATGTTGGGGTCAGCTTCCCGTCTAACCACATGTCGCCATGATGCCAGGGTTTTGCATGGAGCGGCTGCTCTTCTGACCTTCACAACCGAGTTACCCGGGCAACCCAATACCCCTGGTTAGACTTTTAGTCAGACTAACGGGCTTCTGACTACCCGTAACAAATACCAAAGATGTGTAATACACCTCTCCTCCCGATAGGTAGTCTAGAAAGCACCTATCTACCTATAAAAATTAAGTATGTTCTAATAAATTCAGATTAAAATATTCTAATGCCACATCGTTGAAAGATATGGCTCTCATTAGATACCGCTCTTCTAACATCTATTTACGCTGGGTTTAGTCTGCAAAATGGTTCAGGAACCAATCCGGTAGTCAAAGCATAAGATGAACGCGATAGTACCTTTTAGAGACTTTTACAAATATAAAGTGTATAGGAAGAAAATGATTCGTACTTACATTAAAAATGACAATGTTTGTTTATTACGCTTTTATGCTAAACGATTGCCATGTAGATAGAATAGAAAGTAGGCTTCTTTTTTTCTGAGCTTGGGACATAGTATCAGTACGAGGTCGTAGGAACGATATCTAGTATTTATATGATTGTAGTAGAAATATCAAACAGATCAGAATGATCTAGCAACATGATAGCCGCATTATGATTTTATTTATATAAACTATGTACCTATTGATATAACTAAAGAATGTTAAAGATATACCCATTTCAATGGCCAGATGTATAGAAATGAACACTGCGTTTTTCAACGGAGATTTCACGCGATATAATGCTTTTATGATCCTCAACATCAATCAAGATAAACAAAATCTCTTTTCTTAGAAATGTTTCAATAGATGCTCCTGCCTTGGTGGCCCACTTTTGTTCAATCTTATCTAATATAGAGTATGATGCTGTGTTCGTTGATATTAGAAGTGCATTGAATTCTTGCTGTATGAACAGTGAACACTTAATTCTTATCTGTTTTAACTCGACTGCCAATAAGGTTATCTTTCAATTTTTCTTTATAAATAATGCAATTGTCTGTAAAGATCTTTATCATCTCTCTCAATTGCTAGAAAGCACGAGTATCTATGCGAAATTCATCTTCGGTATTAAATTAAAATCATTCACTCAACGGCCTGTAAATAACTTAAGATAACAAAATTTTCATCCATCAAATATCGTGTTCAGTTTTTATAGTTTTGAAGACTAAAAGAGCTTATGTCTTGTACTTGATTGTTCTATTTTTTCTTTTTCTCATCAACTCATCATCATCATCATCAAACCATTTGACATCAACAGTACATAAATGGTTGAACAAATTAATACCGATGCCTAAAATTATATATAAGTATAAATTATGAATGGTTCATTTAGTTGCCTGCGATCGCCCGTCACTCGGACCACGCACCCGGGTTTACCGCCTCCCCGAAGCCTCGCGAACTAATAAACGAGTGACACTAATTGGTGTTGAGCTTCCCCGTCTTTGTGGACGACCACTCACAATGAAAATTCTTTAAAAAAATCTCTCCAAATACCTCTCCGCCGTATTTCTTCCGCCATTTATTAAAGGCCAGAATATTACACGTAAAGAGCCTGTCTTTACATTTTTTTTTCTAAAGAAATTCGCGATGAGACCAATTTTGGCCGCTGAATAGGAGTAATTGACTTTTTTCGGAGGCATTATGTTTTTGTGTGGCTAATATTAGATTAGGTCTTTCAAAGTACACAATAATATAATACCTGTCCATCTTGGCTGTCTGGAAGTTCGTGAAGCCCTAGAAATACTTTTTTTTGTATTTTCTGTGTGTATGACAAGAAATTAGTGTAACAAATAATAAGGATTGTGTTTTTGTTTTTAGTCATTTGTAAATGTGTGTTCTGTGAAGTTTTTATCGAAAAATTAAAACTTAGAAAGCTATTGTATATAAAAATATATTTTTATTTTATATACTTAAATGAAAAATTTGATTCTACCATTACTTTTTTGAACTAAATATCTGTGTGTTTTTATTTATTTGTTAATATTCTTATCATTTTCAACTTTCAGCTTCAAAAATACAATCACTCGAATTTGTTATAAACGAATCGAATAAGGTTTCCTATACAACAACACAATAGAATGTAATGTAATGAAATCCTATTCAGGCTCAATAATACTACTCCAAATAACCTACGGCTTGTCATACTCGATTCTCGATTCTCGATTGTCAATGATGAATTAGATTTATATCGATCGACGGATAATCTTTGTGTGCTGCGACAATGAATAGGCCGATGGACATCACTCGTAAGAGCTAATACAATCATCTGATAAAGCTTGTATTGTTGGCAAGTAGCTTTTGACCGTAGTTAGACTAATATACATAGGTATATAGTTAGATAAATGTACATAGATAGATATATACATATTATTGCATTATATAACTTTCTCGGGGATAGCTTGTACCTACCTACTGTAAGAAAACTATTGTAAACACGTGTTTTTTTAAAAGAGTATCCATAGAGTTTCTTGCCGGTTCTTCTCCATGAGACCCACTTCTTTGAACCGTGCAACTAGCTTGACGTTTCATAAGAGCTCTTACAGGCCCATTTGAAATAAAAAAAATGGGTTTGAGTGAGATTGTATGTTTAGAAAATACTTGTTTTTACAATTTTACTTAACCTAACTACACATTTAGCTAAGACCAGGTCTAGACCGCAGTTCGATAAACCTACAAAGGTGTATCTGTAAATGTATATTTTAAAAATTCTTAAGAAGAATTTGAATGTATTTTTAAAACTACACATTCAGATACAAAAGTTTTCCTGATGTGTCAGATTGTCTTTCCTATTTCTTATAGTGACAAATCATTTTTTTACAAAATTAAAATACAGAAATGATAACTGAATTTTCTATGAAATATTTATTACCTAACATTGGCTAAATTCATTCAAAAAGTTACAATTTTATAAAAAATACTCTAAAGGGTATTTATTGACATCGACTTTCGATAACGAAATGCTACTTTTATAACTTTATGAGTTATTTTACAAATACTTTCTGTTAATATTTCACAGCTTGTTGAACTTCAACAATTTGTAGAACGTGATTTTTCTACGCATAAAAAATTGTTCGCACTGTCAATGATTGAATATTCTGTCGATAGATTTTAATAAAAAGTATATTACATATTTGTTTAGTTTGCTGGGACATTTTTCTAGGCTATCAACACTATTAAAGTAGATATATTATTATTGCACAAAAGCTCCACAGGCAATCCAAACAAACGGTTTTGTGGTACACATTTACCACAGAGTACATTATATATACTGGTATAGAGACTACAGTCCGAAAATCGCGATGCCAGCGCCTCTAACGGTATGCGACGTTACTACGCCCTACGGCGACAGCTGAGCGGGCAGTTCAAGTTTTTTTTTAAGTTTTAATTTTCCATAGGAATTTCCATTATTTCCACTTTTGGAATCTGCTTCGGAGAAAAAAGTGGAATTCTTGTAAATAAAACAACAATTTAGCGGTTGGCTGATTTTTTATTATGCTTTCTTTTATTATAATAATTGTATGCTAACATCTTCATCATATCGTCTTCGTCCAAGTCCAACCTGGTACAAACGTGAAACAAACGTTGGGATATTGCGTAGAAACAGAGGCACTTCTTATTCCTTCACTTTCATAGCCCGATCGCGATGGGACGGCAATCCGACTCAACCGGAGAGATCAGGCGCAGGACCTCATTTACGTGCTGACAGACAGACTACTTTTTGTGAAACTTCCTAAAACCCACAAAGATTTCGACCCAACTCGAGAAAAGGCAAAGTTATCGTAAAATTCATCAAATCACAAACGGAGCACAGGAACAGCAACCACGAGAGAAACGGACGGAGTTTAAAAGAGTCTGACAGATTGACAGTCGACTCGTGTCATGCAGATTTTTATGGCGGCTAAACGTTTCAGTTCACATGTTGAAGAATACGAATTACTTAATTAATATTGCTTTAAATAAGAGAAAACATCGTTAATCACTACAACATAATTTTTTTAATAATTATTGATACTTATTAATAAGTCTTTTTTT
>NWSH02000535.1:12100380-12111850 GCA_002382865.2 Heliothis virescens
CACAAAGATTTCGACCCCAACTCGAGAAAAGCAAATTTTCATCGTCTAAAATTCATCAAATCATCACAAAACGGAGCACAGGATATAACAGCAAACGAGAGAAAGGAGTTTAAAAGAGTCTGACAGATTGACAGTCGACTCGTGTCATGCAGATTTTTATGGCGGCTAAACGTTTCAGTTCACATGTTGAAGAATACGAATTACTTAATTAATATTGCTTTAAATAAGAGAAAACATCGTTAATCACTACAACATAATTTTTTTAATAATTATTGATACTTATTAATAAGTCTTTTTTTTAATATTAATTTATGAATTATTATTAAATATCGTACTTTTCTGCGTACGGCGAAACGTGTAACTATTCCACCACAGTTAAAAAATGCTTTAGAATCCGTAGGATATTTATTTATTTATTTATTACTATTACAATTTTTATTTCAATATATATAATAAATCTATGCCCCGCAAAACCGTTTGCACGGTTTGTCTATATATATAATAATCTTTTATTTAAATTGCAAACAGTGACATCTAACGCAAAGTGACGAACTTCTATGACATTTCAAACCTCATACAAAAAATATTGTAGGGACTGTTATGCCCCTGACATTTACTAATGTATAATAGAACTTGCTTATAATAAATAAATAAAATACACACCAAACAAATTACATATATCAATACATACATTTTATTGCATTACCTCTTATAATTGATTGTAATCCATGGTATACTGAAAACTTCACATTTCATTCATTATCCATCAACCGTCCATCTTAATAAATTCATATCAGTCCACTGTTAAATAAAAGTACCTACTACCAAACGCATGCCACATCGCCCATATCCTTACAATCGAACACTTCCACTTTCAAAATTATCCTCAAAAACACATTATCAAGCCAGTACCGCTTTTCTATCTAAATCCTAAAACTAGCAACGGAAAATTAGTCCAATAAATATAACCAAGTTATTTTCGTCGCAATTATTGACAAATCAGACTGCCTTCGAAAATTGAAATGTGAAACTTTATCCAATATGGCCAATACTGCAATTGACACCCAGACAGACAGTGTGGTACAGAAATCTGTAATGGATTTAGCACTAAGAATAGATTTGGTGACTGGCCTGCAGGATCAAGTGACAAACAATGGAGTCAGGATATATATCGGGCAAAAGATGGATTAAAAGGCGACATTGTAGTACATTACTTTAAATAGAAACAAGAATATTGAGGTTGTTTGATAATTTTGGCTGTTTCATACGGAATTAAAATCATGGGACTGATTATTATGTTATAGAAAATTAAAAAGAAATAATCTAACATAAAAGTCTATTAGAAACAATCCTTTCCCCTATAACAAGGAAAATTATAAAAAAATAATTTCCGACAAAGGCACTGAATAAAATATGAACCGTAAAATCAATAGGTCAATAATTGATAAATAAAGATATTGTGGAATCCACCCAAGGTCGAGGTGGGAATAAGTAACGAACTTGTCAAATGGCCCTAATTATTCCTTATCTTTTATAATATACACCTCACACATTCACAAAATAAAACACATCAAAGCACAAAAAATTATAAAAATAATTAAGAGCTTACCTCTGAAAATCCCAACACGTCAAACACACAATACACTAGTCCACAAAATGAATATTGAAAAAATAAATAATTGAGTTCAAAAAATGATGCGACGATTTCGTAAAGTTGAGTTCACTAGGGGAGCGAGCGCGCGTGCTTCCCTTATCGAGAGCTAGATGACAACTGGGCTGAACAACGCGGGGCGTGGACTCCCAAAACTAGCGGGGAGTGGATGCGTTTAGGGGCTGTAATGGACAGCTAAGGTAATGTAAATAATTTAGGGTGTACTCCAGACAGATAAGAGGATTTGTTATGATTTTCTGAACGTGGAGAAATAGAATACACAAAAATAATATAATACTCCTTTCCGAAAATTTTGCTGCGACTACTTAGCGAATAGGTTTTGTGAATTTAACACAACACCTTTTCGTTCTGTTTTTTGAAGATTTCAGTTTCGCAAAGTTTAACAACTTTTAAGTTGTTAAAAGCTTTTGATTCTTTGTAATGTACTTATAAGTTGATGTTTTAGGTGTTGTATACCTACCGTAGAATTTTATCGTGTCTTATTCGGTTATTGACATGTCTATGAATTGCTTGACGGGGAAAAGAAATATTCATGAAAGGATTATTATTTGACTTTTCTACTATTTTTTTTGAACTGTTTGGTTCAGCTTCCAGTCTCATTGGATGTAGATAATGTTATTTTTGCGATATTTTTACATGGAACGACTGTCTATCTCACTTCTTTAATCCAGTTACTTGGGCAACCCGATATTCTTAGGTAAGACCGGTTATCAGACTTTCTGGCTTCTGACACCAATTTAAGGAGCCTTCCAAAACCTGGAGGAACTCGTCAAGACAAGATGGTCACTTATCCACGCACCTACCATGTCAAGCGTTGCTTAACCTTATGACCAATCGACCTGTGCGACTGTTATTTAGCCACGATATCCTCCTCCTTGTTATAGGAAAGAAAAATCAAGGAACTAACACATTAAATAAATCATCCTACACCAGATCCTTGCACAGATTTATTTACCTCCCGTAAAAAGAAACACGGCCCGAATAATTAAGTTGCTCATCTCGTATCCTAAGTCAACAAATCAGTTCATATATGCTTAAGGGCTGCTGACCGCCAAATTAACTGGGAAACGTGTACCAGTATTTACTGAGAAAATAGTGGGTAATATATCTTCGAGGTCACGTGATTAGGGGGGCTTATTACTTACCATGCTTTTGACTACTGGTACTAATGGTGCCTCTTGGGAGGCGGTGGAAAGATTTTTTACCTGTCTCAGATATGTTTGGAAATTGACTTATACTTTCGGATGGTGCAGTCTCAGAGATGTGATGATGACAGTACCTAAGCTTATACTTAAGATTATTGTGAAGACGGTGATGTCTGTGATCGTAGCGCATTATCAAGAGTATTGCAGTGGTAGTACCGGGTGTGTAGAATAATTTTACAAGAATCTTATTCTACATAGAGTATAATAACTGCTAAGAATTTTATGCGGAGATTTAAACGTATATCTAAAGATTGTGTGTTTCTAAATAATATCGGACGTGTACCGGACACATGTCATCTGCAAAGCATTTTAGTACCAAAACTAATAAATACTAATAGCGCATATGAAAATATATCCAAGCAATTAAGCCCTAAAACCACTTTCAATAATAACCCAACTACGTATAGATTAAACAGCGTAATAAAAATTCAATACAATATCCTTTTGGAAGAGAAATTAATCAAATAATGCCATGTTTGCAATGAGGCGGGCGTATAGATTGTTTAATAACATTATAGAAGGCAGGTGGCGTTTGTGACTCATCCGTTTATGACGGCGCCTTAGGGTTGGCGCGTGACGTCATCTAGAAGACTTTATGAGCTTTATTTCCTGAATTTTTGGTCGTTAATTTGCACGATGCTTCAGGGGTAATAGCGTGTTTAAATTTCTTGCCATTTGAATATGATAAGTAAGGAGTTTAGATCGTATCTTTGGTGCGTTTTTCTGTAATCTGCATTGAAAAAAAAAAACATTCTCATGAATTTAAAATTCTCCAAAACTCTGAAAGATGATTTTCGAAAATTACTCGTTTTCGATTGATTTCTCTTTAGTGTCATCCCTAAGATAATTCAAACGAAGGGTACGTGTGTCTAAACAATGGATATTAGGGCTTAAATCTAATTATCTTTATCTAACAAATTATCAGAATTATAAAGCAGAACTCCAATACCAATCTCATGTTAGTGGAAGCATTCATTTTATGTTGCAGCTGGCCGTTTCGCGTTAGTAGTTTCAAGTAACGCTTCTTTGAAAAGTATACGAAGGGGCTAAAACTATTTGTTTTATAGACACGTTTCAGTGATAGCTTTATTTTCTTTTTTACATCACAGAAAATAGTGTGTGTAAAAGTTTGGATAGATAAGGATATTTTGATGCTTCAGATAAACATTTGTTAGTTTTTGGTACACAATTGTCTATTGGGCTAGTTAATATGAACACTTTCTTTCAGTGTAATAAATTCTTCCCTTACCTAAATCATGACTGTACCTGTTGAGAGTTGATGATTTGATGATGTGTTGAGAATAACAAACACATGTATTTAAGACTACGTTAATGCAAAAATCCTACCCATAGTTACATACCAAACACCAGGGAAATAATTATCTGCATCAGTAATCAAAGTGCCAATTCGCCTTCTAAGAGCGCAGCTCCTATGTACTCATGTCCGAAATCTTTCGCCAAATTTCCTCTTTCAGAGTAAACTGAGCGTCAAGTAGTCACGCACAGGTAGAATTTGTTCCCTTGTAGAACTTCAGCAGTATAAGTGATGTCCAAGTCACGTCCACTTGCATTTTAAGGTGTAATAAAAGTTGTTTCAGCGTCTTACGGATCTTTTACAATGGTTTTACACTTATGTAAGTGAAATTGTCCTACATAAATTACTTTTTTCACAAAGGTATTTAAGTACTGAGTATACATTTTGTTTCATTTCTTGCAGAACTATAGGAAAACTTAATCAATCTTAGCTGTGTGTAACAAACGAAATAAATAGATAATGACATCGCAGATAAAGAGCTGACAAGGATTTTGTCTACGTTTAAATTGTAGAGTACAGGAAAGATCAAAGTAAATGAAAATGTGCACTGGAACATATGAATTTAAGTTTGAACGTTGACGACACAGCAACAGAAATAGCAAGTGTCAATTTGGCAGCCACACGTTCTGCCAGGGAATTGATGGCTCTTGTAGCAGACGACATCTCAATAGGAAACCGCAAACCAGCAAATGAAGTTTCGGACGTTCTCGGTGAGGTAACGTGTCGACGAGTAAAATACTAGTCAGACAGACAGAAGTCTCAAGTATAATTTTGGAAATCCAATATTCTATTTGTAAGCTTTGATTGGTTGATCGAATGACGTATTGCATTTTGATTCTAATTTTATCATGTTATCGTTTTCCTTCTGCCACTTTTCTGTATGTTTATAATCATTGTTGCTTGTTTTGTAAGGTACAGCTTCAATTGTATCATTACCTACCATCGTCCGTCTTATTTCTCTTCCCTCATTTCCATCAAGACGAGTCGGTTAATTAATTTCATTCACAAGATCCGCATCTAATTCCACAAGTGCTGCAATAAACAACACAGGCATATTATACTCTGTAAAGAGGCTAGTCTTTTGTCTTTGTAAATGTTCTATAATAAGATCTTAACGCCAGTTTTATGAGGATCCTTCCAACTACACTTCTTATTGTGTGTAGGAACAATGAACATTTAATAGTTGTTGAGTATTAGCGCGCTCGTGTTTAGTGTACATCTCTTTTGTCAGCGTTTTACCTGCTTCTATTTATTCCCATTTTTGTATTGTTTGGCCTTTTTTGTTAAAAGTGTTTATTTTTAACGTAACTGTGTTATTGGCTCGAGGGTTTTGCTCGAGGGGAAAGACCTACAGCATTGAAGTGGAGTCGTAGTTTATTTATTTTATTTTCACTACAATGTGCAGATTTTGTAACGTATTTTTAAACAATATTTGGATACGTATTGCGGGGTCTAGAAAATGTGAATTATTTTGAAATATAAATACAGTTTGCAAAGTACAAAATTATGTCACGTAGATTAATGCCTGCTTATGTGCGAGCTCTACTGTTAATCGCACATAAAAAAACTGAACATTTCTTTGTTATCCATGTACATGCCCACACGGATTACATTTCACCATACCAGTGATTACAGGAATCGCTCTAAATCACACTTCATTCTAGCTTCCATAACGAAACTCAGTTATGTACCTGTCACAAAACAAACTACAAAAGTGTTCCGTACAAAAACGCATTGTCCTTTGCACTCCAAGAGCTTTTATTACTGAACTGCACGCAAAGACCTTATTGTTTGGCACTTGAAAAGTCGGAATCCCATTGTGTTCTTGAGAGATAGTTTGCGGAAATTTTATTGTTTTCTTAAGCTTTTTACTAGAGAATTTTATTGCTGGATTGTTAAGCTGAGCTATTTGCAATCACTAGTTTTCTACGTGATCTGAATTCTCAACTATTGTTTCTTTAAAGGAATGGGAGAAAAAGACTGTCATTACAGAATGATAGATTACTTGGCAGCATGATATATTACACGAAATGGTTGATCAAGAACCGTGGGATTTATAAGCCTGATAATTAGAAAACACTGGATATAGAATAAACAGGTATTTTTTCATTTGTAATAGTGGAATCGAGTATATTAACGTTTAAAAGTTTAACCTGTCCTTATCAATGTTCATGACGAAATCGAAAAAAAAAATCAACCCTGTATATATCGAATCGAGTTACAAAATCAACAAAGGGAAAGGGCAACGTAATGACCCTTAGCAGCAATGACTTAGCCTCTTAATTCTACCTATAAAGCCCTTTTATCCTTTCCCCTCATTTGTGAAGGGGCTAGTTTTGCCATCAGGATATGGTGTTTGATTTTTATTTTCTACGTAATGGTGTCCAAAATTCAAACCCATCACAAATTGCGACTAATTAATATTTTTGGTAGATAAATACATTATTTTTCTTTGTATTTGTTTTTAAAATATTTCTGCCGCCTTTGTTTCCACCATACTCATGGAGAAGAAAAAATACCAGAGTATAAGTAGATTTGCCAACATCCCCTAAAAGCATTGTAGTAATAAGCCGTCTCGAAAATACTTAGAAGCAAACTCAAAAAACACAAAAGGTGTTAACACTACTGAGTTCTTTAAGCCGTGAGTAAACCAGTCTGAACGTTTTCACTTTACAAAATAACTGCAACTTTGCTGTTGTGGACGCCAGATCTTTTGAGGCGTATACACCAGTTGTTTTCCTCAAAAGACCAATCTTTCTGACCTTCGCAAGTACATGGGGAACAAATCTATAATAGTCAAAAATACAAGCTTTGGGTACCCCAATAGTAACCGGAAACTTCCCTAGAATATTAACGACCACTCTCAAACATCACGCTGTTACAAAGGGTACCGAACAAAAGTCGTGGTCATAATCAGACGGGTCTTATCCCACCCATTAATGCGAAATATCTTTTCAAAGAGGGAAAATAAAAAAATCAAAATATGTTATTAGAAATCTGTTCACCCCTAGTTATGAAATTATGGTAATGTTTAACCTGACTTCCTAGCAATTTTATACCTTCTGGCTTGGAGATAAGAATTGTTATCGGCTGATTAATTGTATAAAAGAACGTCACGGTGTTATGGTTCTTTTGATAAAGAGATTATTATGAGAAAAAATCTCCCATGGAGTTTTATTGTCTGTTGTGTTTGGACTAAAGTAATATAATATGAAGCTTTTGGTGAACTTTAATAAATGTTCGATATATAATTTAATAGTGGGTATATCGGATTATTAATAAAGGTGCATTGTGACAAAAAATATTTATTTGATTTTTATGCGGATCTCAGGGTGCGCACACGACTGGGATCGGCAGTGAAACGTGTCTTTAAATATTGATACCTCAATTGTGTGACATTGAAATTAAGGTGATATTTCACTCAAAAATGTAAGCTTTTGAATAGAATAACCGTAAAGGAATTGCCTCACTGATTTGGCAAATAAAATTATCAGTCTAAATCTTTCCCATGTATTAATACAAGGACAGATACCGTCATTTTCTCAAGCATGTGCTTATTGGGTATTTTTATCCTGGCAGGATTGACTAAGATTATTACGCTAGTCCCGGTCTAAGAGAACAAGTGGGTTAATCAATGTTAATTCTTTTTATTAGTTCGGTCAAGTTTAAGTGATTCAATAAAGTAGCTTTTATTAAGCATTATATTACATGTTGACTTTATACCGTTACTTAAGAGATGGTTGTGGTGCAGAATTAGCTAGGAATAAAATGAGGTTACGATGCACTTGGTAATTAATTCTATTATTGTAGGTACTGTATTTAATTGCTTAAACCCAGGTGCTGCTATTGACAGTATCATCTGCCTAGTCTTTTCCCAACTATGTTGGGGTCGGCTTTCAATCTCACCAGCTGCAGCTGAGAACCAATGTTTAATATGGAGCGATTGCGTGTCTGACCTCCACAACCCAGTTACCCGGGCAACCTGGCACCCCTTGGTAAGAACTGATTGTCAGACTTTTCTGGCTTCTGACTACCCAGTAACGACTGCCAAAGATGTTCAAATGACAGCCGGGACCCACCAGTTTATCGTGCCTTCCGAAATACGGAAGAACTTTACGTTATTGACAGTCATTAGAATGTAAGTGTGACAAATGTCATCATCATCATCACCATCCATCACCTGCCCTTTTACCTATTTTATTGGGTCGATGAAGTGTTCTCACTTCTTCCATACTCTTCTATCATCCCAGAAGTGCCATTCATTCAAGTCTGATAGCCGGTCTTCCCAAAAACAACTCATATTTACAATGATAAAGTGTAGGTAAATGTAAAAAAATAAATTTAATAATACTTCTTTGAGTTAGACTGGAAACTAACCGCTGTAGATTGGGGAAGCCAGTCTATTTATTAACCAAAAATTTTCAAAAATATCTCAAAAAGCATTTTACAATCAAAATACGTAGTTATTTCCAGCAACTTTTAAACAACTTTTAGTTCCTGCGGTCCAGATTCATTAGTATACAGCAAACTAGATTTTTAATTACACATACATTAACAATATTTATTTAACTCGGCCACTGTTTGTACGAGAGATAGGATTTACCTTAAAACAGTTTATTCACCGACATACTTTGGAACTAGGCCAACCAGCTAATGTAACATGGTAGGATTTTCTATATTTTTTTAAATGGAAACTTTACCATGTTTTACTGGACTGGTATAAAGTGCTCTATTATCACATAATTATAAGGTCAAAAAAAATATTACCATCGCAAGCAGGAATTACTTTATCTCCCATAGTAAAAATATGATATGAATACGTTTTTGGACACCTGGACTTTAAAAGTCTGAACTCGCCAATCTACCTAGAGCAAGCATGGCGCTTAACGTTCATTCCTTCTCTGTATGAGAAAAGCTGTTACCTTGCAGCAAAAAGGTTGATGATGATGATAAAACAATATGATTTTAGATTACTCCTGTAGAAATCAGTACATATATCTACATTGGTTTGTGAATAAGAATGTAATACACATTTTTCTGTATTTACTTAAGGTGAAACCAAATTATTTATACCTTTTTTATCACCAGCAATAATGTTCTACATTCGATAGAATAAGTTCTCAGAAACTACTATACATATGGATTCTTCGAGTACAACCATTGTTTCCACAACATAACCTGAATTTCGATATACAGCTACAATACCTAGGAATTCGAAATCGTGTTTCTTCTTAGAAAATTTTACTGAAGCTATTCGAAGGCCTTTTGGTATTGGAGAGGCTTCAAACTACATATTTATAGTCTGAATATAACTGAATGTCAGTAGAAAATCATCAAGTAGCTTGTTAACAATCCTAGAGAGAATACTATTAATAAATCCAATTCTGAGACTAAAACTATTACAAAACTAACTTCGGGGTTATCGATTTTGATTAGCCAACTCAAATACTAGCTTCAGATTTATTTTCAAAAGGTTGGCCATTAATATTTAATTTTCTTTTTTTCTTTATTTTCAGTTCAATCAAAGTAAATAATTTAAAATAAAAATATTTTTATCGTAATGGGAATCACAGCACTGGTCTATCGATCCTTCTTTAACAGAATTTAAATTAACATCAGTCTCGATAACACCTGCAGTGCAGTTACATAACAAATTCGAAAAACTGTTCAAATAAACTGACGTAGATACAGCGTCGACCGAGTGCGACATAAATAATCGGAACAGAACGGTATCCCTAATTCCCATAAATCGAAATATCCGTGGGGCCACATCGAACCGGCTACGGTGATAACGTATATTTATGGTGATGATGCGTCCACTTTGTCTGCGATGAAAGTACTCTTGAATTCTGGTCTTTTTGGTGGGAGTCGTCCCAAAGGAACAAAAGGGTCGTGAGTCACCAGAGTCGGTGTAAAGGAGACCCTCGGCGTCACAGCCTAAAAACGTCCAGTGCTGGTCGAGGCCTTCCAAATCTGGATGAATTTACGCACCTAGCTTGCGCGATGGTCAGCTAGTGTGGGATATATTTCTTTAGCTTTGAGGTAGGCATTTAATATCCCATTTTGTACTTTGCGGTGGTTATACCGCCACCTGTTAGTCACCAGAGCCTCGTCCGTTTTGCAGAATGCACCACGGGTGGATGAAGTTGGCCATTGCGGCAAGATGAAGATGTATTGCCTCCTAACACATTGAAGGATCAAAAGGGATGTTGCAACGATTTGCTATTGGAATCGATATTGGTTGGAATTTATTATTATACCACGTCAAAACAGCAAAGTCATTGAATTTGAAATATTTGCAATTTTTAGAATCCACACCCTTATTTCAAGTAACAGGAGATCGTTAAATCATACTTCTATTTACAAATACCTAGAAGCGAACGCTGCAAGTTATCCTTTCTCCAATTTAGCTACAGCCACAAACCACATTGCTAGTCAAATTCGAGGCTTTGAAAAATACGAGCTGATACTCGTTATCGGTCCTCGAAACTGTTCTCTTGGTTTTATCCATAGAGTGTAATTTCAATCTGGAAATGTAATTCTCATAATCTTCAACAAGTGGAAATCGAATGAGTGTTCGTTCGATGTAGAAGCTAGGAGATACTCTAATAAATGGGGCTGCGGGATTGGCACCCACTGGGGAGAAAAACTGTGTTTGGCATATTTTATCAAAAAATATAAGTCATAAATACGTGCGTCATAAAATGTATTAATGACTGAGAGATATGACCATATAGATTGATTTATCGTAGACTAGCTATCCACCCGGCTTTTCACGGGCATAAATGACATACTTAAACCTTCTTTATGAATCCATCCAAGTACTTATTGGTGGAAACTGCATGTAAATCTATACTTTACTCTTTGAGTTCATCGCGGACAGACAGATGTTTGTTGTTTGTGTATTTTTATTAGTGGTACTCGTAATTTAGAAGTTGGATTCTCATAACGTATCTATCGTTTTCCTTATAATTTGTTATATTTGATAAATACTCTCGCGTGTAAGGTAGCATATGCGTGGCGTTATTTATCGCAACTCAATGTTATTTATTTCCTTGAAGATTTCCATGGGCTTAATAATAGTGTTTCGTTTTCCTCGTTTTCATGTGAAATGATAGATAGTCCAATAACATATAACGTAAATATCTAAAAATATTCACAATGTTGTATTTCTCAGTCGCAGTATCATCATCTGCCTAGCCTTTTCCCAACTATGTTGGGGTCGGCTTCCAATCTAACCGGATGCAGCTGAGAACCAGTGTTTTACATGGAGCGACT
>NWSH02000535.1:12112136-12137157 GCA_002382865.2 Heliothis virescens
CCCATCCACGGACCGACCGCGCCAAGCGTTGCTTAACCTTATGATCGATCGATCCGCGCGGCTTTGACTTAGCCACGAGCTCTTTCTCAGTCGCAGTACAAACTAGTTAAAAATTGTTTGACACAGAAATATTTTATCTGTTATTTTAAAAGCGTTATAAGCTTTATTAAGTATACCAGAAACTGAAATTTATTTTAGCACGTTATTTCCAAAATGTTTCAGTTTGTTTTTAAAATATTTGTAACAAACTAAACTTTAGTTCCAAAGTTGGAGAGTTTATTTGTCTGCTTGAACTCATTAATCTCAAAAAGTACTGGTCCGATTTGAAAAAATGTTTCAGTGTTAGATAGCCCATTTATTGAGGAAGGTCATACTGATTATCCAGGTGCGCGGACAATGAAGTTGCTGGTAAAAGCTAGTTTTAAATTTAACAATGAACATATTACCATAATTGAACCCCATACCTCAAAATTGTACTCAATCCATTTGAATAACACCAGCGTCCATATCTCAGCTTCATTTGTTCAATAATTCAAAACATTTGCAGCATTAAATTATTCCTCTAGGCATGGCCATCGTTACGTCACAGTGGACGAATGGCCTTCTCAGCCGGCCATTCGTTTGGGAGTATTTGCAATGGTCAGTACGGTATTTCACAAATATTTGGATTTGTAAAATGTAGTGGCAGATATTGCGCGGTATTTTGAAATTGAACCGGCAGATTTGATGGCATTTGTTACGGATTTAGTTCGTGTTATTGATTTAGGCGGAGTGTTGCTGAAAGGAGAATGGGCGAAATGTTTGGACGTTGGTCTACTGCCCCTCTAGTAACGAGTCATATATCATTCGAAAGGTCTTTTTAAGCGCAACATTTCGTACTAACATACTATTCACCAATTGTTAGTACTTTAGATATTAGAGCACCGTTAAAGCATATTATCGAAACGTGTTTTACAGTCAATGTACCCCACCTCTAGTAACGAGTCATATACCAATCAAACGGTCTTTTTAAGCGCTACATTTCGTCTTAACACATCCGTTACCAATTCTTAGTATTTTAGAAGATATATCTTCACTAAGGCGTGTTGTCGACACTTTACATGGATTTAAGGAACGATATCTACCCTCTAGTAACGAGTCATGCACCAATCAAAAGGTATTTTTAAACGCTACATTTTCCTCTAGCACGCTATTTACCAATTCTTAGTATTTATGAAGATGTAGCTTAACTAAGACGAATTGTCGACATCTTATATGGATTTAAGGAATGGTATCTGACCTCTAGTAATGAGTTATATACCAATCGTAAGGTCTCTTAAAGCGCTACATTGTGTCTTAACACACCTCTTACCAATTCTGTGTATTTAAGAAGATATAGCTTAACTAAGGCGTGTTGTCGACACCTTATATGGATTTAAGGAATTGTATCTCACCTCTAATAACGTGCCATATATTATTCAAACGGCCTTTCTATATACAACATTTCATATTAATATACTTCTCACCAATTGTTAGTATTTTAGCAGATATGGCTTAACTAAAGCGAGTTGTCGACAACTTTTATGGATTTAAGGAATAGTATCTCCCCTCTAGTAACGTGTCATGTACCAATCAAAAGGTCTCTTAAAGCACTCCATGCCGTCTTAACTAACTGATTACCAATTCTTAGTATTTTAGAAGATATAGTTTAACCAAGGCGTGTTGTCGACACTTTATATGGATTTAAGGAATGCTATCTCCCCTCTAGTAACGAGTCATATATCATTCGAGAAGTTTTTTAAAGCGCAACATTTCGTACGAACATACTATTCACCAATTGTTAGTACTTTAGATATTAGAGCACCGTTAAAGCATATTATCGAAACGTGTTTTACAGTCAATGTACCCCACCTCTAGTAACGAGTCATATACCAATCAAACGGTCTTTTTAAGCGCTACATTTCGTCTTAACACGCCCCTTACTAATTCTGTGTATTTTAGAAGATATATCTTCACTAAGGCGTGTTGTCGACACTTTACATGGATTTAAGGAACGATATCTACCCTCTAGTAACGAGTCATGCACCAATCAAAAGGTATTTTTAAACGCTACATTTTCCTCTAGCACGCTATTTACCAATTCTTAGTATTTATGAAGATGTAGCTTAACTAAGACGAATTGTCGACATCTTATATGGATTTAAGGAATGGTATCTGACCTCTAGTAATGAGTTATATACCAATCGTAAGGTCTCTTAAAGCGCTACATTGTGTCTTAACACACCTCTTACCAATTCTGTGTATTTAAGAAGATATAGCTTAACTAAGGCGTGTTGTCGACACCTTATATGGATTTAAGGAATTGTATCTCACCTCTAACAACGTGCCATATATTATTCAAACGGCTTTTCTATATACAACATTTCATATTAATATACTTCTCACCAATTGTTAGTATTTTAGCAGATATGGCTTAACTAAAGCGAGTTGTCGACAACTTTTATGGATTTAAGGAATAGTATCTCCCCTCTAGTAACGTGTCATATACCAATCAAAAGGTCTCTTAAAGCGCTGCATGCCGTCTTAACCAACTGGTTACCAATTCTTAGTATTTTAGAAGATATAGTTTAACCAAGGCGTGTTGTCGACACTTTATATGGATTTAAGGAATGCTATCTCCCCTCTAGTAACGAGTCATATATCATTCGAGAAGTTTTTTAAAGCGCAACATTTCGTACGAACATACTATTCACCAATTGTTAGTACTTTAGATATTAGAGCACCGTAAAAGCATATTATCGAAACGTGTTTTACAGTTAATGTACCACACCTCTAGTAACGAGTCATATATCAATCAAACGGTCTTTTTAAGCGCTACATTTCGTTTTAACACATCCGTTACCAATTCTTAGTATTTTAGGAGATATAGCTTAAGTAAGACGTGTTGTCGACACTTTACATGGATTTAAGGAACGATATCTCCCCTCTAGTAACGAGTCATGTACCAATCAAAAGGTGTTTTTAAGCACTACATTTTCCTAAAATACACCACTTACCAATTCTTAGTATTTAAGAAGATATAGCTTAACTAAGACGAGTGGTCGACAACTTATATGCATTTAAGGAATGGTATCTCACCTCTAATAACGTGTCATACATTATTCAAAAGGTATTTTTAAACGCTACATTTCCTCTTAACACACTACTTACCAAGTCTTAGTATTTTAGATGTAGTGGTTTAACTTAGGTGTATTATTGATTCTCAATATGGATTTAAGGAACGATATCTTCCCTCTAGTAATGAGTTATACATCATTTGAAAGGTCTTTTCAAGCGCAATATTTCGTACTAACATACTACTCATCAATTGTTAGTACTTTAGATGTTACAGCACCGTTAAAGCATATTATTGAAACATGTTTTACAGTCAATGTACCCCACCTCTAGTAACGAGTCATATACCAATCAAACGGTCTTTTTAAGCGCTACATTTCGTCTTAACACGCCCCTTACTAATTCTGTGTATTTTAGAAGATACATCTTTACTGAGGCGTGTTGTCGACACTTTACATGAATTTAAGGAACGATATCTCCCCTCTAGTAACGAGTCATGTACCAATCAAAAGGTCTTTTTAAAAGTAATATTTCGTGCTAACAAATCTTCGACGAATTGTGAGTACTTTCGAAGCTAGAGTTTATTTATAATTTTAGTATCGATAGATGTTTTCATTTAATAAATCACTTGTATAGAAATGAGTCATATATCATTCGAAAGGACTTTTCAAATGCAATATTTCATCCTAATATACTTCCTATCGATTGGCAGTACTTCATAACTTAGAGCAGATTTTAGACGTAGTTATTATTTCACTAAACACGCTCTAACTCCCTAAATACTAACAAATGACAATAGCCGTAATACAAGAAAATACTCTACATAAAAAAAGCTTTCTATTGATGTATCACTTAGTGCTAGAGGAGAGGTAGACCAAAACGCTCATTCTCCTTTATTTAATTGATGCTTAGAAACATGTGTTAATTTATTAATCATATGTGTTGGCTGTCATTTGACCTTCTTTGGCAGTCGTCACGGGTAGTCAGGAGCCAGAAAGTATGACAAACAGTCTTATCAATGGGTATTGGGTTGCCCGGGTAACCGGGTTGTGGTCAAACAGGTAGCCACGCCATGTAAAGCACTGGTTCTAAGCTGCATCCGTAGACTGGCAGCCGATCCCAACACAATTGGGAAAAGGTTAAGCAGCAAATTCATTTAAACAAATGATGATCTAGCGAGAATATAATTATTTTCTATACAAATGACCACCGGTTACAATTCACGCTTATTTCAATTGCATTAGATATTTTCAAATTATTTACATCAACCAGCCAGTATTTGCTTGGAGTTTCAATTCCATTGATAAAAACATGATCTACTTCTTTATCAACTCGAATGTACAGTGAAGCATATTTGTAATAACGAATGTTTCTACACCACTACTTCAGTACAATTGCGTACAAAAGTACTTACGTATCACACATGTAATCTGACTCTCACTAGATTAATCTTTGTATTGTTGTACTATTGTTATAGGAGTACAGTTGGGGAGAGAATTATTCGTGTTTTGATTTGAAATTGTGTATGTATATCAAATTTTAATGTCCAGTGTTATTTTTGTTGTTTGGCAAAACATACATTTAAATATTTTTTTGTTCGTTTTGGAGGTTTAAGTATCTAAAACGCTGTAATTTACTGGTATTTATTTGATTAATATTTATTTTCCTGTTCGAAAAGCTACTATTTACGCGAACAATTGACTACACGATACTTTCATATAGAGACTTCATTTCATTGAGAGTCACTTTGAAATCTTCGATTTCGATTCGTAATTCCTAAACATAGTTGAGATACGATTTTTCTTTATCTTCTAACAGAAAGAAAGCTTCTCTAAAATCGATCTCTAAAAATTAAACATCTTGTAAATATAGCATCAAGAAATTAATAACATGTAACTGTTTTTTGTTAATATCAATAATTGTGATAACTAACATAAACTAGAAATGATTCATTATGAATAACTATTATACATCTTGTAGTTTTTCTAACAAATAAAACATAATTTCTTTCCCACCAGCCAAGCAAAGGATGTACAATAAATACTAACTAATTAACACAACAAACTGCATTGTGCGTCGTGGCTTGTTGCTGCGTGCTTTATAATATTTTCCGTTCATTACCGCAGTTTACGTTGGCAAAAAGCAGAACATATAATACTAGTGGCCAGTAACACAGGTTCCAAATATAATTTTAAGTAGCTATCAAGAACTCGCGTTCCGTGGGGACTACTGCCTGTTCTAGTTATGTTACCTGGGAATAGTTTAACTTCCTAATAATGAAATATATTTTCAAATCGGTCATGTAGTTTCAGAGCCTTTAGAGTACCTACATGCAAACAAACTAAAAATATTATTATTTATTACATTACTATAGAAGAAGCATACTTTTTACGTACGTTATTAATATGTTGAGAAGTAAGAAAAGTTAATATGTTTACTATTAAACTTTTTGAAGTTACCATATTATCTGATTTCCCTTGATGTTTTCCTGTTTACTTTTAAGATATAAAAATATATTTGGGCATTTTTCTTGGTTCCTTGGTAGTTTATCTTTTAAATGGATTAATTATTTGTAAGCAAGCACTCCCCAGAAATTTTATATTATTTTAAGTATAAATTACAAACTTTTACTTCCCAAATTCAGTTCCAAAAATACTCTAAACGGGAGTAAATTTACCGAAGATGTAAATGGAAAATTCCGTTGCTCCGAAAGTTCAATCTCCAGAAAAGCATTCTAAATAATAGTACTAATGTAATAAGGGTACAAAGTTAGGCCCTCATCGAAAGCGAATAAATCATTTTGATCGATGCGATGAACTCACGTGCGAAACAGGGATGCATTGTTATATGCCCTTGTCACTTTTGGTGCAAGATATCAGCGAATAGCGGCTTGGAGAAAAATTAGGAGCGTATCTATTATAGAATTATTTTTTTATCAATAAAATTAATTGAGAATGAAATTCAGAGGCAATAGGAAACTTTTAGGCAAGCGCGCTCTCCATATTAAAACCTTATCGTCACTTATCGTTAGACAAGCATACAACAAAATTGAAGTCACAGTTAATATATAGGTATATTTTTTTAATTTTAAATCTAACTTGTGTAGGTAATTTTATAAGTAGTATATATTAATTTACTTTGATTTTGAGCTTGACTAAAATGTTGACATTCTTATTTACATCTGTTAGGAGATGATTGTAAGAGTTTTCAGAACTCTTGTTTGTTTAATGTGACACTATTCTCATATTTTTTAATTATAGTTTTTTCTTGTTCTTCACCATCAGAAATCACGACATAAAATAAAATTGCCGGATTTCCTGTAGAAGTTTCGGGTGCTGGAAAGGTTTATTTTTCAAATATTTATCATTCAAAAATCGCTCATCCCATAATTTGGACCACAGCCGTTATATAAAAGTCATTCATTCGGAAGAAGAGTTTCCTTTGTGGGCCAACCCCCAAATATTCAGCAACATTTTAAACTTATAATAATAAAAGGAATGGAGTCGGATTAATCGTGTTATTTTTGTAGTACAAATCTTTTTATGTTCGTTGAGACGTATATAATATGTTGTTGTATGGTCTCCCAAGTATTCACGTATTGTTTTCGAAAAAATATTGAGTTTTAATAGCAATTGTATTGTTAGGGTTTTTTGTATTTTTTTCATGTGTCTCAATTAAAGTGTAAAGTTACTTTTGAATGTTGTGAAGTTTATTACCAAGAGCTAGATATTTTTTATATTTTTCAGTTATATACATTTTTTTTAATACTTATAAAAGAAAGTATGCTTACGTTGTTTTGCAACCATTGAAAAATTGATGGAAAAGATTTTAGTTGAAGTTATGAATTCAGGCACAGGTATACCTATATTAATTAAGTTTGTATTTTACATATATGAAATAAAAAAGTATATATAGATATCTTGAACCAAAATATATCGTACTTTCATGTAACCTATAATGCTATGTAAAATCTTACCTACAAAATGAATTCCTTTCACACGTCCCCAAAACCAATATTCTAAGACCCAAATATTTATTTTTATTATTACATACGAACCAGATATTTGTGATAATCTGATAATTCACTAGTTTATTGGTATATCTGCAAAATTCTATATACGATGTTAACACAAAATCTAGGACATAATATTTAGATATTTACAACATTTCCAAAATAGTCGACAAGGTTCCAATGTTATAAAACCATTTGATTATGGCTTGGGCATATGTATTCTAACATATAACTAATAATATTGTAGATAAGTAACTGGATTTTCTTGATTGTAAGCGTCTGTTTTTTGCCTACTTAAAGATTGCCTCAGAGAAGATTAAACAGCTTCATTTTGCATGGTTTAGACTTATCTAAGCTGTCACTGTGGGAGGCTATTTTATACTCTTTAAAATCAGTCACTCATTCTAGAATATAAATATTTAATTCATTAGAAGACAGGCATTGGACGGCAGCAGATAAAAATGCTTTGCATAATTTTGTCATTCACATTAAAACAAAGGGTGTATAATCCTGAAAAAAACGTTCATTTTGACAACTGATATGCTCGAAAATATTTTATTTTATTGCTTTGAAAGCTACTGGATTTAATGCAGCAATGTCCATTGGTATCAAAGTGGATTATTTCGGTCAATTCAATAGCGTGCCTGCGTCCAACAAATTAACTATCATTTGGTTCAATATTTTTAGTTTTTAAGCATCATAACATTTTAATACGATAAATGAAAAATGATAATCCGATACTTTTTTAACAATATTATTTTTTATTCATGATGATTTTCAAACTTATAATTGGCGCACTAATTGGATATAACATTACATATTCACAAATCTTCCCTCTTATCTTAAAAACCTAACAACTAATTTAGCACGTCATTATCAACCATAGTACATACTGTCGCATCTGCGAGATAATTTTTTAGTCTATGCCCCACACGTGCGTGATTAAGCAGTATAAAGAACGAAGCGCGAACATTGAGCCTGCATTACTGGCTAATAATTCACCGCCGGTATTTACAGGGTAGATGCGTGAAATGATAAATGCTACTCCCTTGATATAGTATTGAGTGGCATGTAGCTAAATAGTTGCTTCCGTGACGTAGTTTGATAGATAAGGTTTGGTTAGGTAAAATATTTTTTATGACTGTTGGCGATTGCTGTAACTGCCTTTGGCTGTGTTGAACTAGCTCCCAGAAGGAATATGGCATCTGCCTAGCTATATACTTACTATATTGGACTGGTTTTCTGTCTAATCAGGTATCGCTAAGTACCTACCAATATTTTACATGAAGCCTACTAGTACTACCTATCTGATCTCCTAAACCAGTTAGTTACCCGCGCAGACTGGTTGACAAACTACCTGACTCAATATAAGTGTCAAAATTATACAAATGATAATCGGGACCCACAAAATTTCTCATGATGATCACCCACCTACCGGGCAATCGCGCCAAACATCAACACGCGCTTCTCTCACCGACTTTATTACCCATATACCACCACATCAAAATTGAATATGCTTTTATCAAATCAAATAATTAACTGCAACTCTTTATAGCCACAGGCCAATTTTCCTGATCATATATCGCTATTTTTATCTAAACCTGGCTGAAAGCCCACAGCAACTTAAGTATGGAAATAATAAAATAGAGCCAATAATATCTCTATTCGCCAATAAGTATCTTAGTTTTATATCGTATTCCAAAGCAGTTAATATAAGTTTTATAGCATTTATTTTATACTCGTACACAGAAGAACATTGGACGTCTTTGCTAGACTTATGTCGATGTAACTTATTGTTCTTTAATATGTGTATAGATACAATGGACTTAGCCACTTTTTAGGAACTATTAAGAATAGATAAATTAGGTAAATGTAATTCTAAAACTCTAATTACTGTCGTGAATACAAATTATGTCTTGCTTTATCACACCTACGCGAGTTACCTATAGTAACTCTGTACAGCACGAATCAAACTTAATGGCGGCTGGCAACTAACTTCGAGTACATGAAAACCACCCGCGGATATCCAAAAAAAGAAATCCACGCCACTCTTTAGGCTGGTTCATGAGTAATATTATTTTTGCATACAATTAATTAACTCGATACTCGAATAGTGATTACTTTATTCAATTTGTTTTGACCATACAATAAAACTAATTAATTGCATCTCCAGTTTTACTGCTGAACATAAAATTAATTTCAAAGTACGACCTCAACTTTAATATTCTCTGGTTTTTATATATTAATAAAATATCCCACGTCCACAGTTTACCAAACACACCAATACACCAGTTTGTTAGTTTCCTTTGAGGATTCGGTTTACGACTGAACCGTATAGAGAGCCATCGTAAACTTAAAGAAACTACGACGGAACGTTTGGTGTATCGCGAAAATACCTTATTGGTACATTCGTGATCTGACGGCTACTTTGTTTCGTCTATATTGTTGCGGCTTTTTCTAATAGACTTATGGATATTTTCTTGTGCTCCAGTGGTTTGGAACTTGATAGTTTATGTAGAATATTCCTGTATATTACACAGAAAAGCGACTTTATTTATTGGGAACATAAAGTAAAATGGCAATTCAGCTTTCAGTGGTTATGACGTCATCTTGACAACCTTGTCAACACTAGTGCGATTATTTACCATTTTAGCTGGTTCTAGAAATAAAACTTCAACAACAAAAAAAGACATGAAAAAATAACAGCCTTTTCACACTGGCGGATTTGACGCTCGGTTTTTTCGAAAGACACCGCCTGGTTCCTACGGACGGTATTTTGCGGTTTTTAAACCTTGTATAGTACCAGCAGTTGTCAATTGTTTGCTCAGTCACCGCATACGAAACCGAGTGATGTCGCTTGGCTTTTCTGCTCGAGGAATCTGCCAGTGTAAAAAAGATTGTAAATATGTATATGTAGGTCACCAAAACTATCGGCATTTGCGGCCCTGAACCCAACCACCAATTTATTGGTGTGAAAGTTGATGAAACAGGAATGGATCGCCAGACGCCACATACTTTATAAATCCAACCCTTATTACGTATTTACGTGTGAAAGGCCTTTTTATTGTGAAGAATTTACATGAATAGTTTGAGGAGGACCCTGGAACGTTGTTGAACTACAAAGGTGAAAAATACATTTTATTCTTCTTATTGGTGACTTAAAACTTTCAATAAATTAACAAAAAAAGCAACCTTGTTAAATATGACCAATCTTCTTAATTGGGTCAGTTTTCTCTCACTTTAAGTTAGAGGCTTGCAGTCAAACCTGATGCACCTGGCTACCAGTACGACTTAGCACGACCACCTACCTACAACTTAGCACCATAATCCTTCATAACAGAAAAATTATGATAATAGACACATTATTTCTCTAAAAATTACCATTTTCACTTATCAAGCGAATCATTTCTTTAAAGTCTGCTAACATGTAATCTAGGTATAAAACTCCGCCAATCGAACAATCTAAGGGCATGCTAGGGCCCCAGCCAAAGCGGGTACGGCTGTACTATTATTTATACTAGAATACACGTGTTATTGTCCACACGCCTGAAAACACATGTCATTCCCTGTCTCCATAATACGTGTAATGTTGAACTGCATTCCCTTTGTCCATGACTTAATTATCTACGCCGAAATAAGCCGATCACTCAACGCGCATCTTCACGCTAAGTACACAAGGGGGATTGTGGTTGTGGATGTAGGGAGACTAGATGGAATAGAGGTAATGGCGTTGGACTTGAGCGTAGTTGGTTTGGTGGTGCAGTTGAGACTTGAAATGGGCTATCTAAATAATGATTAAGTTCGGTTTCTATGGATTCAAACTTGATTGCTATATTAACAAAAATAATTGTAGTGTAATTAGATATTTTGTTATTTAGCTGCAATGATAAAGTTATTATTCCATTTTAATTTCGACCATTTTATATAACATAAAGTAGGTAGTAGTTACATTCAAAATATTACGGATTAAATTATAATTACAAATTACATAATTTCTGTATGGAGCATTTTATTTGTATAAAATCTATTGACATCAAAATCCTTTCTATTCTTTGATTTTAAAGCCACTTCCAGTCTCTCGTTATCCTCACAAAGGCATATGAAGGCAGTTGTTTAATTTAGCCATTGATTGCTCATTGTTCGAGGGCCCGTGATCCGATGCACCCATTACCCATCGCTCATTGTACCGAGTTCCTCTCTGTTTGATTTAAGGGTGCATACTTTAGTGATGTGACGCGTTTAATTAAGTTTTAAGATATCCTTTTCTAGCTTAAATAAAAAAGGGTCTGTCATACTTTAAACACCGGTGGGTTGATATCAAATCGCAATTATGCGCTACGGTGACTGATGTTTGAATAATTTTGTTTGTATAATTTTGTTACTGTTGAGAATATTCAGATTTGTTTATTGATTTACGTTTAAAATTGTAAATGGAAAAAGAGGAAGATTATTTTTGTTTTGCATTGAAATCCTTTCAAAATGAATCTATTTAGGGAATAGGAATTAAGGTAAATGTATTATTTTCGACTGTGCTTATGTGGGCAAAAAAAACTTTTATTTCTCTTACAGAAAAGAAAAAAAAAAATAAGGCACTACTGTCGTCAACTGAGAATAATAAGTTTCGGAACTTATATTTTTTTTAATATCTTTACGTATATTAACGTGTATGCATTCAGAATATGCTTCTTTTAAGATATCGCAAACAAAAAAAACTAAGCCACATTTAAAAAAGAACCGTTTCACGAAAAGTATGTAAACAAGCATCTTCTTAATGTCACCGCTGCGGCATTTAAAACGCCTACTCCACTTACCTGAGTTTTATTGTTTCCACGTGATGTTCTAGCTCTCGCGACGCTTACAATTCTTGGAGGCTACAACACATATTGTGGAAGTTACTAGATGCATATTTCAGAGAACATTTTTGTTTGTTAGGTTTTCTGTTTGGTTATACGTAGTTGTGTTTAGATAGTACATATGTATGTGTGTTATAGAGGTGGAAATAAATAAATTGCTGACTTTTATCTTTTTTTTTAGTATATACTAGCTTCCGTCGGCGTTTTCACCCGCGTTCCGCGGGAACTACTCCGCGCCCCGGATAAAATGTAGCTTATAGCCTTCCTCAATAAATCGGCTATCCAACACTGAAAAAAAAATCTAAAAAACCGGCAAAGTGCTAGTTGGACTTGCGCATGAAGGGTCCCGTTCCCCATCCCCCTTAATTATTTTTTTTCATTTTTAGTATTTGTTGTTATGGCGGCAACAGAAATCCATCATTTGTGAAAATTTCAGCTAGCCATCACGGTTAGTGAGATACAGCGTGGAGATAGACAGACAGACAGATAGACAGACAGACAGATAGACAGACAGACAGACAACGAAGTCTTAGTAATAGGGTCCCGTTTTACCCTTTGGGTATGGAACCCTAAAAATCATACCTGATCCTAAAGTTAGCGCAATCAAATAAACAGTGCCTTCAGTTTTATATATTTGTATAGATCTCTCAATAGATGTCTCAATATTTTGTCATAATTTTTAACTTTAACTTAGTTGTGTATAATGCATGCTGTGCTTACCTTTAAGAGATTGTTACACAAGTACTGTTTTATGATGAATGTATTCAATATTTTAATCGTGTAAACAATTGTTGGTGAGCCAAATAAATAAAATAAAAAAAAATAGATATTCTAAAACAACACTAAACAATTTTTTTTATATACGAATACAAGTAGGTAAGTATAGAAATTCATACACCATACTTCTCAAGGCCGGTACTAAACCGCTTTGTCACATGCCTCACTAAATATATCCACATAGGTATTTTATATCCACCTTTTAGTAATGACCATAAAAATTCACCATAACCTTACCATACGGAATTAATGTGCGGTGTGGTTCACGACACAAACAGACACAACTTTACGATATTTTTATATATTTAAAGATAATGTTCGACATTATACTCCGTATATTTGTGCTTCCGTGGAAAAACGAGTGGAATATTTTGTTTGTAATATATAATGTTAATGTAAGGAAACACTCAGAAGGTTTATTTGATCTGAAAAATCAGAATATGAATTAAAATGAAATCTGAGAAATGTAATCAATGAGATAAATTACTAATGTTTTGATATTTATCAAGTAAAGGAAAATTTTGCTTGTAATGCCTGGAATTCTTTTCATCTTATTGCCTTCATTTTATAACACAGTTTTTCATACCAAGAAACGAAGAATAGTACAGTCAATATGACAAGTAAAAACATGGCTACATAAATCAAGATAATTGCGCACACTGGTTAATCTGTGAACCTCCTCTTTGAAGTCGGTTGATAAAAATGTTTATTTATTAGTGAGCTCGAACAAGAACACAATATACCTTCTCATCTGCCATCTGTCTAGCCTTTTCCCAACTATGTTGGGATCGGCTTCCAGTCTAACCGGATGCAGCTGAGAAACAGTGTTTTACATGGAGCGACTGCCTGTCTGACCTCCAACCGGGCAACCTTGGCACCCCTTGGTAAGAACTGTTGTCAGACTTTTCTGGCTTTTGACCTACCCCGTAACGACTGTCAAAGATGTTCAAAAGACAGCCGGGACCCCACCAATTTATCGTGAAGAACTCGTTATGTCAAGATGGTCACCCATCCACGGACCGACCGCGCCAAGCGTTGCTTGACCTTATGATCGATCGATCCGCGCGGCTTTAGCCACGAGCTCTTCCACAATACAATATACCTTCTGTCTATCTTTATTTAACATCAAAGATAAGTTCACATAAAGGTAGGTGGGAATCTGTGTTTTCAAGCCTTACATTTTTTCCACCCTAATATTATCATACACATACAATTTACATATATCTTCTTATCTCTCTCGGATATGGAGTAAAGAGAAAACGGAATTTGCGAATCAGTTTCTTATGTCGTAAAAATCGATATGAAGACCTTTTATAAACCTAAAGGGCTGTACTTGACGTAGTTCGTTTATTTTCATTCTTTTTTTTCTAAAATTACAGCACCCAAAATCAACTATTTTTATTTTCTAAACTGTTACATTCACTTCTAAGACAAATCTGACGACATATCTTAAAACGTTAAGTTGAATTGCATCAAACCATTCATGGCTCTGGAGCACGCCAAAGGACACAAATATACTCGAAAAACATAACCTCCTTTTTGGCGTAGTTAGATAACGAAAGTTACGATTTAGTAAAACTAAAACAGTAAAACAAAAAATGCACTAAAAGCTACCAGAATTCCACAAATAATTATGCAGAACTTTTAGCATTTTGGAGGCTAGCGTCAAAAATTTTCGTATTAAAATTCTTTCTTTAATGTCCCCATAACATAAGTAAAGAGCAGGTATTACACCAAAACCCCCTATAGTCCCCAATTGCCTATGGCTGACTGTTTTAAGGCATAAGGCATGGACTGAAGCGATTTTGTGAGTCACATCTTTCGAATGGAAATGGGTGCATTTGTGTAAAACATATTCCAACCACTGGACTTGACGACCCGTTGGCGTAGCGGTTACCATACCAAACTGATGGTTCCGGGTTCGATTCCCGGTGCGGTCAACATTTGTGTGATAAGTATGTTTGTTGGCTATGGTCTGGGTGTCATAATATGTATCTATTTATAAATATGTATGTTGTATGTAAGTAATATGTAGTTTATCAGTTGTGTTAGCACTCATAACACCTCATAACAGCTTACCATGGGGCTAACCCGTGTCCAGATGTTATACTATATCTATTATATTATATTTTGCAATGAATGAAACACCTAAGTGATGAAGTTTAGTCAGTTACCTGTATACATAGAAAGACTATCTATTATCTGTTATGTTATGTTATATGGATAAGGTACTTAGAGCCTTTTTAATTATTTTGCTAACTTCAAGTAAGTTATAATTTCAATCCAATACCATATTAAATTCAGTTCTCAAATCGCCGTCGCTCATGCCTTCCACCCTACCGTAATAAGGGTGCAACACAATAGCACGGGGTGGCATAATTTCACGGGCCGCTGACACCGTCGCACGCTCAATAATATGTACAATGTTTACACAGCGGCTTTGCTTGGATAACATACTTGTTATTGGATTGCTCTACCCAATTTCAAGGATATAAATCTGAGCATAATATATTTTTGTAACGAAAACACATTTTAGTTTTGTATTTTGTTGATTTTCAAAATCTAAAATTGTGAGTTGTTTTTTTTGTTATTTTTAGTATTATGACTCATCTCAATTTGTCTGTATATAGATTCAGTTATAGTTATTTTTGTCGTAGATGGAACAAACTTACTTCGCAAAGTAAGTATTGGATAACAACAAAAATATCAAGGCCATAGAATCAAATTAGGCATTACTTAGACTTCAAGTAATATTTTTTCACCTCATTTATCATTCTAAAAATATAACGTCTCTAATAAATGATCCAGATGATTCATGTTAACGAAATTTATGCATATTTATATTCTATCGAAAAAAATATGATACAAAAGTAAAACAGGCCTAAGCACTTAGGGAAGTTACACCCCCATTGAATAATAATCGAATTAATATTTAAACAGGCACATTTAATCACCTTCTTATCTCTTTTGCACACCCAAGACGTTTGTACTGAAAGCTATTATCGTCTCATTTTCCCCCCTTGTTTTCAAAATGCGTATTTTATAAATACATAGTTGATTTATGGAATTTCATTTAAATTATTTGTTACAATGTTTCTTTTGCACCTACAAAATTTAAGGAATAGAAGTTCACCAATTCTTGCTTTGGACGCTACTACTATTGTTTAAACTACCCTAACGACCCTTAATTCAACAGCTTTACTTTTTAAAAAAGATGTGCCATACTACAAACTATAGTACCACGGCAAGTAGTTCAAACTCTAGTTTAAATGATCAAATCTGCCAATTGCCATACCCTATTTTTACCCACAGTAAAAATAGTTTATTTTCGACCATTATATATTCATTCCAGTACATAACAACAGAAATAACATAATGAAATCTCAAAGCAACATCTTAGGGACCAAAGTAGGGTCAGTTAATACGAAAAATGTAGTCGATACAAAGGCCTTTGTAGAAGGGGAGATAAAAGATTGTCCGTCAAAGTTATCAGAGTGAGGGGACACGAGGTAATCCCAACAATACAGTGACATCTATTTATTGTGCAGTGATTGATGTGATTACAATTTATAATCCACTTTATTATATCTTTGTGTCCGATTTTTTTGTCGTCAGTACTATTTGGAATTGAAATTGAAGAAAGGATTTTAGTTAGCTGTAGGTACGTCTTGTCAATAGACTGCTTTTTAGGTCATAGATTTTTCGTTTTTGTTATTTAATTGTGGTAGTCTGGCAGATTACAAAAGAGAGAAAAATCTAATTTTATCTATAAAAATAATGTTTGTTTTTTAGACGTTGCAAAACAGTTGACAAAATTAGGTAGACAGGTGTCTAGGTACAGAATTACACTTCGGGTAACTAGATTTGAGAGTTAACTCGCAGTAATTAGTAATACAATTTACGTGTAATTAATTATATAGTTTTCAATGTGGGCGCAAGGTTTTGGTTAGTTATCGTATAAACAAAATATTTAAAGTTAGCTGTTACTCGCGTCCCGTAGGAATTACTGCCCGTATCTAACCAGATAAATATATTTTATATTACTCGGAAATAGCGTAGCTTTCCTACAATGAAAGAATCTTTCAAATCGGTTTAGCAGTTTTGGAGCCTTTCCAACAAAAAAATTATCCTCTTTAGTATATTAGTATAGATAAATAAACATACAATAGAAATATCGTCCAAAATATACCTAATACATTCACTTAACTGGCATGACGTAATTAGTTGAATAGTAATCAATTGTTATAATATAATTTGTAGTTATAAATACAGCTGAGGCTCCCTGCTTACCTTAAATATAGCTAAACCAAAGTTACACATTTTGACACAGTTTGAAGTTATAGAGATTTTTTCAATTCATATATTGCCAAATATGGCAATTTGCTAAAGAATGATGACCACGAGCACAAAATGAGCCGCAGTATAGGCTGACAAATATTCTTAGTTAAGAATAATCTGGTGATCAATTTGCACAAGACAGTGCGGCTATTTTCGGACTTTCAAAGTAATAAACAAAATTACTTTTGTCGTTTATCCAACAACAAATTATCTTAAGCTCGCACAAACTAAGTTAATTTAGTCATTGGTGTCATTATTATTAAAGTTTACTTAGACTCTGAAGTTAGGTAATCCATGGATAAAATAATGGAATTAACAAGTGTATTTGTGTCTTAAAATTTATTATTTTAAGTTACACCTGGGACTTCACTTACAGAAAAAGGTTAAGGTTGCTGGCGACCTTCAAACATACACAGACAATTATGATATAATTTACTATGAACAGTCAACTACCTCATTTGAGCGTAACTACAATTTAAACTATGTTCCTTTCTAATCTTTTGAAGAAAGAATTTAATTATAAGCTTTCAACTTGATCTTTCCACATTTTGCCAATAGTAACACAACGCCAATCATCAATCACCGTACAAAATTTCTCATTATAATATGCATTTAATATGGCGAGTGCAAGAACTCGTCAGCAGCGTTCGGGACACGAATGACAAATGACAACGATCGTTTATCTTCCTATCTGTCAGCTGAGCCAATCAACGCACGTGTAGAACTCGATTTAATTTCAAATTAACACCCGGTTATTCAAAACTCAACCCTATTGCAAACAGAATAGAGCTTATTAGAACCGCATTTTTAATTCTTGTCAAATCGTTCTAACGACCAAATAAGTGCGAGCTCTATAGTGTTCTGTTTTCAAATGTTCAGTGAAGAATTAAGAGGTCTTTATAAAATGGTTCTAACGTGGTAGGGACGTTGTCATGACGACGGATTGACGGTCAAGCAATCGCTAATCGGTGGCAATCAATCAAGCATTTGAAATGGGACGGTGCAGATAGTTATAAGAATAGTTATGAAATATTCAAAATGTATTCAATGGAATATTAGGGTGGTGTTAAACGTTTTACTATAGTATCTGATATTTCTATCATTTGTAATAATGATGTATGTTCGTGTATACTTTAACTACCATCATGTAAAGTAGGTGAGCATTTCGGCTCAGCTTTTATGTTAACATGTATAAATGTGTATTGTTGTTGGATCAATTTTGAAGAGCTTGTGGCTAAGTCAAAGCCGCGCGATGGATGGGTGACCATCTTGTCATAACGAGTTCTTCCGTGTTTCGGAAGGCACGATAAACTGGTGGGTCCCTGCTTTCACTTGAACATCTTTGACAGTCGTTACAGGTAGTCAGAAGCCAGAAAGTCTGACAACCAGTCTTACCGAAGGGTATCGGGTTTCCCGGGTAACTAGGTTGTGGAGGTCAGATAGGCAGTCGCTCCATGTAAAACACTGGTTCTCAGCTGCATCCAGTTAAACTGGAAGCCGACCCCAACCTAGTTGGGAAAAGGCTAGGCAGATGATGGTGTTGGATAAATTTTGTGTGTGAGAGATAGTTTGAACAGGTCTTAAAATTGAATGGCGATTCCGTATTCCGCTATTAGTACGTTAATGAACTAACTAAAAAAAGAAGCAATACCACTTAATATTTATTTAGAGACTATTTACTGAAATAATTTTACCGTATACGTCTTTCAAAGCATTTTAGGTTTGAATTGTAGTATATTTTTTTTAATTCACGTTCTTTTTTTTTGTGTAATTTTACTAAAAAGCATAAGCACATAAATTAACCCATTACGTTTGAAAATAAACAATATTTTCAAATTATTTCATTCCACTGAAAATAATTAAACCGAATGAAAGTATAGCTGGAATAATGGAGAAACCAAATATTAGATGGCATCCATTAAAACCTTATTATATTTTTATTCAGCCTTAAAAATATAATTTGAGTGGTTCTCTCGTGTTTTATTAAAAGTAATCAAAAGAAGCGGGGGTGATTAAAAAAGCTATCGTAGTACATTTTTTCATTATTGTGTGAAAATTATTATCTTTTTAAGGTTTGGTCCTGAAACATTTTTACGGAACCATGAGAATTTAAATGAATAATGAAACAATCATTTGTCGAATTACATCTTGACCAACCTTTCATTTTGCACAATTTTGGTCAATAGTTCTTTCAGACTGGACGATTCATGTCGGTGCAGTATGCGCGCGGCATATTTTGTATGAACATAAGTGAACATTCGTACGCTAGACGACAAACGCACTATTTCCGCACCAACATTAACAGCCAGTTTCACAGGTCCCAGATAAAGTTCTAAATAGCTATCTGACAGATAGTGACATGTTTTTTAATATGATTTCTTTTCTATGGCATGATCTGTCAGCTATTTAGAACTCTATATGGAACTTGTGAAACTATCCGTATAATTTGAAAAATGACCGCCTCGTTGGTCTAGTGGTCACATAGCCGACTGCTGATCGATTCCCGGGACGGGCCGAAATCGCTTTGTGGGTTTTCGAAACTTTCACAAGGCAGCCTGGAGTTGGAAGTTGGTGATAGATACACCCGTGCATCGGAGAGCACGTTAATTTCAGTCCTGCGCCTAATCTCTCTCCGATCGTGTCGGATTGCCGTCCCATCGGGTTATGAGAGTGAGGGAATAGGGAGTGCACCTGTGTCTGCGCAAATGCTTGTGCACTATAATATGTCCTGCGCAGCTGGCTGTTCTCCTTATATGAGAACAGCCACCGTGGCTGACAATCGGCTAGGAAGCCATCATCAATTTGAACAACCTATGTGCGTCAGCAATAGTAAATTATAAACCCGTAATCTTATTTATTTCTCATAAACACAGGTATCATTAAAGGTACACAATTTCCAAACCAGTGCTTCTGATGGTAAATGATAGAACTATACCGTTACAAAGAAAAACTCTAACCTCAAAACATCATCTACAAAGTTTTTTTTACAATATAATGGAACTAGTTCCAACATATTTCTTTGAAGCTGTTCAAACAAAAAAATAACACCGTATAGTTCTGCATTTTATTTCACAACTTCGCGACTCGGAATCAATTAAGCTTCAGTTTGGTTTAATGAAAGTGGGGAAAATGGTACAGTGAATTTTGAAGAGGTGGTGATTATATTTATTTTTATTATTTTAACTACATAATGTTATGGATAGCAGAATAGGTGCTTGTAAGCTTGGTTCTTGGGTTGATCGTACTTGGAGGTGAGTTTTTTTCTGTTTTTTTTTTTAAAGTTAACTGTTTTTGATGTACAATTTATTTTTCTGATTTTGCGCGTGAAGTAGGTAAATAAGGTAGGTAGGTAAGTCATAAAACTAATTTTAAGATATTTGCAAACTATAGTGACAGCAAACTCTTTTATACCCAATGTATGAAGGGTTATGTTTTTCACGAGTATCTTGTATAAATGTTTTTTTTTTTCAATCGTGAAACACAGAAAAAAATGCTTCTGCAGAAGATTTTCGTTGCACTAGTTGCAAATATTTCAGACACCATCTCACTACCTTGTAATGGCTGTCTCGAAACATTAAACTAAAATCTTTTTTATAAGGACATTAACAGTGCCATTGCGAAATGCGAGAATTAAATCTATACTAATATTATAAAGAGGAAAACTTTGTTTGTTTGTTTGTTTGTTTGTTTGTTTGGTTGTAATGAATAGGCTCAAAAACTACTGGACCGATTTTAAAAATTCTTTCACCATTCGAAAGCTACATTATCCACGAGTGACATAGGCTATATTTTATCCGGATACGGGCAGTAATTCCCACGGGATGCGAGTGAAACCGCGGGAAAACGGCTAGTAGGAAATAAACAAAAGAGTAATATATAGGTACTGTTAAGTTTGTAGAAACTTATTCAATGCGATAAACAGGTATAGGACCTACTAAAAGGTGAAGGTCGGTGAATTTGGTTGATATTTCATAGAGTTGCGTCCTTTATTATAATACACTATGATTACTCTAAAATTGGTAAAAAATAAACATCTTAAAATAAACCTTAGACATTCAAGAAGTATTTAATTTTTTCCTACATTTTTTTGTAACATATTATTATATCTATTACAAGATGTAATACAAAACTAACAGTATCACAATTGTCTCAATAAAAAACAACATCAAACTATTTTAAGTCACTATATAAAATGCCCCACAAAATATACGAAAAACAGTTTTAAAGCCTCTATTCTGAACATCGTGAAAATATTGCAGCCGTGAACTCAAGAGACTTATGAATTTTTAATTACGACATGCATACAATATGTTTTTAATGCAGCCAACCCCAAACTACCCTTTGTAATATCATTTTGCGACTAAAATACAGAAAAACTCTACAGACCAGACATTACTTTCATTATTTTGTGATATGACAAAGCGATGCAAATGTGTGTAATTTATGCTGTAAATTGTGTGGCTAGAAGAACGCGTGTTTTTTTGTACAAACATTAGCAATGTTAGGAAACTTTTTATCATGAAGAACAGAACATTGGAGCGTTTTGTGAGAAAACTCTTTCTACTCTCCCTTTTTTAGGGTTCCGTACCCAAAGGGTAAAACGGGACCCTAATACTAAGACTCCGTTGTTTGTCTGTCTCCGGGCTGTATCTCATAAGCCGTGATATCTAGAAAGCTGAAATCTTCACAAATGATGTATTTCCGTTGGCGCTATACCAACAAATATCAAAAATTTTAAAAAAAAGTTAAGTGTGGTCCCCATACAATAAACGTGTAAAACCGCAAATTATAACTTTGTTATTCATATGTTTATATGAAAAACAGAGTTATTTTTTGCTGCCCGGAAAATGTTTGTATTTTGGCTAGTTGTAGGTAATAGAAACGTTCATTTTTCATACATTCGCATTTGGCCGGTTTTTATTTTCTCATAATGAAAAGCGACAGAACATTGAAGCGTTTTGTGAGAAGGCTCTTCCTACTCTAGGTCTTGCTCGAAAGTAAGTAAAATCCTTTTATCTTTTATTCCGTCTGTCCAGTAATATGTAACGTATTGAATAAAATTATTTTTAGAATCAGCGTGACATTTCCTTAGATAACTTGAACTTTTCGGTAATCCGTGTACAAAATCTTAATCTACGTTATTGGTATCAGAAATAGAAAAACACGTTTCATTGATATTTTTAAACATAATTTTATCGAATTAGATGATAGATATTAGATGGTTTGAAAGGTGCTTAGTGCTGTGGTTCAACCTACCTTTGGATTGCTAAAAATATAATTTTAGCACACAAGCAACTCGTCCCGACTTCACCCGCATATTAAACTTAAACTCAAATTCCATATCTTCACGAATCTCTGTATCAATTAGAGTAAACCAGTCAGTTTCCATATTATTAGAAGGTAGACAGAAAGACATACTGTAATACTAAATTTTCTAATTACGTGGTGATCTATTATGCCGCATCGACCTTTCTTCATTCTGTAGCAGCTACATCTTTATACCACATCTATGTAACGTCTGTTACTGTGGAACTATTATTCGCGGATCAAATGGCCCATTTTCCCCAAGACCCAGCGACATCGTTAAACAAAATTTTATTCTCACAATACTAAAAACTTGGTACCCGGTATAACTTATTAAAACGTTTGTAACCGGTTTGGTGATTACGTTTTAGTGATATAAACGCTGTCTGGTTTGTAGTTTCATCATCATGATTATTAGGAAGATGTTTCTTTTGATAGAAAATTACAAGCTGCTGCTGCTTACAAGGATACTTCTGCTTTAATATGATGACTAACACCGTTAGTCATGCAATGTAATTTTGTATTATTAAATGACAACTTTTACCATGATAATAATTTTTGTTTCAAAAGAAAAGAGAGAGATAAACGTGAAGCGTATCAGAAGTTGAGAAATAGAGACTCAAGCCAACGTGTCTTTTTCCATGCCCATAATATATGACGAGTAATTTTAAATTTAATTAAAAATAATTTTAAAAGGAAGAACCCATCACAGCCAGGCAAATATAAAGTGGCTTAAATACTCTCTCTATCCAAGCTTCTGACGTGTCCACTTTCAGAAGAGCGAAACAGTCGCGTACTTCTTCGCCTCTCTAGTTCATAATAATCTCCCCTAATGAAGTTCCTTTAAAAATGAAAATGAAACACGGAAGGATAAAAATGGAAAAAAAAAAGGCACTGAAAAACCACTAAAATGTTCACGACCAGACTTTGATGAGTCATTTGCAGTTATTGTACTTTTTACGAATATTAATGTGGAAGTATGTGGTTAAGAGCGACATAACGTGTTTATTTGCAAGCTGCATTGCGTGATAAAATGTGGATTTTTGAAGACTGTAATAAACGTTAACGGTTTTCATTTAGTACAGGGTTTTGTTTAGTTTTTTCTGCAGTAGTTCATGTACTTATTCTGGATTTTGGAAGGCACGAATAAANACCTGCTTCTAGCTTGTGCCAGCGGTTTCACCCGCTTCCCAAGCGAACTACTTCCTGTACCCATACAAAAAGTAGCTTATATGTTATTCTGATATATTATGCCTGAAAGAGTAACAAACATCCATACATCCATTCTTACAAACTTTAACATTTATAATATTAGTAGGATGTTGATTTGGTCTCTTTTCTGACAACCAGTCTTGCTAATGGGTATCGGGTTGCCCGGTTAACTGGGTTATGGAGGTCAAACAGACAGTCGCTCCATGTAAAACACTGGTTCTTAGCTGCATTCGGTTAGACTGGAAATTGACCCCAACATAGTTTGAAAAATGGATTATGACTTCTTCGTAGTAATTTTGTGATCGATAGAAGATGCTTTTGTTTCGAATATACTCTTACAATTATTCAGAGTAACTGGATTGTGGAGGCCAGATATTCGCTTACTCCATGCAAACCATTTAATCATTGAGATGTCCATTAACTACTCCATTTTAATTCATCATAAGCCTCATAATGCTATCGCGTTAATTAAACCTCACATCATGCATACTCACGCCATTCCAGTTAGAATTAGAATGACAACAGCGATCCCGTCATTTGTCATGCTAGTTAGAATTTTTATTACCATTTTATCAACGTAACGTAACGCATTTACTATATTTTTTTTTAAAGTGAATATTTTGTTTAGTAATTTGTGGTTACAAGAGCAACTGCCAAAAAAAAGGCATAGAAAATCTAGAGGAGTATTATAGGAATTATATGTGCAATGAATTGAATAGGTGACAGCCCATCATTTAGATTGAATATCACAAGGATAGTTCGCAATGATTATTATTTTTAAAGCTCAAAGTACTTCTATTCTGTTAACTCGCTAGTGTTTGTTTCCTTAACAACGACTGTTCTACCCTACAAGAACACTTAAACATACTCTTTTTCCCCGACCAAATACTTGTTAGATTGACTTATCAAACCCGGGGTCACTACACTTGTCCCACCACTACTTGTGTCGTGGGACCGTATGGTAAAACCGTCCCATGGGACATCGGACACGCATTGCGACAGAGCCGCGTTCAAACTGGTACACCGAAGACATTTTATTGCTTTCGTTTCTAACTTTGATGGATTTCGTTTTTACGGTTTTTATATCCTATTTATAGACGTCAAATCCAAAAATACTGAAGGATTATGCAATGATTTAATCAACGAAGGAAATAATTATTTGATTGTGGAGTGTAGGAAAAGTTATGTTTATTCAATTTGTATTCCGTTAAAACATAGTTTTTACAAAATAAAAAAAAAACTTGTAAAAAAAAATTCCAAACGCTTACTCAATGCCCTATAGATTGTAAACCAAGCACAAAACTAGTCAAGCGTAAGTTTCAAGAAGTTTCACTACCGCAATATTTTCCAAGTATCCTTTTAACGGACTTGTAGCCACTCCCATATATATAGATATACACACACAAAAACTATTTACATAATATTTATATTT
>NWSH02000535.1:12137257-12147987 GCA_002382865.2 Heliothis virescens
ATTTTCGACCACCTCAGCACCGAGACACCTTGCTACCAGGTATTACCACACACCATCACTACAGACTGTATTCATAGTCACCGCGTCGCCAAGTCCGCACCACACCCGTTCATTCTGCCTGAATATTTCAAAGCATTACACTTCCCACCCAAAGTGTCCATATTATTTATTCAAAAAATTAAGCAACGCAGTCTCCATGTTCATATTTGAGTATTGCGCTCATTTTTTTTTCTTCAGCGTCTTCTTTCCTAATCAAGAGCGGTAGTGAAAGGGACCGTATACACGCGTGATATAAATAATTCAAGTATATTTCTAGATAGGACGAGACTTCATTGAATTTGCCAAATGTACTCTGAATATGGATTCCGTGAGTACTAAGGTAAGTCTGATTATTAGATTGCCGTTCTAGAGCATCTTATATAAAGCAGATCTTAATAGAATTTTCTGAGGAATTATTGTGTCTTTTGATAGAAATATTAATTTCGATGAAATTAGATTAGCTAAGAGATGATAAAACCAAGCTAAAGTAATTATAATTTCAACTCTTACGTTGATTGAATTTTCGCTCACATCGATATAGTTCGAGAAACGAGACGAAAAAATAAGACGTCTTATAAGATTTAATTTCAGTCATTGATTAGTTTAAGTGACCAATTTGACCCTAAATATTAATCTTATAATCCACTTACAATAGATTACCACTTACAGATTACAAATAAGTATAATCTTACTTTAGCTATTAAGGTTTCAAATAAATCAATTTCGTTTGAGATCAGAAATAATTATGAAGCACGTTTTAGATCTATACTAATATTTTAAATGTCAGTTTGTTCATTTATTACACACACTATACTTTCAAATGCTGAACAGATTTAGATAAAACTAGACATAGAAGTGGAAAAAAACGTGCCATAAAATTTAAAAGCTCTTACTCAGGTGCACGAAATAATTCCCTCAGGATGTAGACAAATCCGCACAGAATAGCTAGTAGACAAAATAATAACATTAATTGCGAAGACGCCGCTCTAGATATTATCTCGAATTTGTAAACAAGAAACACTTCTCAGTCTTGTTATTATGAAAGTTTTCTTTTGCAAACATCCTGGAAGCCATTAGCCGATTAGTAATATTTGATGGCACGTCACGTTGTCTTTTACGAACTAAGTTAGGGAACAACAATTTTATAATAAATTTTAGCATCTTAATTCGGTATTAAGCATTTTAGCGTGCCTGTTTACCTAGAATTAAACTTAAAATTTAAACATTTGGTTCTCGGTAGAAGCGAACTTGTATTTTCTGTGACCTCGATTTAAAAGTGTTCAACTTATTTTAATTAAACTTTTTTTATTTATTTTTTCACTTTGTTCTGTACGATTTGTTAATTATAATATTGTATTTAATTAATTTCCTTACTAAACAATTTTGGAATTAGATTAATATTGCTTCCAAATTATACAAAAGTAATTTCCGATGTGAATGCTTTTAATTTCGGGATCATAATTATCCTGTCTTCTATTGTTTTAATTTATATTCTCTTCGCGTTGTTTTTGATCAAGCCGTCACTAATTGACCTCCCGGAAAGAATTCGTTAATTATTGAAAAAGGCCATTTTTGTGTAAAAGATGCCTAATTACTCCGTGACAGGTACAATGAACGTGAAAAACGTTTCATTCGTAATGTAAATGTCTTGTTAAAGATAATTTTCTTTTGGAAATGTAAGGATAATTGACAATTGTTTTTTCTCGTATTTGTTGTAAATAAACAAGGTGAAGTAATAATATTTGTGTAATTGGCACGAGCTCATTGTTTTGTTTTGATGTTTGCGAAATCAACATTATCGAAAAACAATGTCTTTTGATAAAAATATCTTCCTCATACATTTCAAAACAATTATAGTCATCGCCAAGCGATCGAGGCTCTATGAAATATTACCTTAAAAATACGTCATAATATAAAGACAATCCTTCAAGAGTCTTAATAGACTCTCCCAAACGTACCATTCAATTTCCAAAACTAAAATTTTTAACACAAACGAGAATGAAGAACAAAATCTACGATAGACGAAATACGTTCGCCTCGGCTCTAAATTTTAGAGCATGCATTTTCCCCGCAAAGGAATCTATTATAACAAATAGCCTCTTAGGGTTTGCCTCGGAATATTGTTACGTATACTTTGCTGTTATAATGGTGCTTTCAGACGCTCGCTTTAGGGCCGAAACACACGATTGATTTTTGTTTCAAAAACATTGAGGTATTATTGAAGGGTTAAACACGATCTTTGTTACAATAATGGCTTATTACTACTCTGTAGGAATAATAGCTATGTAGTGAGTGCTTTAGTCTTTTTCTTTTCTGAAGTTTTCTTAAGAAGCTTAGATTTAAAAAGTTGTACCACAATAACACCTAGTACAGGTTTATGAAACAAAAAAAAAAAAAATTAAGTAGGATCAATAGAGCAATAAATATGATTGTAGATAATTATTGTACATTCAACACCGTGCTTAAAGAGTTAATTCTTTTTTTCTTTTGTAAATTAAACAATTCTCAGAAAACTATGAAAAAATAACAATTAAGATCAACCAAGTGTTTTATAGACTACTAAGTGGTTTTTATTTCATTATATTTAAAAAAATAATAAAGAGAAAACATTTCTGCCTAGCAGCTTTATAATTCTCGCAATCTACACTTAACTATGGAAATTCTGGCTGGATGTAATACAAAATTCTTGGTATATGATTAACTTAATGGATATTTTTTAAGTGAAAGTACAAATACGTTTTAAGTATTTTATAATATTTTATTAGGTAAATTCAGTAACATTTTTGCGTTTGCTTATTCATCAACCTATCTTATCTTTATGCTTTATTGCACACAAATACATTTTGACTAAATGCTTGCTACTGGCTGATTTGACTGAAAAGAAAGTTAACCATTAATTTTTTTACAACTATATCCAACTTTTTATAGGCTTAAACAGGACTAATATTAAATATATAAAGACATTGTTTTCCTGACTACCTCAAACACAATGTACCCAACTGTACCCACGGGTCACAATACAAACCATGCTCGTTCCATACATACCTCTTAACACCTCCACTTCTATTCTCGTCAGTACTTTATCCCTGCTCATTCAACTGCTATAGACCAGTCTACGTCTCTCAGACAACATCCTGTGAATTATTGGAAGCCGGTGAAACCCGCCCGCCAATATTCTCTGGTACGCCCATTTCAATTTCCTGGCAGTTTTCATAACCGTTACCGTGTAGGAACGTTATTTTCCAGTTAAAATTTAGTTTGCGAGGTGAAAACCTTTTGGATACTGATTGGAATGAATTAATCGAGACGAGATTTGAATTTCGTTCTTTTTTTGCTCGTTTTTGTTTTTCATTTTATTGAATTTTTTAAAGTTTTAAATTTTTGTGGAATGGAATATGGTTTGGCAGTTTTTGTGTAGTACATGTTTATAATATTGGTATGTTTGATGATTATTTTCAGGCTGAAATTTTTGATTTAAAGTTATGTTCGTGTACGTGAATTGTCGTCTATTACTTAAAGTATTCAACCTTAATAGATAATTGAACAGAAAAAAATGCCATAGCACCAATGCGATTCCTACAAGTTCAGAATAATAAAATTCTGTTCCATTTATAGAGTCTCTATGAACTAGGTTAGAGACAGCCACACATCAAAATAGTTGGCAGATATAAATATAAGCCACATTGTCGCAGTCATACATGAAACTAGGTTGCGCGCGGCCACAAATCTAAAATTCATCATATCGCGATTGCGGGTTCATCAATAGTTGCTTGGGTTCGGTTTCTGAATAAAAAGACTGTTTTTTCGTAACATGAAAACACAATCTTAGAATCAACCTAGATTCGTATGAGATCACATTATGAGTAACCTACTTGTAGGCCTGAATGAAAAGAAGACTATTTTCTTTTCTAAGTTCATTTATTGTATATCGAACTGCCTCTCAATCGGTATAGCCGCTTTTTCCTGAAAGCATGACAGACTGTCAGATAAACTTTCTCTTAAATAATTTATTTATTTAAGATTATCTTTACGCTACTTTTCACCCCGGTACGAATAGAAGATCCCAGGACACGGGTGAAACTGATAAAAACAGCTAGTAAAAAATACACCGTCAGCAAAAACCGATGTCAGAAAGCATTAACGTTCACAATAATTTCTTTTACAATTCAATTCCTTCCAAAGGTTGTCTGTAAGAAATTGCTTTTAGCGATAAGACTGCTTATTGTGTTGCAACTTTTATAACTTCCCGTATTGTTCTATTCTGTCGGCTTACAATCGAGAATATTCTGTCTGTACCATTTCAATAATTACGAGTACTTTCAGTAGTATTGAAATATTCAGGTTGAGAGCCATTTGCATTAAATGTGAAGTTACTGACACGTGAAATAACCATTTTAATTTGAACCGTAGAATAATATCAACGACTAGCCGTTTTGCCCGCGGTTTCACTCGCATCCCGTGGGAAATACTGCCCGTACCCGGATAAACAGCCTATGTCATTCGTGGATAATGTAGCTTTCGAATGGTGAAAGAATTTTTAAAATCGATNAAAAAATTAAGTAGGATCAATAGAGCAATAAATATGATTGTAGATAATTATTGTACATTCAACACCGTGCTTAAAGAGTTAATTCTTTTTTTCTTTTGTAAATTAAACAATTCTCAGAAAACTATGAAAAAATAACAATTAAGATCAACCAAGTGTTTTATAGACTACTAAGTGGTTTTTATTTCATTATATTTAAAAAAATAATAAAGAGAAAACATTTCTGCCTAGCAGCTTTATAATTCTCGCAATCTACACTTAACTATGGAAATTCTGGCTGGATGTAATACAAAATTCTTGGTATATGATTAACTTAATGGATATTTTTTAAGTGAAAGTACAAATACGTTTTAAGTATTTTATAATATTTTATTAGGTAAATTCAGTAACATTTTTGCGTTTGCTTATTCATCAACCTATCTTATCTTTATGCTTTATTGCACACAAATACATTTTGACTAAATGCTTGCTACTGGCTGATTTGACTGAAAAGAAAGTTAACCATTAATTTTTTTACAACTATATCCAACTTTTTATAGGCTTAAACAGGACTAATATTAAATATATAAAGACATTGTTTTCCTGACTACCTCAAACACAATGTACCCAACTGTACCCACGGGTCACAATACAAACCATGCTCGTTCCATACATACCTCTTAACACCTCCACTTCTATTCTCGTCAGTACTTTATCCCTGCTCATTCAACTGCTATAGACCAGTCTACGTCTCTCAGACAACATCCTGTGAATTATTGGAAGCCGGTGAAACCCGCCCGCCAATATTCTCTGGTACGCCCATTTCAATTTCCTGGCAGTTTTCATAACCGTTACCGTGTAGGAACGTTATTTTCCAGTTAAAATTTAGTTTGCGAGGTGAAAACCTTTTGGATACTGATTGGAATGAATTAATCGAGACGAGATTTGAATTTCGTTCTTTTTTTGCTCGTTTTTGTTTTTCATTTTATTGAATTTTTTAAAGTTTTAAATTTTTGTGGAATGGAATATGGTTTGGCAGTTTTTGTGTAGTACATGTTTATAATATTGGTATGTTTGATGATTATTTTCAGGCTGAAATTTTTGATTTAAAGTTATGTTCGTGTACGTGAATTGTCGTCTATTACTTAAAGTATTCAACCTTAATAGATAATTGAACAGAAAAAAATGCCATAGCACCAATGCGATTCCTACAAGTTCAGAATAATAAAATTCTGTTCCATTTATAGAGTCTCTATGAACTAGGTTAGAGACAGCCACACATCAAAATAGTTGGCAGATATAAATATAAGCCACATTGTCGCAGTCATACATGAAACTAGGTTGCGCGCGGCCACAAATCTAAAATTCATCATATCGCGATTGCGGGTTCATCAATAGTTGCTTGGGTTCGGTTTCTGAATAAAAAGACTGTTTTTTCGTAACATGAAAACACAATCTTAGAATCAACCTAGATTCGTATGAGATCACATTATGAGTAACCTACTTGTAGGCCTGAATGAAAAGAAGACTATTTTCTTTTCTAAGTTCATTTATTGTATATCGAACTGCCTCTCAATCGGTATAGCCGCTTTTTCCTGAAAGCATGACAGACTGTCAGATAAACTTTCTCTTAAATAATTTATTTATTTAAGATTATCTTTACGCTACTTTTCACCCCGGTACGAATAGAAGATCCCAGGACACGGGTGAAACTGATAAAAACAGCTAGTAAAAAATACACCGTCAGCAAAAACCGATGTCAGAAAGCATTAACGTTCACAATAATTTCTTTTACAATTCAATTCCTTCCAAAGGTTGTCTGTAAGAAATTGCTTTTAGCGATAAGACTGCTTATTGTGTTGCAACTTTTATAACTTCCCGTATTGTTCTATTCTGTCGGCTTACAATCGAGAATATTCTGTCTGTACCATTTCAATAATTACGAGTACTTTCAGTAGTATTGAAATATTCAGGTTGAGAGCCATTTGCATTAAATGTGAAGTTACTGACACGTGAAATAACCATTTTAATTTGAACCGTAGAATAATATCAACGACTAGCCGTTTTGCCCGCGGTTTCACTCGCATCCCGTGGGAAATACTGCCCGTACCCGGATAAACAGCCTATGTCATTCGTGGATAATGTAGCTTTCGAATGGTGAAAGAATTTTTAAAATCGATTCAGTAGTTTTTGAGCCTATTCATTATAACCAAACAAACAAACAAAGTTTTCCTCTTTATAATATTATATATATATATTATATATATAGTATAGATACCTACTTGTATATAGACTGAGAAAAAAATACAGGTATTAAAATTAAGCAAAATGGAACTTGAGTAATTTACTAAGAGTGCTGAAATATAATAGTTATGCATTCTTATAACAAAGGCTACTGACATTCAAGACGAAAAAAGTAACTTGAAAAATATTCTTCTTTCGTACAACTCCGCAGGTAAATGACGTTGACCCCGCAATTTTCGTGAAAATTATTTGCACTCTAAGACTAGAAAATTCCATTTCTTTCCCTTCATTAGGATGAAACTAAGAAACATAATTTATTTACAAATTGTAATTTGCTCCTGCACAATTTCGCAAAGCCCACAGAATTTCAACCCTAATTAGTTCGTCAAGGTGAAAAAGGTTTTCCTCAAAACCCCTGAATATGAAATAGACTGAACACTGTAGGTAATCTTGTACACTAATTCTATTTACACCTTATTTTGAAACAGCCCACCTAAGTACCTAAATAACCCCCGAAATTCGGAGTAGGCTCGCCTGAAGACTCTTGGTCTTGAGTAGAAATCCTACCATTTTACGTGAAAATTATTCCGAAGGCATCCTTCCTTTGCCAAAGACTGTAATGTAAATATATTTAAAATTTTGTTTGCTTTTCCAAAAACCTGTGTAAAGCCAAAAAGGGTAGCACTAAGCCACCAGTAGATAATTATGTATTAATCTCATAAGCTGTTTCGTAGAAAGTAGGTACATCCCGGCTAGAAAATTACCAACAATCATTACCAGGGTAATAGCTATCTTAATAAATTTCATCTCAATCAGTTCAACGCTTTTGTCATCAAAGAGTATCAAAACAAAATATTTCACTTCTTCAACTCTCTTTGGATGATGACGTCTATCTAAAATGCCGTAACCAAAACAATTCAGATCAGATTCGCTGCATCAGCTGAACCTCACCGGTATCTTTTGAGCTACATACGTATCCATTTGGGACCAATTAATTTCCCTAATGAAATCGAGGCACTAATGCTTACGCATAAATCAGGGAGTATATCTGGCAGCTAGGCAGCCAGCTGGACAGTGAACATACTGACTGCTCAAATGTACCAGCTGTATGGTATTTTGGACGTAAATTCGATTTTAGTAACATGAGCAAAGGGTATCTTCAGGCATCTCTTACTAGAATACGTCGAAAATTTTTGCCATCGTCACATTAACATAATGAATAAGAGACGGTATTAATATTACAGTTACAACATTTACTTGCATGTATTTCATTTTTAGAGTACAAATAATGTGATAAAAAGTCAGTAAGTCAAAAGTTTTATTACTTTTTGATTAAATTTTATCAAACTCTTGAAGTTTAGTCGAGTGTTTGTTCAATTTGAAATTAATTTCAGAACACTCAAAATTTTGTATTGCACATTAATAAAGGTTGCCTGTTTGTATTGCTTTAAGAGCGTGGCTAAGCCAAAGCTAGGCGGCTCAACCAATCATAAGCTTAAGCGACGCTTGCCGCGGTCGGTCCGTGGATAGGTGACCATCTTGTTATGACAAGACAAGTTCTTTCGAGTTTTGAAAAACACAATAAAATTCGGTCAGACTGGAAGCCGACCTCAACGTAGTTGGGAAAAGGCTAGACAGGTGATGATATTTGTATTGCGTTAGAAAATCTCTGTGTAAATTTAAGGGATGTACATTCTTTCTTCTTCAAACACCTCTCACTCATCACCAGTTTTTGCACTCCTGTGAATGTTACAGGGGGTTTCAAACATTTTATCGTGGCCATGCACAAACAGGGTTGAAAGCATTACGCTGTAAGATACACGTCGTTGGAACGTGATGTCTTTATAACAAGCTTATTGTTTCGGGGAGGGAGGGGGTATAGGAAAATATTTGATACACGCGTTCCCAGCTGTTTCGCTGAGTCACTGTTTAAAGATTCTTGTGTTATTAATGCGTGTAGTTATGTGATTTAAATAACATGTGAAACTTCAATTCATGGTACTTTATTTTAGTTTTAGTTTTATATTCATATGTTTTTAGGTTGTATATGATTATTGCACCCAAGGTCAAATCTCTCCAGCATTCAATTCAGTTCATTCTAGAAAGATTTGACCTTGAATATGTGATCAGAGGAAGCATTTTATTAAAATTTAAGTAAAATGGTCTGTATAAGGTTTTAAGATGAGTGAATGGAACTTCCAACAGATTTAGATTTTAAACAAAAATAAAACAATAAAATTTCCTAAAAAAAAATCAGCCCAAACAGCTGTACTTAAAAGTAGTACACTGGGCCGAAATTAAGCGGACAAGCAAGGGTCGAATTTTGTCGAGCACACACATACAAGGGTTTGGGTCGAAACCCAATTAATTCCTTGGGCACCTCGGCCTACGGACAAGTTTTTACTTGCCCCGGAGCCCTGAACGAAACTCAATCTCAACGATATATCGCTCTAATGACTCAAGTATTTTTGCCCTAAAGGAGGGTAAAAGGAGGCTGTTTTAAAATTGCGTCGTAAGGATTTTTTCTGTAAGTACTGAAAGAGATTCCAGTAAGGAGTTGGGCGGTTTGTTTGGACTGATTTGAATGGTAAGCGATTTTTTATTTGTCTTTTGTACAGTCCTTAGGGTAACGTGACAAGTTTATCAGTTTGTTGTTTAAATAATTTTGGTTTATTTTGAGATTTATGAAGTGTCATTCTAGAGTAATTTGTAGTTAGGAAAGGTTTTTTTCTGATTGTTTTATTTTTTTCTCACCTCAACTCAAATTCTCTAAGCAAACATTAAGGTAGGTACTGTTTCTTTCTTTCTTTTCTTTCTTTCTATAATCTCTACACATTACAAAAATTTTGCTGTCAAAATATTTTTGCTAATGTCACTATAAATTTCTTTTGTTCTTCAAAACATACGGCATGATTAAAATTTCAACCCGTCCACTGCGCTTAGAAAAAACGTCAGCGAGATGGGTCGGGACCCTACGGAGTGTCGTGATATTTTAATTCTAACCCCAAATTGCTCGGCCGTTTCGACCTAATTGCCTCGTGTAATTTCACAGCTTTATAAGGGTTAATTTAATTTATCCGACAATATACTGTGTTGGCATGATTGCGATGAAAATTTTAAATATTAAACTTGCTTAGGACAGGCGATTTATTTTTAGGTTTATTTAAGATTTTTTTATGTTTACCACCATTTTTAACTACAACATACATAAAAAAAAACTTGATTATTCTGTAATATTTTTTTATAAATATTATTGCGTAACAACCCATGACTTCCAACCGTTATAGTAATGAATATTACTCTAATCACTTCTGAGTGATTTAAGACTTCCATTTGGTTACTGGACCAAATCCACTTCCAACTTTGTACTAAGATCTAGAAAGCAGTCAAATAACTGACGTCCATTACTGTTAGCCAATAGTGTAAGTGATAGCAATTATTATTACAAAATTGTTTAACGTTTGTAGCGTTCGTAGCGTCGTAGCACTTCCCCGAGCTACGGCGTAGCGTAGTGCTACGATCGAGTTCGTTTAAAACTTAGTGAGCTTTAGTAACTATTTATTAAGTTTGGTTATTTATTGTGTAAGTTCATACATTCAATTTCTAAATTTAGTTTCGAATAGCGATATGAAATGTAGCACTTAGTAATACTACTGTTCAGAAGTTACATTAAGATTTAACTACATTTTCCTAGTGGTACCCGCGTCGCGAAAGTACTTCTAAGAGCGCTCGCACACTGCAGATTTTTTCATCGGCCGATAGTTTGATCGGTCGTTTGAAATGTACGGAGATGTATGGGAGCGCGCACATTGAGCAGACTTTATCGGCCCGACTAAAAAGTTTGACCGATTGGCCAATCAAATAGTCGGCCAACTATCGGTCGAAGGCTTGAACAGTATGAAAATCTTCTGCGCGCGCATAC
>NWSH02000535.1:12157956-12190787 GCA_002382865.2 Heliothis virescens
TACAGACTTTGTATAAAGGTGGCACCATAAATATTTTGTTACAAAGTTCAATATGTTTTAACAGTTATGAAGTCTAGCAGACAAAAACCAAGCTATATAACGATATAGCAGTACATCATAATATTGTTCAACCAATGTAATAAAAATTTAATAACATGCGTGCCTGAGTTTGAACTTACAAATATTTATTAAAGTTAAACAAAATAGTCCTGCTAGTTTGCCTTTTACAAAACATCACGTCTTCCAAAAGCAAAATTATATTCTTACTAAAGCTTTATTAAAGACAAACCACATTAGTTGAAGAAGCCATATTTTCATAAATATAATATAAAATTAAAACATATTTCTTAGCTAAACGCTCGGCTAATACAATATTAATCATACAAGATTGCGATAAAACACAACAATGACTTAAAGTGGTCCAGTAATGGCTTAACAAATCGTTATTACTATCAAGAAAATTAACTTCCAGCGAAACAGCGCTGGATTATAAAGTAATGAATATTATTCATAATTTTATAGCGTAAGCGGTAATCGCTTTCTGAAAGACTGCTTTAAAATTTAATGGATAGTAGTTCAAATTATTTTGCGAGATAGAATTTTATTAAGTAGGTAAGAGGCTTTGATTTTCTTCACATAAGATTTAGTAGTTTTAGTTTGAAGAGCTCGTGACTTAATAAAAAGCGAGCGGATTGATCGATCATAAGGTTAAGCAAGCTTGGTGTGGCCAGTTCGTGGATGGGTGACCATCTTTAATTACAAGTTCCCAAGGCACGTTAAATTTGTGAGTACCGGCTGTCATCTCAACATCAATCGCTACAGGTAGTCAGAAGACAGAAAATGTGACAACCAGTCTTGCCAGGGGGTATTGGGTTGCCGGGGTAATTAGGCTGGGGAGGTCAGATAAATAGTCGCTCCATGTAAAACACAGCTGATTACTGATACACAATTTTGTCACTAACCCCGACGTAGTTAGAAAAGGCTAGGCAGATAATGAAGATTAAGTAGTTTGTGATTAAATCGAAAGAAGACTAGTTAAAAACTAAATAAATGTTATAATATTAATTGTTTTAAATGAACAAAATAATTTACCTCCAACACAACTGGCATTTCTGCAACACTATAACCATGATTCGTGCTTCGAGAACAATAAAAATGATTCTATTTTTAAAACATCAGATTTGAACCAAATATATATATACTATACCACTATACCACTACGTGAAGCATTGCCTGATTGCCTGTCAAGTAACACGACATTGAGTGACTTTCAGCACGCCTTTGTAAACAAACCCATAGGTGACGAGTTGCTACAACCGACAATTTATTGTCCCAGGCTCATAGATGCAATTTATTGTCCCTAACCTGGAAGCGAGCCTGGTCATGACGAATTTCATTCACAAGGCAACCAACGTTAAGAAATATTGTACAGAAGACAGCGTTATCAAGTTACCACAATCTGCCAAATTTCTTCAATAGATTTTCAACCTTATCACAACAGTGCAAAGTTAATGTTCGATTGATTAAATTTGACAGATTCAGATAGGCTGACCTGCTGTCTGTAGACGAGCAAACCTGATAATCAATTCTAATATAATAAAACTAAAGAGTATACTCTATCGCGCTAATCTCAGGAACTACTGGTCCGATTCGACTTTTTTTCAGTTTTTCGATGATTCGTTCGAGATTTATTCAGGTGCGTGAAGTAGTACAGACGGGAAACGGGTGAAACTGGCGGTAGAAGTTAGTTAAATGTGTATCTTTGTATTATGCCCATCGTCATCAATTTTTAATCGCATCATTGTAATGAATCACCATTGCATCTCAATATGACACACCGGTAGGACCACTTACCAATATAAAACCACTAGACAGGCCCAGCAAGCAACTCAATAAAATTCAATCCCATGTAAAACTCCATTCAAGTCACAGTCAGAAAACCTCATACGTTATCCACTAATGAAAACAAACAAACGACAGTTTACCAACTAACAAACTGACTACGTAACACTATCCGCTTTGAGAAAGACGTGGTTTTGATCCCGTATGGAACAAAGATCTGCATAGCCTACTTTTGTTCACTCAATGTATGTGCATGTGATTTGTATGTGTAATGCAGCTGGATACGATTCAGTGTTTGAAAATGCAGATGATTAAGGGCGCGATTACGGTGCAACGGAACGCGAATGAATTGGAAATTACTGTGATGAGATTTTGAATATGGAACGAGGGGAACGAAAGATGGATATATGTTTTGTTTTCCTTGCAATCATATTAATATGTATGCGAAAGTTTGTGAGGATGTATGTATGAAAGTAATGCTTTTTCATGCAAAAATTACTGCATGGATTGTGATGAAACTCGGCAGGAATATGTTGTGTTTGTTTAACAAAAAACATTATTTTAAATTATGGCGACGATCGTTTTGAAATTCACATCGTCATAAAATATTGTTAAAATATGTTGCGGCAATGAAATTATTCAAATAATATAAACAAAGCATAATGTTTGACGAGTGTATTTTATTCAAGGCATGAACGACATGAAAAACGTTTATAAGATTCCATGAAAAAACATCACTCAAGCCATCAACCTTCTACGGTGTACAACAAATTAAATAAAATTAAATAAAACAACATAATTACGAAGGCTAATAAAAAACTCCCACTTAATATTCTCAAGGTCATCCCACACATATTTAAAACCTACCCTTGAGATTCCTCAACAAAAAGGTTCCGTGTAAAGTTTCACGATAAGAAAGCTATTTTAATATACTTTATGTCCCTGTCAGGGTTTTAAAACTTCTCGCCCCACTGTGACAGTTTTAAATTGCATTTTTATGCGACACTTTTAAATTGAGACACACTTACCCTTAAGCTATGACGCTTGCTCGACAAATTGAATGCAAGATTTGAATAGGATAGTTGTATACATATGCTATTATGATCAGGCTTTTTATTGCACCACTGCAGGGCATATGCCTCTTCTTATACAAAGAAGGAATATGAAAGTAAGGATGTAGGTACGTTTGTGTACTCTTTCAAGTTAATACTACTATATGGATTTTGATTAAACGTGGCAGTTATATATCTTAAAAATTAGAATAACATAGACTTCTTTTATCTATGTGCAGGAAGTTGTTCCCACGGAACTAGGTGAAACTGTGAGTGGAAACTAGTAATTCCTAATTTTGGCAATTCAATTCATTAAATAAAATTGACCATAAATCAAAATACTATAATATTTATCATCATCTGCCTAGCCTTTTTCCAACTATGTTGGGGTCGGCTTCCAGTCTAACCGGATGCAGCTGAGATCCAGTGTTTTACATGGAGCGACTGCCTGTCTGACCTCCACAAACCAGTTACCCGGGCAACCCGATACCCACTGGTTAAGACTGGTGGCAGACTTCTGCGCTTCTGGACAACCCGTAACGACTGCCAAAGATGGTCAAATGACAGCCGGGACCCATCAGTTTATCGTGCCTTCAGAAACACGGAAGAAAATACTAAAATCTTTAATTCTCACTTTAAATATAATTTCGAACACCAATTACTTAAATTCTAAACAACATCTATGAAACAACGTAGAATACACGCTATCATACAAATATTGGTCGTGAAAAGCAATCACTTCGATATCAATCTGGACGTTCACGTAACAGCAACAAGACTTGTTAGATAAACTAACAACCATTCATACGATACAAGAAACTATAATTTATTGTATTAGTAACGCTAAGGCTCATTTACACGTTGCGATTTCATTGCCTGTTGCTTGCCATTTTATTGCGGGAATATTTGCAGGCCACCATTTACCTATTGCAAGATTATGTTTGTTACACAGTGCAAGTAGCACATTAAAATGGATCTAATTGTATAGCTATATAACAGAGTTCCTTTATTATACTCTTAAATTATCCTCAGTTCGGTTTTTTGGTATTAATTAAAAACAGTAAGAAGTATGCCCGAAAGCTTTTAAAACAGTGTGTCCCAAAATAAATTCATGTAGAGTATAATTTTCTTTGTGGTGTCAGTTAATTAAAGCGTTTAGCCTATTATTCCTAAGCATAAACTTTTCAATTGTTCAATATTCCGATATTTGAGAAAATAAACAACTGCTTGAAAACGCTTAGTTGAGAACTTTTGTTTTAAAATGGAAGTTGTTTTCAATTGGATTGGGCAAATATAAAGGCAGTAAATTGTTGTTTAAAGGGTTTGATCGGCTAATTAAATAGCTACGACGCCCTTTTGGATAATTAGCTACAGCTTACTTAATTGTAGAAGAAATAAATTACATGTACGAGTACTACCTACAGTAAAATTCGCGCGTTGATGGTAAAGAAATATCCTGAAGAATAATGATAGAAGTTCATTTTTCTTCAGGATATTTAGATAGAGGATATTTAGTATGTCTTAATGCCCTGTCTATGTATGACACGACATCAAAATAATCAAGATATTGATGAGATTTTCGTGTTGGTGATTGTAGATTTATAGACACAAGCAATTTTCCGCAGTTTCACTCGTATCCCGAGGAACTCTTTCCCGTACCCGGATAAAATATAGCTACGGTTGCTTAGGGATAATGTAGCTTCCCATCAAGGACTGAATTCTCTTTGAAATTCAAATCGGTTCAGTAGTTTCGAAGCCTGTAGAAACAAACAAACGAAAAAATGTTTCCTCTTTTTTATATTAATAGGTACAGATTGTGACAATCTGTTGATACCAACAAAGAAACCCTGAACAGGTTTAATGGGTGGGAATTTCATTCGCAGAACCGATAGTTGCTATCGATACTAACTTGAGCATACCAGGGCATCGTAAAACTAGACTGCGTCTTCAGTTAGCTTATCTAAGGTTTCACTGAAGTTTCACCGTAGAGAATTCTGATGAATAACAGCTGTAGCTACTGATAAAGCTACACCCATATCAGAGAGAGTGGATGCTGTGAATTATTGTATTTAGGCACTTATTAATCTTAGTAAATCATCGCGTTATTGTTACTACTAGAAAACTACAATATGGGATTATGGATTGGAAGTCAATTTTTAAATATTTTCTTAATGAGTCTCCAAGGAGTTTCTTGCCGGTGCTTCGCCATGAGACCCATTTCTTGGAACCGTACAACTAGCTTGACGTTTCAAAAAAGCTTTGAACTATACTATTTTGACTATTTGAAATAATAATTTTTGACTTTGAGGTGAAATTATTAATTTAATTAACTAAATATGAGATATGCAAACTAAAATTGCTTTACAAGGTGGAAAAAGCCATTTATTTCGGTGACTGTATGATGATGTCATAAATTACAAAGTAAAGAGTAAGAATTAAGTTTCATGAGCATATTCTACAATACGAGCATGCGCAATATTTTATGGCCAAATAACTATCTGAAACTACCGATAATTACTAGTAATTGTTCCTGTTTTACGTTAAACGCTGTCAGCGTTGCATGTTGGAAAATTTATTCTTATGTACAGACAACAGCACATCAAGTTACCACAATCTGTCAAATTTCTGCATTCGATTTTCAACCTTATCACAATGGAGGTAGGTTAATGTTCGACTGGTAAAATTTGACAGATTCGTATACGTTGACCTGCTGTTGTCTGTACCAACACAACTGGGTTGAGTGATGGCCTACTCACAAAAAAAAAATGTGACGCATTATTTTTTCCTTACCAAGATAAGGTAAACTGTTCACAGTTTTTCACCTTTGCATTTTAATTCTGTGATTATTAGTTATAGTAAATATGCTGGTTGCCGCAGTTTTTACTTAATCCTGCTGGTGTTACTTCAGTATATGAAAATAAAACCTACTCTATCACTACATAATAAAGTAAATAATACTTCCACCGTTAATGTATATCGGTCTATTCACGCTAAACTTAAAAACTACTACACGTATTTTCATGCGACTTTCACTAACGGCGAGGGTCATGAGAAAGATTCGTATATAAATACGTACCTCAGTTTATTGTTCATCATTTACTAAAAGTTATATACCAGCGCTATTTCAGAAGAGACTTCCACTATATTTTCAAATTAATATTCGAAACTTATACACTATACAATTCTAATTTCCTCCAGCGTACTTACAGCTCGTATTTCACGTTTCACAATTATGATGCTCGTAACATGAATCACAACGAATAGCTAGTAAATTTTAGGAGCACACTAAAACAACCAACCTATAAACATGGTCTTAAAGTTCAGAAAAAAAAAATATTTACATTTGATATATTTATTACGAGTGGTTAATTCCACCTAACTCTTTATTTTTACTTTACAAACTACTGCGGTGTTTGAACTGTTTTATTTTAGCTGTCACGCGATGCGTACATGGTTTTTGTTTGAGAAATTGTAATATGGTATTTTATGGGTATTTTGACTTCACGGCACGGGTTTTGATACTATTTATATTTTGCGTATCATGTTATATATAACAGACTGTCTACCGTCAGCGGTTTCATCCTCATTCCGTGGGAACTACTCCGCGCAATCCGGATAAAAAGTAGCCTATAGCTTTTGTAAACAAAGAGGCAATTTAACACTAAAAGAATTTTCCAAACAAAACAACTCTCAGTTTTATCAGAACATCTGAAATTATTATTATTCAAAAATTGAGCTATCTAATACTATGGCGACCATATTACAAATTTTATCTTTACCCACCAGATTTTCTGAAAAAGAAATTCACGATAACACAATTTGGAATAGTGCCCGGTGGATGTTAATATTCTTTGTCACAGAGACCAAGTGAAGTGTGAAAGCAACATTACGAACATCTGAATTCGAAAGGCCTCCAAACTACAGGGAAATTTGGCAGGTCAGTTGCATGCAGTCAAAGCAGCAGGCCAAAGTTATCTGAACTGTATATTAAATTATCTTTTCTGAGTTGCGTTGGAGGAGACTTTGTGCTGCTATAGTACAATATACTTGGAACTTCTTCTTCTTATCGAGTGAGCTGCAGGTTTATTCACCTGACAAGCCCTAGTGTCAGAGTTTTCTCAAATCCGCCTGACGGCCTCTGACGTGGAATTATAACTACGACTAGTACTACTGAGTAGGTAACAATCGAGGACGACGGCTTTACGTGCCCTCCCAGGCACGGGGGTGTAACACCGCTAACTTCCAAACTCCAGGCTGCTTTTGTGAAAGCTTCTAAAACCCACAAAGCGATTTCGGCCTGGCCCGGGAATCGAACCCGAGACCCGTGGCACGGCAGTCGCGCTATGCGACCACTAGACCAACGAGGCAGTTAACTACTTGGAACTATCAGCTCATGATATTGGCTTGACTCAATATGCCTTGATTACGTTCAGTAGATTTTGGTTGGAAGAGTAAGTAACAAATCACGTTTATAATATTGTAACGAGATTTTTAATTTTTCACGCTTGTATTTAATAATATCTTAAAGGCCAGTATCAAAAGTTACAGATAAAGATCTAGATAGCTATCTGACAGACAATGCCACAGAAAAATGGTCAGAATTAAAAACATTTCTATGGCATTTATCCATCAGATAACTGGCCCTGAGTGTTTTATTTACAACTTTTTTTCTATATCTGGATTAAAAAAATATCAGTATTTATTTGTTCTTAGTTTATAAAGTCTAATCTATTCATTATCTCCAGTTCGCTTTTACCCAATTAGTTTTAGGATAAACTTACAGACCAGTAGCTGATATTTTAGTCAAATTCTTAACTAAGAACTTCTCTGAAATCTAATCTATAAATCTAACAATGTAACTTCAAGACTACTGAAGCGTTATAGAATGATCGAGAATTTAATATCTACGATACCTAATCTATGGACTAATAACAGATATTAGTTAATTACTAAAATAGTTGGAAGTTATTTAAAAAAAATTGATTTTTTATTTAAATTGAAGTTAGAAATTAGTTATTTCAAAGCGCTTTCACACTAGCGGACTTTCACTAGAAACGACAATGATAAAATTCGCTTTCGTTCATTAATACCAATTATAAAAACTAAGGAAGAACTAAAACACCAAAATATTACTATTTGAAGGTAACATACAAATTACTCCACCAAGAACAAATTCACTAAGAAACAAATAAGCTTGCAACAAAATATATTTATAACCCCCCATTAATTGAGGCTCTAAAAATTCTGCCCATACGTTTTATTGAAACGATTAGAAGCAACATTTTAACTAGCAACAATGTAAGTTGCGCAATTGCTTGCCTATTGCCCGAGTGCAGTTAAACTTAAGCTATAAACTGATTGTTCTTAGTTTATATTAACCCATTCAGTTACATATGATGTTCTCGTAAATAAAACCCCATATGAAAAATGTGAAAACATGGCATACGTGAACGGAATGACACGATACGGTACGGTACAGTACGTCACGGCTCGTCACGACACTGCACGGCACGCATGTTGTAAGGATACTGCAAACTTGCTGTCACCCCGCCGTTGGCTTTTTATAATGACGATAGAAAATATTTTATATGAGATACAATCTAAGTATACCTTAGACACCAATGGCTGATAAAAGGTGAAGAAAAACATCTTAAGGAAACCTGGACTGTAAAGTCTGAAATCACGAAGCCACATTGAGCAAGCGTGGTGATTAATGCTCAATCCTTCTCCGTGTGAGAGGAGGCCTGTGCCCAGCAGTGGGACGATAAAAAGGCTATTTAAAAAAAAAACAATTTAAGGGTAAAAATAAGTAGTAGAATAGTTTGTAAAAAGTATGTCTATAGTTTTCTTTTTTAGGTTAATAAGATATATGAAATTAAATAAGTAAAGTAAACTGTTAAAATTAGGCCAAATTCAAATGACAATGAATGAAAGCTGTACCGTGCCATACCGTTCATGTGTGACCTTAATTTTGTTGTCAAAATTACTGTACCACTATCAAACATTCAATGATACTCAAATGTTCTTCCAACTCATTACAAAGTAAAGTAAGATGAAATACCAAGTAAATACCGAAAGTACTAAATAAAACCGTAAAAAATCCATCAGATACCGCTCCGGTCCTCATTTACGACGCTGACTTTTGACACTAAAATTTTTCTCCGGTTTTTATACCCGGATTTGCCGTTACAGGCTTTCATAGAAGATTTGACAATGCAAATGATCCGTTTTACTTGATAACATCTCTTTGTCAGCGTTATTGGAATAAAAATAGTTTGGAAATGAATTTTGTTTGTTATGATTTGCTTGGAGGAATTTTAAAGTTGCTTGGTGAATGTAGTGGTGGGTAAAGTAATGTTTTTTACTAAGACTCGTAACTCTTAAACCATGATAGCTAGAAAGCTGAAATTTTCACAGATGATGTATTTCCGTTGCCGCTTCAACAACAAATACTAGAAATTTTAAAAAGTAAAATATAAAGTGGGGTCCCCATACAATAAACGTGTGAAACTGCAAATTATAACTTTGTTATTCATATAATTGTATGAAAAACAAAGATATTTTTTGCTGCCCGAAAAATGTTTATATTTTGGCTAGTTGTAGGTGATAGATACGTTCATTTTTCATAGATAATGGTACGGAACCCTTCATGCGCGAGTCCAACTCTCTCTTGGCCGGGTTTATACTGATATAATACGTATATTCGGATAATTCGGTAATTTGTATAGGTATATGCATCACATTAGAATAATATTTGTTTGTAAGTACCTAGATATCATGTACGACTTATCTTATCCTTACATAATGTATAAAATTGAAATTAGTATGCTTTACCTAGTTCTGCATTTTCATCATTTTTTTTAAATAAATGATTTCAGAAAAAATATACTTTTTGTACAATATTCCTTTTGAGAATTTTCCGAGTGTAAAATATTATAATATTTTTTTACGGAATATTCCTTTTTTGAGTATNTATTTGTTCTTAGTTTATAAAGTCTAATCTATTCATTATCTCCAGTTCGCTTTTACCCAATTAGTTTTAGGATAAACTTACAGACCAGTAGCTGATATTTTAGTCAAATTCTTAACTAAGAACTTCTCTGAAATCTAATCTATAAATCTAACAATGTAACTTCAAGACTACTGAAGCGTTATAGAATGATCGAGAATTTAATATCTACGATACCTAATCTATGGACTAATAACAGATATTAGTTAATTACTAAAATAGTTGGAAGTTATTTAAAAAAAATTGATTTTTTATTTAAATTGAAGTTAGAAATTAGTTATTTCAAAGCGCTTTCACACTAGCGGACTTTCACTAGAAACGACAATGATAAAATTCGCTTTCGTTCATTAATACCAATTATAAAAACTAAGGAAGAACTAAAACACCAAAATATTACTATTTGAAGGTAACATACAAATTACTCCACCAAGAACAAATTCACTAAGAAACAAATAAGCTTGCAACAAAATATATTTATAACCCCCCATTAATTGAGGCTCTAAAAATTCTGCCCATACGTTTTATTGAAACGATTAGAAGCAACATTTTAACTAGCAACAATGTAAGTTGCGCAATTGCTTGCCTATTGCCCGAGTGCAGTTAAACTTAAGCTATAAACTGATTGTTCTTAGTTTATATTAACCCATTCAGTTACATATGATGTTCTCGTAAATAAAACCCCATATGAAAAATGTGAAAACATGGCATACGTGAACGGAATGACACGATACGGTACGGTACAGTACGTCACGGCTCGTCACGACACTGCACGGCACGCATGTTGTAAGGATACTGCAAACTTGCTGTCACCCCGCCGTTGGCTTTTTATAATGACGATAGAAAATATTTTATATGAGATACAATCTAAGTATACCTTAGACACCAATGGCTGATAAAAGGTGAAGAAAAACATCTTAAGGAAACCTGGACTGTAAAGTCTGAAATCACGAAGCCACATTGAGCAAGCGTGGTGATTAATGCTCAATCCTTCTCCGTGTGAGAGGAGGCCTGTGCCCAGCAGTGGGACGATAAAAAGGCTATTTAAAAAAAAAACAATTTAAGGGTAAAAATAAGTAGTAGAATAGTTTGTAAAAAGTATGTCTATAGTTTTCTTTTTTAGGTTAATAAGATATATGAAATTAAATAAGTAAAGTAAACTGTTAAAATTAGGCCAAATTCAAATGACAATGAATGAAAGCTGTACCGTGCCATACCGTTCATGTGTGACCTTAATTTTGTTGTCAAAATTACTGTACCACTATCAAACATTCAATGATACTCAAATGTTCTTCCAACTCATTACAAAGTAAAGTAAGATGAAATACCAAGTAAATACCGAAAGTACTAAATAAAACCGTAAAAAATCCATCAGATACCGCTCCGGTCCTCATTTACGACGCTGACTTTTGACACTAAAATTTTTCTCCGGTTTTTATACCCGGATTTGCCGTTACAGGCTTTCATAGAAGATTTGACAATGCAAATGATCCGTTTTACTTGATAACATCTCTTTGTCAGCGTTATTGGAATAAAAATAGTTTGGAAATGAATTTTGTTTGTTATGATTTGCTTGGAGGAATTTTAAAGTTGCTTGGTGAATGTAGTGGTGGGTAAAGTAATGTTTTTTACTAAGACTCGTAACTCTTAAACCATGATAGCTAGAAAGCTGAAATTTTCACAGATGATGTATTTCCGTTGCCGCTTCAACAACAAATACTAGAAATTTTAAAAAGTAAAATATAAAGTGGGGTCCCCATACAATAAACGTGTGAAACTGCAAATTATAACTTTGTTATTCATATAATTGTATGAAAAACAAAGATATTTTTTGCTGCCCGAAAAATGTTTATATTTTGGCTAGTTGTAGGTGATAGATACGTTCATTTTTCATAGATAATGGTACGGAACCCTTCATGCGCGAGTCCAACTCTCTCTTGGCCGGGTTTATACTGATATAATACGTATATTCGGATAATTCGGTAATTTGTATAGGTATATGCATCACATTAGAATAATATTTGTTTGTAAGTACCTAGATATCATGTACGACTTATCTTATCCTTACATAATGTATAAAATTGAAATTAGTATGCTTTACCTAGTTCTGCATTTTCATCATTTTTTTTAAATAAATGATTTCAGAAAAAATATACTTTTTGTACAATATTCCTTTTGAGAATTTTCCGAGTGTAAAATATTATAATATTTTTTTACGGAATATTCCTTTTTTGAGTATTAATGAAATTTACTATTTTAACTAACGAAGCCTTTCTGAAAGGTACTTAAATAAATGTTCTCAGAACTTCCAATATTTAAAAATCTCACATGAGCAAAAGCCGGATTACTTAAAGGAAAAACAATTTTAAATTTTCACATTGCTTCCTATGTTGCATAATATTCAATTTCATTTATAATTTAATTACAGCATTTTGAGTATGTTAAATAAGCTATTTTACTTAAAAATACATAATTATATACACACACACTTATTTAATGGATTATATTATATAAAAAAAAAGTTCATGGATTTTAAATACTTGACATAAGCTGCTGTTATGTATAAAATGATAAAATACTTTAGCTATGAAGTTGCTATTATCATTTGTGATCCAGTCATAAATCGTTTACCGAAATAAAAAAAGACATACTTTCAATTTTATTTCATTTTACAATACGTAATTACTAGCTTATCATACATATAATAGGAGTATTCTTTATTCTAATAAAAAAGCAAATTTACCTGCAGTCTCATCATTTTGGTGTAACATCGTATTATTAAAATAAATAACTAAATGCTCAGTTCTTCAGAGCTGATACACAATTCTCCTTTATAACAAACGGGTTGGAGGTACTATAAATTTAGTCTGCATTATTAGGAACAATCTCCTAGAAATAGAGACGGATCCGGGAATTTTTATATTCCACTCTAGAGTAAATAATGCAAAATATAATTCGGACATGGCTTCGTTGGAATTCTCGATGTGGATTGTTCTGGAAGATATACAATCATCATCATATTTTGAAATATTGTTTTTGAGTTTGTTTATTGGTTTTGTGGTTTTGTACAGAAAACTTATTTTTTGAGGTCAAAAACACATTGAAAGGAGCAAAGTATGGTTACCAGCGCGTTATTTCAGTTCACACATAAACTTTTTCATTCGTAAAAAGCTTAAGATGAACCGGATTTCTTTTAGTCTAACGTTGACATTTCGCAAAAGTTATAAATTAATTTAGGAAAGAAGTTTTTAAGACAATACTGTAATTATCATCTATATCAGAAAGAACATAATTATAACCAAACAATATATATAATTAAGAACATAGATTAACAATGTATGACCTAAATATAGACCGCAGATTTGAATCACACACACAACTTCTTGGCAATTTTTTCTTTTTTATATTTTAGACCCTATAGATTCATTACAATATCTTTTAATTTCCCAGAAAAATATCAAAACACATATCACAGAGTTTTATAACCATATTAAGCTTCTTCATACTGAAAATATGGAAGTATAGATATTGGAATACATCCCCTAATTATTACTTACTAGTATACCCATACCTGCTGGTAATAATTAGGCAGTTCCCTGTTTCAAACTCGAACATTCGAGAAAACCCTGAGGACAATTAAAATTCCCGGTACTACTAATGACGTACGCTGATTCTGGTTCAATCTACATGATTGAAACACGCTTTACATGTGATTATTCGCAGAAGGGCGAAGTAAAATAAGGGTGTTGTTTGGTTGTTTATATTTAAAATACGCGCAGACGATCAAATCTATACCTACTTAAGTATATTATAGAGCTGAAGTTTGTTAGTTTGCTTGAATTAATATTAGTTCGATTTGCCAAATTGGTCAGTGTTAGATAACCTATTTATCGAAGAAGGCTATAGTACTTTTATTCGGGTTCCTATAGGAGGCAATTAAAAACACTGGTAGACGTTACTCACGTAATATAATAAAAGGACTAGACAAGAAAATAAATTATATGATAATAAGTAGACTCGATTTTGATAACTTACAAAAAATCTTTAACTGCTGAAACAATATTAGCTTCTTAAACTACAAGAGTAGCAATTCATAGCCATTTATCATATCAATGAATTAGTTTTGAAGAATTCACAAGTATCTCTTAACATTGCACTTATATTTTTCTCAAGTGTTCTTTTAATTGCATTTTTATTACAGTTTCTTTGTTTCATTTCTTACTTCACAAATGTGAAATGTTTTGTAGCGAGAACAGTAATTACAACAAAAACTATATCATAAGAGAATGTTCCATCATTTAAAGTTTTTAATTGTTTTCGTACGGAATGGTATCGTTTTCATAATAATGTTGTTAGATATCCAACATATTGGCCTTGAGCAATATCGATGTATATTTGTTCATTTGCTTGAATCTATCCGTCATACATACAACGTTTTCTGTCAATGGAAGATTATATTATCAAATAACCCCCTTTGCCGCTGTGTGTCTTTGTGTGGCTTTGACCAACTAACACCTGTGTTTCTTCTGAAGATTTTTGTGTATTGGGTTAGGAAAATTTAAATCGTATTTCAAAGGAATATCCGTGGAGTTTCTTGTCTGTTCTAGACCAACTTCTTGGTATCATGCAGCTAGCTTGACTTTTCATAAAAACCTATATTGGGTAGGTATATTTGAACTAAAAGAAATGACTTTGACTTTGAGCGTAAAAGACAATACACATACAATCACAAAAGACATTCAATTTTATTTAGCAGCCTAAACCGTATTAACGACTTAACCAAAAGTACTTGCAACAACTTTACAAAACGGTCACTCGAAAACCAAATGCAATAAACATAAGCTTATAAACTTTTAACAATGTAAATGAAAAATGCAATTTTTCTACTGAAAAATGAAACGGCTTTTGAGTTGCGTCGTTTTTAGGAACTGCAATTCGTTTCACCACTGAATTGAGTCGCGATTTTAGCTGCGCCTCGAGTTTCTGTACCGTTACTACTGGTACTCGAAAAGTATGATCGCGTTTATTCATAATATGTGGGACATAATAATAGTTAGTGGTACAGATTGGTCAACGATTTACCGTGAAACATATGAAAATTTTCAGATTTTTAAAAGGCCACTAGTGACTTTAAGTATAGTTTCCTTTTTAGACAAAGACTAAGGAAAATATTAATTGCATTTCGATCATCTTATGGGCACGGTTTATTTGACCATTATTAATTACTGTAGTATTTCACACACTTATGAAAATCCTCGTATCGTATTGTATCTCTTCTACGCTTTATCTCTGTTTTTTTTTTCATAAATATGAAAATCATTTAAACTGTGAAAATACTCGTAACAAATAGTAGGGGCCATATTTTTACTCTCAAGAACGCTTGGCCGTAGTCGTCCACACATCGACACAAACACTGTGAGCTCAACGAGCTAGCTTGTACCATCGCTTTTCCTTCTATTTACACAGTGAGCCACGATACGTGTTGGCAAAATGTGTAGTCTTTAAGCACCTATATCAAGTTTCACCTTTTCTAGTCATTTTTACTCAAAAACTGTTAGTCTATCGCGTTTTCACGATTTTCCCATAACGACTGTCATAGATTTTTAAAATGTCTTTCCTCACCAATCAACCAATTTATCGTGCCTTCCGAAACACGGAAGAACTCGTCATGAAAAGATAGTCACCCACTCACGGTCCACTTGCGACAAGTGTTACTTAACTTTATGATCGATCGAGCCACGCAGCTTTAAATTAGCCACGAGCTCTTTAATTATTTACCAAATACCACAGCACCCTAATTACCTAATCTAAAATATCAACTATTTTCATATTTACAAATCATAAAGATAGTCCTATCAACATAAAAAAGCCAATATCTTGACGTGTTATTTATTTAAAACGATTGTATCGAACATTGAAATAGATGCACTGGCGACCAGAAGCGTGCATTAGGGATCGTAAATATATATTTATGGCTAACAATAACTGGTGACCAAAAGGTTGGTGGCACTGTACATATTAGAAGGGTTCCGTAAGGATTATACATGGCTGAATTATGATTGGATTTACGATTATTTATTCGTAAATGACTCAATGTATGTGTGTTTGAATTTGGTGAAATTTTGAGTTTACCGATAAATCTTTCAGCCGTTTGCTTCAAGACGAAAAGGCTTAATCTCTAGTAACCATTTATTATACAATATAGAAAACATAACAAGCGTAGGATTATTTAATATTTCTGAATCTATTCTAAACTTTTAAGTAAATTTTCAACCAATCAATACTAACCAAAATAGACTCTATAGCTTTTGTTATAGAGTGTATTTTTGCCCACACAGTGAATGCAACGTACGATACAAAGAAACGTACCACATGAGTATATACTTGTAATAGTATGTACTACTACAGCCTATAAGCTCCTTATCGTTCGCCACAAATGACGTCACAAAGTTGTGGCTGCAGAATAATATCGTTATTTACCTTTGTGAACTGAACACATTGAGAAATTGTGATAATATACTGCTTACCTTGCATTTAAATGGATTATGAAACTTGTTGGTTATGTTACAAATAATGTTAGGCCCATGTTCACTGATGACGTGGATGTTGTCAATGAACGTGGGTTTTAGTAGCGTAATGTAAAAGTAATGTCTTATAAGTATACGAGTAGGCAATCTTCTTCTTCTTGTAGAGAGAGCTGCAGGTTTAGGGCTCGTTCAGACACGGCGGGAATCGCGCGATTTTCATGTGATTCTGAAATCGCTGGAGTCTTATTTGTTTGAGTTATTAAGTAATCGTTCAGACATAACCGCGCGGTTACCGCCAGAAAAACGCGCGGTTCTCGCATGCCTAAACTAGGGCTAAATCTAAGTGATTTAGCCCAATGGCAACAAGCCTAATGTTAGTTCTTCAAATGCGCCTGACATGTCTTTGAATTGTATTGTCAAATCATTGGTTTGGTTACGTAGTTCGCACTTTACCAGGCTAAACATACAATCAGCAATGTCAGTCAAGATTATATTGTGTTATATTGTATGCAATTAGTAAATAAATCACACTCAATATTTCAAATATTCTCGATTGACCTTCTCATCCAACTCATATTTCTTTTTCGAGTTAAATTGATTACTAAAAGTTAGGACCACTATTTTAGTACGTGACCAGCGAAAAAGAGACCACTATTTTATTATTCTGTCCGAATACTAAACCCGATGCCTAAATAAAAAAAAAGCTATCACCCCACCCCGATTTAGACCAAAGTGTGATGTCGTACGTATGTATGTATGTAAAACATTCGTATACAGCCCTCAAAAACAAAAACCAGCATTCATACAACGTGCAATTCTATTTGCACGCGTTACATTGCTCGTTTATTTCGCTTTCGATTGCAAGGTTCGTTCTGAGCGCGCGTTGAACCCTAAAACCTATGCATTTGTGAGCACAATGTGTAAACGTTTTTACTCCTTTTATCTTGCATAAATAAACTGGCTGGTTTTGTTCATGTTTTCTAATAGAGGTGATTATTTAGTGGGTAAACATATTTTTAACGTGGAATTATAGGGGAGACCGGGGACAAAGGTAACGGCGGGTCGAAAGTAACAAGCGCTCTGTAGATTTATCTAAAAAGCGAACATCGCTGTGCCCCCGTTAGACGATAGCCGGGAGCGATCCTCTTAATTTCATTCAGTCGCCGCGTGCGCCACGCGCTTTTAGGCTGTGTGACAGGACGATATGTGTTTTCACAAACCAAAGGTAAGTTTTGAGACGTTTTCTTATTTAATATTTACGAAGTCTTAAAAGGATGCTAGGATTCTGAATTTTTCGATATCTCTTCTTGATTAGAGTGATTATACATTGCTTAAATTCGTATTTGAGTAGCACGTTCCGTTTTAAGGTTCTGTTGCACGTTTTGACAAAAATGTGGTCGGGTATGAAAGTAACATATCGCTGTGGGTACAAAAGTAACATGTTACTTTAGATTCTTTCATTTTAACATTTTTTTTCCAAATCTCCACTCATCTTAAAAAGTGCTCCTTTTGCGAAGTGCACCAATTAAGAAGTGCACCAGTTGCTAAGTTCACCATTTGAGCATGGTTTAGAAGTTGAAAAGTGCACCAAATGCGTTAAACCCTATGCAACCTTAATGGTTAAAGCTACACAGAAATCATGTATGAAGAAAATGTTTTCCTTATTTTAATATACAAAATATCCCACGACAGCATATTATGTCTATCTTTTATGACTGACTCACAATAACACGTGTAATTCCCCATAGCTTAGCAGTTCTAAGCTTTCTGATTATAGTTGTCTACTCTTATGTTTATAACATTCTCAGTCATCGCTAATTAAAAAAAGTTAATATTATTAACTATTCATTAGCATATAGTATAATATTGTATTCATTAGCAACCACTATGTCTTGTTACTTTCGACCCACAACGTGTTACTTTCGACCTGCCAACGTGGTCGAAAGTAACAACTGACAATATTTTTTTAAGCAGCTGTTTTTCCCATAAAACACATCACAATATAAAAATCGAGTTACTAGTCTAAAGAACATAAACTGAATTTATACATGGGTATATTAATTTAATGACAACAGTAATACCCAGCCAGAAATGAAGGTACAAGTACAAAGTGTTACGTTCGTCCCCGGTCTCCCCTACCGGGAATTTCTAGTTTGTTTTTTAGCCACGAGGTAATTTAATTCGCAGAAAATGTTTGCTTGTTTTGACAAACGGACTGTTTAGACTATTTTTGTATTCATTATCTGGAGCAGTTTTGGTTTCTGGTATGGACTAATAAGTAATATTATTTATTTATGTAAAATTTTACATCTTTTCTCTGGCAAAGAATAGCTGTATTTTATTACTTTTCATAGTGTTTGACCTACTTTTTTACTGTAAAAAATATTTCCATTATTTTTCATGAAAGTGAAATATAAATTCTAGGAATGAGAAGCCGCACCGAGTTGCATACTACCTACCAATTCTAAATTATATTGAGCTTTCTAGTACTCACTGAAGATACTGATACCTAAGCAATTTTCCTATACGCTTCAACAAACGATTGTACCAAAGCACTCTTTCTAACAGACCCGACAAGAACTCCATGTCATAACCTTTTGATATTTTAATGCAACATCAAAATTGTTCTGCGAACGTTGTATTTTCAGTGTACCTCTTGAAAATGTTAGCACAACACCATTTGTTCACTAAAATAGGAAGTAAAGTTGTTCTCTTCGTTCTTTTGAGTTCCGAGCAACTTTTCTTTTACTTTTAAGGCAATGCATCAAGAACTTGGCCTCTTTGCGGCGTTACTGACTAATCGTGTCGTGAATCTTTTAGTTTATACCTTTGGACTTTATGACCCGGAAAAGCTGTTGCTAATTACTGATTTAAGGATGGTAAGCCGCCCGCCATGTTGGTTGGGTGAAGGTACTTAGCTTGAGACTGATTTTTTTGGTCCGGAGATGACAAAATACTAGTACGTAATGTTTGCGTTTGGTTGAGTATTCTGTTTAAAGATGAATATGTGAATGAGTTAAGAACATTTTTATTTTAACTTCTGTTCGGACTTGAGAAAAGCGTAGGCATAGGCCTATAGTAGGTATGGAATTTAATGGCGCGATTCTTCCAAACATAGATATTTGTATACATTGATTCGTGAACAAAAAATATATACGCGTGGGCGTAAGTCCACGGTTATCATGTAATCGCGTACAAAGGTTATAATTTCGCGGACATTTTAGAAATGTTTGCATGAGTAAAAGAGGGAGTAAACTAGAAGAAATATTTGTGTGCGTCACAATGCTGCAAAGTGCCGCATACAAATAATATTAATTTCACAATCTAAAAACAGTAATCTCTTACAACTCGTACAAACTTAAGTTAAGACTGAACTACTTAGTTAACTCTGAAGTAGGCCTTTCTGTGTAAGTCCAGAGATTTATTCATTAACAACAGTACCTGCAATTCATCACAGTTGTATGAGCTCTGTCTGGGCTGCGACAGCTGTGCTATCAAATAAGTCGTGTTGTCCCGACTCGGATGTAGGCCAGATCATCGGCTGCGAAAACAGATTTGTAGGTCAGACTTTAGTCGCATTGCGTTCAGCAAAAAAACTGCTTGTACTCTGTTTCATTGTATTCGTAAGTTATTTTACAAATAAGAAACATTTTTCTTAATAATAAGTACATTATTGTTGGCTTTTTATACCATACTAACGTCTACCAGAGGTTTGACCCGCGTGAAACCCATGGGAATTTCGGGAAATCCTTATCACGCGTGAGACTTTTAAGATGAACCTCTGTGCAAAATTTCAGCTTTATAGGTTCACTGGTTCAGGCCCTGCGTTGATGAGTCAGTGAACGAGTCAGGACTTTGATTTGTATATGTATAGAAGATGATATCAGCTATTTTCCTTTGGTTTACCCCCGTACTAGGGGACTCCTTCCCATACGTGGGCAATATATGCTAAATGCCAATTTTACTCGAGGATAGTCTAACTTCCCAATAGTGAAGAACTTCTTCAAATCGATTCAGTAGTTTCGGAGTTAGCTGTTCATTACATTAGTCTATACATATGTATATCTTAGGTCACTATTATCTGCTAGAAGATTTCATTATCATTAGTAGATAGTTCCTCTTACTCTTACATCTTGTCATATATCTATGTACTGCATAAACAAATGAAACAAACAGAACGAAGTACAGTTAATAACACAAAGTTAATAGAAAACGCCTCAATCTCTTAAGACCCCGTCAGGAACTTAACGTGTCTGCGGTCACCCGCAGGCAATCGGGCTCATGTAGGACTAGCGTATTCAAAACGGACCCGCTCCTGTAAACATAGGGGCCGGTGTAATACCTTACTGAACATGTTGGGCCTTCAATGTTGTGTTCTGAATTTGGAATAGCTTTAGGCAAATGATTCCCTTTTTGGACGTAGTGATGGTTTCGAATTTTATTTGATGAACTATTGTGTAATGTGGTAATATTTACCAAAAAGCAGAAGAGTTTATGTGTTTGCTTGAACGCGCTTATCTCAAGATCCACTTGACCGATTTGATTCTTTTATTGTTTTTTATCAAAAAAGGCTACTTTGTATCCACGTGCGCCAAGTAGTTCATACAAGAAGTGAAACCTAGTGTGGTATATTATTTTGCTGCTCACAAAAAGAAAGAGATTTTGAAGTATCGAAAGGGTGTTGTTGTTTGTTTGTAGCATTGTTATCTATTAGATAAAGATAGATACAGAAATAATGTGGTCAGATTATTGATTCATTCAATACAATTTAAGCACAATAGAGAGAGAGGTCATAGTTACAACATTCCCAAAACGAACATAATAACATCAAATTTTTCACTACAGTTGCATCAGCATACATCACTGAGTTCGCCAAACCAAACCATCCTATAACTCGACCCACATTCAAACACTAACTCTGAGCGGATTAAGGAAATATACCTCCCATTTGTCACTCAAGAAAGGGCTTTCAAAGGGCCCCATTGTTTCGAAGACACTGAAATCAGAGGATAATAACTCTAGCCGCATCCGTCCTTGTTTGTGTCTCAATTAAACTATTCAAGTGATATAATACGGTGGTAGGAAGGATTTCTTAACAATTCGGGCTATTTTATTGTTCGGTCGCAAGGGTCGGTCCGTAATAAAGAGTTGATTTATAAATGTTCATGTTTGTGTACAGTTTGAGTGTATTATGTGGGTTTGGTGTTTTTTTTGGAGTTAATAGGGAGTAGAAGGCTTTTGGAAAAATTATATCCATGTTTTAATCAACGCTATAAAATAAAATTCCCTAAAACTGTTTGAAAATCACTTAGTTCTAAAGAGTAAGCAGTAGGTACAATATTGCCACTAAAACGTCTAAGTTTAGAAACATTTTTGTTTCCTATACAGAAAACAGAAGATTTTCAACCTAATATCCGATCCCATAGTAAGGTCCTCTCTTTGTGAGAAGCTGGATGTTTGCAAATAATTCCATTCTTTCCAAACAGTCCACAAACAATAGTATACACAAAAATGTAATGTAACTGCAGTTAATGTGCAAACTAAAACAATGAATAGTCACAAACTTATTATATCAGCCAAGTTCCGTTGGTAGCAAACTTCTTTATGCATTAACTATCTGTCAGGGTTGCCAAGAAATTGTTACTTAGGATTTAATATTTGAACAACATTTTTAAAGGGTTAAGGCCCGTTTATACATTGCGATTTCATTCCCCTTTGCTTGCCATTTTATTGCAGGAATATTTGACAGGCGACCATTTACCTATTGCACGATTACGTTTACGCAGTGCAAGTAGCATCTTGCTGCAATAAAATGGCAAGCCAGAGGCAATGAAATCGCAATGTGTAAACGGGCCTTTATGTGGACTTTTTGTTTGCACATTGATTTTAATCTTTGAACTTTTTTAGTTTCTCTGTCAAACAATATTTAAAAAAAAACGCTGTATGTATCTAAAATGGTTTTTTTTAATCAGAGAGGGATAAAATAGAGGTTTTAGCCAGTCACTGAGGTTTATACTGAATAGAACTGTCACAACAGGGATCAGTATGTAAATTCGGCAAACAAAAAACTAGGACGAAGCGAACGAAAACAATTTTAATATAGAATAATATTTGATATATTACGTTTTCTACTTTTCTAGAGCTGATGTATTCGTAAAGGTACCATTTCAGATAAGCCTGGAAGGAATTTCTGTCTTTATGTGTCATCGTTATCAATTCACAATTAAAGAGCAGACAAACGCAGAATTCACTTTAAATATAACTTAAATTTTCAAATAAATATGTTTGATTCTTTGTCAGTTAAGCCGTTTCACAATTACACAGCAAACCAATGCGGATTAAACTTTAAAACCTAGCGTAGATTTTCAAATAAATACACGAAAATGTACCTATGATATATTTAAAAAATATTCCCAAAACTTTATTAAAGGTTGAATAATTCGGGTTATTAAATCGAAACCTGTTTAAATATTGACACGAGTGGCAATACGTTGACTGCACTCAGTCAACAACCCTTGTTAAGTCGGGGCGCCAGCCAAATATATTATTCATATTTTTTATTTTGGAGTTAAAATTAAAATCGTGTAGGAAATATAAGGTGTATTTTTCGGAATAAATTATAGCAATAATAATATGCATGTAATCTGGTGTCTTCCCTGGCTTACATAATACTCATTAATGTGTAATGCAATATGTTCCACAGTCTTCTGTAATTATGACTACAAAATAATTTATTTTAAAACTTCATGACGATCAATCTAAAGATTCCAAATAATTTTCATATAGGTACTGCTGCTGCCACGTGTGACTAAGGCAAAAAATTCTCATTAATTATTTCTTAAACGGGAACCACCAACGTTATAAGTTAAAAAAAGTATATCATCAGTAGGTACTTATGATATTATCATCAATACACAATTATACATTCAGTCAACTATTTCAATTCCTTTAATAACGTTAAAACTAAAAACAGATCAGGAAGCAAACAATTTACCTACTGTCCACATTAACAACAAAAAACAATTACTTTTCAAAACTCAAACATTATCAAAATTATTAATCCATGCATTGTTTTTAATTAAAATTGAAATATTGGTTCCGCGTAGCGACCCTAATCTCCAAACAATTGTTGGCAACTACTGATCAAACATAAAACTTTGCTAGCTTGTATGAGTTCCCGACCACATTTTAACTATGATATCGTAAACTAGAGTAATCAAAGTATATAGGTATGTATGTATGTGTGTATCTACATAATATTTGTGTATGTTCGTGTATAGTTTCCGGTGTTTAGCTCGAAGTAGACTAACTGAAAATAGAAGTTTGTTGAAACTGCTTTTAACTAATGGGAATTGTAACATGGTTTTTACGCGAAACGTCAAGTAGTGGTTTATTCAGAAAGAAAATTGTGTGCAGCAGATTAATTGTGTAACTGTTTATCATTTTTGGTGCTCAACATGTTCCTTCTTGGGCCCTTTGTGTATCCACAGCCCCTGCAGGTTCTGGCCCTAATCCGCCGCGCTAGGGTTTGCTAACTCTCTTCGAGGAGCACGTGGAATAACACGCGCTGCTGACACGGACCTGTTGTCTCCTCAGGGAAAAATGAGTGTTTATCTCATGAGGACAAAAATTCAGCCACCAAAATAGCGAAAGAAAAATAGTACCAGGACATAAATTATTGATTAAAAATACCTGAAAAACAAACCATGCAATCATCATTAAGCTCATCATTAAAAGCAACTAAAATACACATTCACAATATCCCNCAGAGGCAATGAAATCGCAATGTGTAAACGGGCCTTTATGTGGACTTTTTGTTTGCACATTGATTTTAATCTTTGAACTTTTTTAGTTTCTCTGTCAAACAATATTTAAAAAAAAACGCTGTATGTATCTAAAATGGTTTTTTTTAATCAGAGAGGGATAAAATAGAGGTTTTAGCCAGTCACTGAGGTTTATACTGAATAGAACTGTCACAACAGGGATCAGTATGTAAATTCGGCAAACAAAAAACTAGGACGAAGCGAACGAAAACAATTTTAATATAGAATAATATTTGATATATTACGTTTTCTACTTTTCTAGAGCTGATGTATTCGTAAAGGTACCATTTCAGATAAGCCTGGAAGGAATTTCTGTCTTTATGTGTCATCGTTATCAATTCACAATTAAAGAGCAGACAAACGCAGAATTCACTTTAAATATAACTTAAATTTTCAAATAAATATGTTTGATTCTTTGTCAGTTAAGCCGTTTCACAATTACACAGCAAACCAATGCGGATTAAACTTTAAAACCTAGCGTAGATTTTCAAATAAATACACGAAAATGTACCTATGATATATTTAAAAAATATTCCCAAAACTTTATTAAAGGTTGAATAATTCGGGTTATTAAATCGAAACCTGTTTAAATATTGACACGAGTGGCAATACGTTGACTGCACTCAGTCAACAACCCTTGTTAAGTCGGGGCGCCAGCCAAATATATTATTCATATTTTTTATTTTGGAGTTAAAATTAAAATCGTGTAGGAAATATAAGGTGTATTTTTCGGAATAAATTATAGCAATAATAATATGCATGTAATCTGGTGTCTTCCCTGGCTTACATAATACTCATTAATGTGTAATGCAATATGTTCCACAGTCTTCTGTAATTATGACTACAAAATAATTTATTTTAAAACTTCATGACGATCAATCTAAAGATTCCAAATAATTTTCATATAGGTACTGCTGCTGCCACGTGTGACTAAGGCAAAAAATTCTCATTAATTATTTCTTAAACGGGAACCACCAACGTTATAAGTTAAAAAAAGTATATCATCAGTAGGTACTTATGATATTATCATCAATACACAATTATACATTCAGTCAACTATTTCAATTCCTTTAATAACGTTAAAACTAAAAACAGATCAGGAAGCAAACAATTTACCTACTGTCCACATTAACAACAAAAAACAATTACTTTTCAAAACTCAAACATTATCAAAATTATTAATCCATGCATTGTTTTTAATTAAAATTGAAATATTGGTTCCGCGTAGCGACCCTAATCTCCAAACAATTGTTGGCAACTACTGATCAAACATAAAACTTTGCTAGCTTGTATGAGTTCCCGACCACATTTTAACTATGATATCGTAAACTAGAGTAATCAAAGTATATAGGTATGTATGTATGTGTGTATCTACATAATATTTGTGTATGTTCGTGTATAGTTTCCGGTGTTTAGCTCGAAGTAGACTAACTGAAAATAGAAGTTTGTTGAAACTGCTTTTAACTAATGGGAATTGTAACATGGTTTTTACGCGAAACGTCAAGTAGTGGTTTATTCAGAAAGAAAATTGTGTGCAGCAGATTAATTGTGTAACTGTTTATCATTTTTGGTGCTCAACATGTTCCTTCTTGGGCCCTTTGTGTATCCACAGCCCCTGCAGGTTCTGGCCCTAATCCGCCGCGCTAGGGTTTGCTAACTCTCTTCGAGGAGCACGTGGAATAACACGCGCTGCTGACACGGACCTGTTGTCTCCTCAGGGAAAAATGAGTGTTTATCTCATGAGGACAAAAATTCAGCCACCAAAATAGCGAAAGAAAAATAGTACCAGGACATAAATTATTGATTAAAAATACCTGAAAAACAAACCATGCAATCATCATTAAGCTCATCATTAAAAGCAACTAAAATACACATTCACAATATCCCTACCAAAGCTCGCATCCATCACAAAATTAAACCCTTTAATACCTCGCTCAGCTAAAATTAATAACTTCAACCACAAAACCATATTAAACATTTAAAATCATACCAAAATTGCTCACTGGTTAATGTACTGGTAGTCTATCACCAGTTTAACACCTAATAATCGACAGCTGAATTTAAATTTTGATTAAATTATACCGAAATTTGCATTTACGTGTGACGTCATTAAGTTAATTGACATTGAGTTTTTCGGCTGCGTCATGTCGGAATTAATTATATTGATTCCAGTTCATTGAAGTTTTAATTTGGTAGTACAACACAATCAATGAATGCTGAGGTTTTACAATTCGTTACGTATGCTGGTAATAATACTACAGAAATATGATTTTTACTCCAAAAATAGTTGAAGGATTGTGGTGTAATAACCAAGAAGCCGACTAAAGAGTTAATTCGTTATTTCCATTGCATATAATAATAATAATTGTTTAAGACTTTATATAAATCTTGAAGGCAGTTTATGGCAAACATCCCTCCTTTATTTCCAATCACCTGTAATAGGTATAACATTTTTCTATCCATACTTTCCACGTAAACATCATCATATCAAAACTTTCTTACTACATTTCTTTACTTTCTACAATATAATCTTGATTAAAATTCCAATAAAACACAAACTATCTTACAGCTGCACATCTTTCAGAAAACTCATAATTCCCAAACCAAATGAAAACTTTAATATATCCTAAGCCAAAAACGTGCATAAAATAAACACGTATACTCACTCTAAAGTTAGGTTATCGTTAAACTTAAAATTGGTCCCGTTCCGTTACGAACCGCGTCCGAATCGCCTTTCATCAAAAGTTGAAACGACAAACGCTGGCACATCGCAAGGAAAATCCATCGTTGTAAAATTCATTAAAGTACAAGTACTGAGTTACCGCTTACTTTATACACTACATTATTCTGTGTACGTACATAAAGTATCCAAAGATTCAAAGTACTTGCACAACAAACATTTCGCCAGAATTTTCAGGAGATCACTCGCTGAATAGAGCGCTTTATTTTCGTGTGTATAAGGTTGGTATTTGTCTGAAGGTACGCTGTTTAGGTACCCCTGATCGATGCAACGTTGCATTCGCTTGAAGCAGACCAATTTACTTGATTTTGTTCAAGGCGAGTTTGGCCGGTTGTTAGCTTGGACTCAATTTCTCAGAGCTATTTATAATTGCCTGTCTCCCGCCTGTGGATTTAATCATTTTGTGTCGTGATGAGTTTCGGAACAACTTTGTTCGTGTGTAAACGGTTTAGCATGGCGTTGCATAGTCTGACGTCACAAGCCGGATCAAATTCTCTAGACTAGAATAGAGTTAATAGGTTGATGTTACACAAAAGTTTGTGAAATCAAATATTTACTCCGCTTTTGGTCCTCTAATTCATGCATTTCATAAGCATTTACGAGATCTTGATTGTTACCCTCAGGTTACGGATAACAATCTTATTAGGACGGTAGATTTAATTGTCTAATTGCTGATAACTAGCATAATTATCGATATGGATTCTAGTTTGTATTATATCGGTTTATAATTAGCGGAATCTAATTTGTTGTAAGGATATATGTTTAGAAAGGTAGATTGGTAAATTATTGACCTGAAATCGATCCTATGACAGCAACATTTCTAGGTTACCTGGACCTTCTAAGTCAGCAATAGCCAATCCGCTTTGACCAAGAGATTAACGCTCAATCCTTCTCTGTATGAGGAGCCTGTGCCCAGCAATATAAAGGGCTGATGACGATGATGGTGATGGATATATTGGATATACATCAAAATTCTGAAACATTCCTTCGTCTTTTACATCTCAAACCATTTCAACTACAACAACCGCAATGTATTAGTTGTCAATAAACTAATGTGTACCTCGGTATCTGTTGCGAGCAGATATAACCGCAAACCTACGTAATCTGTCCTCTACACTGTTATCGGACTGTGGTAACAGCTCTATATTAGTTTCGAACATGATAGTAAACCTGTCAATAGGTTTGTTACAATAGAAAAAAAAATAGAATGTATTTTAATTTCCACGAATTTTGAATATGCGCAAAGCTTTAACGAGTATGAAATATGCACCGTGTATTGTGTTTTTGAATAAATAATAAACACCAAAAGTTTGCAATATTGAATGAAAAGTTAAAAACCAGTCAGAATTTACGTTTACACGTTTTAACAGTAATATGAAAATCACATGTCATAAATGTACACCAAAAGCGAGGAGGCAAAAACACAAACTTATAGTTACTCTGTATATTTCACTTTACCTTGTCTTTCATTTTGAGGCCAATGGAGCAAAAAAATAAATATTTTTCCCATACATTTTCTGTACAGATTTTATAACGATAAACAAACAGAATAGCTGAATGAAACTTATTCAGAGAAGCCGAGAATAACTGAAAGTAGGATTATCTCAGACTTAATCTTACAAGAGCTCCGTCGCTAGAGGATCATATTTTTTAAAGTCAACAATTTTGATAAGCTCTCTCTCTCTTTATTTGCAACTGATCGCTTTCTGTAAACTGGCTAGGGTTGGCGAAAATACTTCATAAAAATCATATTATTAATATCAACGTATGCTGTTGTGAACGATTTTGTACTTATCGCCGTGTCTTGTACTCATACAATCCGATATGTCGAAAGCGAATAAAAAGTTATATTTTAATTTTATAAATCTTTCTTCCACTTCGTACCTGAATCTTAGCAACAGTCGGCTACTAACAGCAATCACGATGAGCCCAAAAAAGATAAATAGAAAATATATTTAGAAGTCTACAAATCTCTTATCACTTTCTCTTTGAAGTCAATTAAAAATACATCTTCAGTACTTAGTAAGAAAAACAAACATTTTGATAACACCCATAGATAAACGAATCAATCACAAAAGTCCACCTGACCCCGAACATTTGAACGAAGACGAGCGAAGGAAAAAAATAAAATTTTCACTTAATTTTCTTAAAGCCTTCTTATCCGCTTACTTTTATTTTTAAGGCGGCATAAAAATAGCTATAAATTATACCTCAAAGGAAATTGCTATTTCTGTATATCTTCTATCAGTTTAGTATTCAGAGTGGTGTCTTCGTTACTGCGAGGTACTGCTAATGAGTACTTACAACAGTCTGGTCAAGCCAATGTTCCTCAAGGCGATGCATCCCTGGAGGCACATTGCCCTATATAAAGCCTGATCTCATGAGCAAGATGCATATTCATAAGGAAGTAATGCTAGCAGCTAGTTAGCTCCCCAGCCTGTGGTCTGCCTGAAAATAAAATGGGCAGTCTTTGGCGCAGACTAATAAGCGTACCTATTAAGTGTTCAGGAGTGTTCATACTGAATAATTTCGTGAATATAATGTAATTAAACTAAACTATCAAATTTTCAGGAACACTTTATACCGAGAACACCTCAGTAGCTTCACAGAATTCAAGACAAATCAGATAACAGCCTACCTTCTACATACAAAATTAATTTCTATATAGAAAATATCTTCAGCATTAATGTAAGTATGGAGGTTTCAAAAAGTTTTCCAGCCAGAGCCATTGAACAAGTTTTCAGTTACGTCATACAACTTCAAATATTAGGTCAGTACTCTCGTATTCTATTATATTTTAAAATCCCCAACTCATTCTATTTTTAAACTTTGTATAAGAACCACAAGATGATTACATACGAGAGAATACGACCTACAATTTTCAAGAATGTTTCAAATCCTACAAAATTTATGTATATGGTACAATGTAACAAAGTTTATTGAAATAAATAAAGCTAGTGATTTGATTGATATTTTCTTATTCGTGTGGGACGACGTTTTAAGAGGCTTAGATTTATAGTCTACAGATGGTACTAAAGTTTGATTGATATGAAGTTTTTCATCCTTTGAAGAGGACAATGAAAATACACTTTTAATTAAACACCTTCTTAAGACTATTTTAAACAAACTAAATTAGTTCAATATGAACCAAAACGGCTCAATTAAAACTAATTATAATAACAATGATAGGGAAATTAAATGCAAGCGGGCTGTATTAATATGACCTAGAATAGTAAGGAGCTGTGACCCCACCGTAGGGGTTACCGCACACTGCGCTTTAGTTCGTATTGCGTAATTACTATTCAATGTTTGGTATAATATAATAGTAGTACTGTTTTTATTTCTAATGTACTACCTCGTTGATCTAGTCGTAATCGCATAGTCGATTGCTGAACACAAGGTCTTGGGCTCGGTCGGGCCGAAATCGCTTTGTAGGTTTTAGATACTTCCGCTAAGCAGCCCAAAGATTGATACACCCTTGCATTGGAGAACACGTTAATGTCGGTCCTTCGCCTGCCGAATTTCTGTTGCATCGGGCTATGAGAGTGAGGGAATAGTAAGTGCACCTGTGTCTGCGCAAATGCTTGTGCACTATAATTTGTCCTTCGCAGCTGACTAATCTCCTTATATGAGAACAGCCATGGCTGGCAATCGGCTTGGATGTTATTATTTTTGTGTAGGATTTTTTTAAAGATTTCTTGGTTATATCTAGCCTCATCCCAACTATGTCAGGGTCGGCATCCATCACCGTTCCAATTTCACCAAATGCATAGTTCCAATTGTTCAAAAAATATATAATGTCAATTGCAGAAGACACTATACTGATACCTATACCCGACACATGTTTCAACCCTCCACGGGGCATCTTCAGGGTATATTGGTACCAAGATTTTTTTCCTTATAGAATTTCTCGGAAGTGCCTTAATTTGCTATCAGATTAATACAAAAAGTAAACAAACATCATTATTTCATGGAACTGAACAGCGGGTGGAAAGGGTCCGTATTTATTTATGGATAGAATTCAAATTGTGTTTTTTACAGGTGTCAGAAAACTATCATTCCGCAATTAAATTCCAAGCACAAGGCTGCCTGGGTCCATACTTCCCCGTCACCCGCTACCTGTTGATAGCAAGAATTTTTTTTCTGCGCAGCTACTCGCGCAATGTTCAGTGACGTCTAAAAATTTGGGGAGCACCTAAATAGATTGTTTTTATCATCTAAAATAAGAAGGTTACCTTAAATCTTTTGTGCATGAGTATCGTATATAAGTACCTATAGCACAATCGTGTAGTCTTTAAACCACAGTCTTTTAAATTAAAACGGTCCTTACCTAATAAAAACTCCAATAGGTACATTTTGTTAGACATCCTGTCTAAAATTTTCTCTACCATTCCCGGCCCATCGGGTTATGAGAGTGATGGAATAGGGAGTGCACCTGTGTCTGCGCAAATGCTTGTGCACTACAATATGTCCTGCGCAGCTGGCCGATCTTCTTATATGAGAACAGCCGCCGTGGCCGATAATCGNTAGGTACATTTTGTTAGACATCCTGTCTAAAATTTTCTCTACCATTCCCGGCCCATCGGGTTATGAGAGTGATGGAATAGGGAGTGCACCTGTGTCTGCGCAAATGCTTGTGCACTATAATTATGTCCTGCGCAGCTGGCTGATCTCCTTATATGAAAACAGCCACCGTAGCCGACAATCGGCAAGGACGCTATTATTATAACATTCCAAATGGTAACCATGTGTTACTGCAAGGCGCGCCTTATCCACCGGCGACATATTTCGATATAATGAATTGTTTCCGCCGCTGAAACGTGTCACGGAAAACGTGTTCACTGTCCAAGGAACTGCTAATAACTGTGGCATGGATAACGTTTGTTTCGAAGAAATGTATTAGAGTTTGCCCTAAGACCCATTTACACATTGCAATTTCATTGCCCGTTGCTTGCCATTTTATTGCAGCAAGATGCTACTTGCGCTGTGTAAACGTAATCGTGCAATAGGTAAATGGTCGCCTGTCAAAGATTCCTGCAATAAAATGGCAAGCAACGGGCAATGAAATCGCAATGTGTAAATGGGCCTTTATTTACGTAAGAGTTTGCTTTATGCAATACTGGCCTCTGCCTTCGGCTTCGCGTTTCGATTGAACTAGGTACTTCCCGCAGGACTTTCATACAAACCTATAACCCCCGTTTTACCACTTCTAGAGGTAGAGTTATCTAAAGTCGTTTTATAGAATACACACTGTAAGGAACCTACATGCTACAAGTTTGTTGGTATTATAGTTTATATTTAATCGGTGACTGATATATTGCTTTATTAAGCTACAAATTAATTTTCGTTGATCACTAATTAAGTAAAACAAATGACAGTGACAGATTTTATCAGATAATATCCAAATAGTGTTCTTTTTGAAGCCAGGAACTCATATCGAACTCGTAATTATCCAATCTCTTTCAGTAACTCAGGGACGTGAGACTGATTCTCCTTTAGCATGTTGTTGGTATATATGTTACTGTAAAAGCCCGAACTGTGGTAAATCCTAGGATTTACCGGTAAAACCTAGGATTTACCAACTCTCAGTGGTAAAAGTCCGAACAATTCTTTTATTTCGGACTTTTACCAGTATTTAATTGGTAAATCTTAGGATTTACCTCAAGGCTACGGTAAATGTCGAAATTTTTTTTTTTTTAATATTAGAATTTAGTATATTCTAGGTTTTAATTCTTAATCATGTATTTTAATTAGGGAACTAATTTTTTGAGCTGTTATTTAAATATTCGAGATGTTATTATGATCAGTTTAAAAACATATTGAGCAGTTATTTAATTTAAT
>NWSH02000535.1:12193680-12223033 GCA_002382865.2 Heliothis virescens
TGACAGAAATCATGCCTGCTGCATGATGCATGCTTGATTGCATGTTGCCTGCTTGCTTGCATTTTACTACCTCATTGTTTATAGAATTGCTTAGAATGAGATTTCTTACCGACAAATTCCGATTTGTTACTGCCCACACGTAACTGCTCATTTAATCATTCTCACAAGGAGGGAAGGCGCGTGGTGGTACGGGTACTGGGGAGTGACGGATTGTCCACGAGTGCAAGACGACGCGCCGAATACGTTATGACATGCCTTTATGAACATTTACCGTGTCATTGCGGCAAATCCTAAGATTTACCAATTAAATAGTGGTAAAAGTCCGAAATAAAAGAATTGTTCGGACTTTTACCACTGAGAGTTGGTAAATCCTAGGTTTTACCGGTAAATCCTAGGATTTACCACAGTTCGGGCTTTTACAGTAACATATATAAGCTTTTTTTACTGTGGGATAAGCAATCGAAAGAAGAAGTGAAAACGAACGGCTCTGTTGACTCAACAGTCGAATGGAATAATAAGAGTCGGAAACTCTTTGACACCAAAAGCCAAGACCCAAAAATATATAAAAAAACGAATGAAGTCTAAAAATTTACACGTAATTTGCATAAAATAGCAACAAAACTATTCAGATGTTGTAAGTTATTCCATGTTTCTCTTTAGCTTGCATATTAATGTTGCAAGTAAACTACTAAGTACTTTGTTTCTTATACAAAGACTTGTATAAAGTGAGCTTATTTTTATAAAGAACTTTGTATTCTTATTAAAAAGTTAGTAAATAATGAAAACTAATACAACTTATACTATTTTAAAGATAAAGATAAAGATAATTTTATTTGTTCAAAACATGAGTATACATACAAAGGCAATGTAACACTTCGTGTACCTACACAAAAAATAATGTGTCACAATATTCCCTAATAAAACCGGCCAAGTGCGAGATGGACTTGCACATGAAGGGTTCCGTACCCCATCCCACTTAATTATCTTTTTTCATTTTTAGTATTTGTTGTTAAAGGGGCAACAGAAATACATCATTTGTGAAAATTTCAGCTTTCTCGCTATCACGGTTAGTGAGATACAGCGTGAAGATAGGCAGACAGACAGACATATAGACAGACAGACATTAAAGTCTTAGTAATAGGGTCCCGTTTTACCCTTTGGGTACGGAACCCTAAAAACGAAAACAAAATAAAATGAACGTGAACAAACGCATTACACTATCAAAAACACGCCTTAAATTCCATTACAAAAACTATAGTAAACTAATTAATCAAAACAATTATAAAATTGTTAGAAAAAAAAAGCGTTCGCGATAACACCCTCTTAAAAAAATATACGGCGTGACAGTATGCAAATAGGGCAGAAAAATTGAGGAAAACTCTGTATTTTTAGGGTCCCGTGCATGGTAAACCAATGCAAATATTAGTTTAAGAAGGTTTCAAAGTTTTTTTGTCAAACCTGAATACATATTCCGCTTGCAAAGGATTTTTGGGTTTATTTAAAGTTAGCTTTTTTTGTTCACTTTTTTTGGACCTGTAAATTTTTAGGCGGTTTTTATTTACTAACAGGTTTTATAGTATCCGGTTACCTAAAAATAACATGATATTATTCCCTAATAGGCAATAAGTTCAATAGAATTGTTTTCATTGCTATTCAAAAACAATAAGTTATTATTGGTATTTATATAGTTTTTCAATTAATTTGTTACAATACACAAGCAGAAAAAGCCATTCATGATAATTTAAGTTTATACTCTTAGCCCTAAACGACACCACAATCTACAAACAAAACAATTGAATTTCCATACGGAACCCTTCTAATAATCCAACGTTATTCAACCTAATTAGCGTGCTGGAAACAATTTAGACGCGCGTGTACGCAAATGTACTTTGATCATGTGATTATGATATATCACGGAACGGTTTAATTAGGTACAGTCGCATGCATGTGCAATACAGACTAATTATGGCAAGTTATGAACGAGAGGCTGGTAATGCTGCCTTAAATTGTTGAGTTAGCGTTGTTGGTGATTGTACTGAATGCGGGAAATGGCTTTAGTTAGAACGCATTGGTCAAAGCGGGGTTTGTTGGATTTTATTGGCGGTGCCTGATGTTAGGGTATTGTATGGACAAATGGGATATGATTGCAAAATGTAGTAAAGAGTTACGTTTAGGTACGTGATTTTTGGGTGATATTGTTACGGGATTAACCGAATAGTTTCTAGTCGAATTAAAGGTGTATTCCTTGAAAAATTCTAATTAATTCAAGGAAAAGACATAATTAGTGTTTCTAAGAAGTTTCTAAGTTTTGAAGGTTTGGAGAATGTTTTCATTTGATTACAATCATGAAATTATTCACGTCTGCTTTATAATATTATAGGTTTAAAAACCCTTTGAGCTAATTCAGCAATGTTTACCAAAATTGATCTGTTTTCACTACAAATATACAGGAGCTGAAAAATTCGACTGATAATTCGACGTAGCAATCGAACTGCCTAAATTAATTCATTGCTGGTTAAAGCCTAAGTCAGCGATTAAAAGCGATTTTCTATGTTCACATGCATCATTGAGGTCAGCTTGTTAAACAATAATCTTATGCATTGCACAATCAGTACCTAAATGTCTATTTGTGTGGCCAGGCATTTTATAATTTGCTTAGCTAGCTATGCTTAGGCTACCTTTACCCAACAGCGCTTGGTTCAGCTTTCAGCCTTAGTCTGACCCTTATCTTTCATTTACAGAAAGATAAGGAAAGAATAATAATAGATAAGGAAGGAATAATAAATATTTTTACATCATTTGTTAAAAAAAATATTTAAAGTGCTTTGGAGACACGAACAAGATTTGGCTTGACATAGAGATCAGTTGATTTATCCAGTCTGGCCACGGTAACCATCCAACTCGTGTAATTTCACTCACATAATACACTGCTCAAAATTATTATTATTTTGATAATTTTGGTCTTTTCTGTAAAGCTGAAGACGCCATTCGTTAATCTCAGGAACTAATATTTTGACCTAAAAAATATTTTAGTATAAACAAAGCTTGTGTATCGAGGAAGGCTATAGACTTTTTTTCTCGATGCGCGTAGCAATTTCCAAGAGACGCGAGTGAAACCGCCGGCAGTAGCTAGTATTATTTTATTATAAAGCAATTCTGCAGCAACCAGTCGCAGTGCGTGAGCTCATTCTATTATGCTTATATTTCATGCACTTATGCGGTACAAGTTTGGAATAGTTTCAACTCAATGCCAACATGTGGTTCCAAGAGTTACTTAACTATGTAATTAGGTTAACTGTGTTTGTTTTCTTAAGGCGTAGTGCTTTTTCTTGTTATTTTTAAATTAAAGCAAACTATGTACATAATTATATTGCCCTAAGTGGACGGACATCTAGCCAAGGTCGCCGGGAAGCTGCAGACGTGGGTTGCTGGAATCCCTCAGTGGTGAATCTTGGGGGAGGCCTTTGTCTAGCAGTGGACAATGGACATATTTCGACTGAAAAAAACGATGTAACGCAAAAAATGCTTTCTTATTTATTGGCACACACTACGAATGAATTGATACCGAGAAAAATAATGTTTTGGATAGATAGAAAGGTCTGTATATCAAAAAACTATAAAACAACTAACATACAAGGATAGCCTTATCTCCGATAGTCCAGACCGTTTGCTTTGAAACTATTATCATCCTTACTACCTGAGTATTTTAGCGCCGTAGGCGATTCTATTTTGACATTAGTCTGAAGATGTTAAAGCGGTTACCTTTAACGCCTCATCCTCATAGCTACGTTCTTCTTTTTATGTGCTTCTTAATATCTGGAGTACCATGTGTCAACAGCAGCAATTCCATGCATTGTAAAACCCCATCAGAAATCATTTATAGAATTATTTCATAATGTATTTAAAATCAAGTTCATTCCATCCAAAAATACCCGTCATACTTGAGCCGTACCCATTTAGGCGTACAAAACAACAAAACAAAAAAGGCCATTAAAAATTACGAAACAAAACAAACGGAACGTTTTTTTTTTAATTTGTTCCCGTGCGTATCAAGAGGAAACTTGGTAAACTATAATAAAACCTCGCTGTACGAATGTTTTAAATTTCGCGATAACGTCCGAGCGGTACAAAGTTGAGCATATAAATTGTGTACAACATCTAACTTTGACTTTTTTACTGCTGACTTCCCGTATGAGATTGTGGCCCACATCAGCTGAGGGGTTTATTTATTGCAAGCCGCGATTGACTCCTGATTTTTTTTTGTGTTAACAACTTTTTGGGCGTATGAGAAATGGGTTTGGGGTTACGCTTATTTTCAAAGAAGGTGATACCTTGTGACGTTTTTTTTTTGGATTGTGGAAAAGTTTTCAGGTATTGGTCTAGTAGGCCACAGCAGTGTTAGAGAAAAAAAAAATAGCTTCACATTATAACGTGCAGAATATTTTGTGCTGACCCCGTCCTCTATATTCAGCAAAAACAAAAAGCCGACTAATTATTCCATCGAGATAACAAAATATATTCAATGAAGAAATTATACAAAAGCCCTGAAAAATACAAGGTTTTATTTATGAAATCAAAGCGTAACGATAACCGAGACTCTGAAATGAAATGACGAGTAATCAAATTCGCAAATAAATAGGTATTTTTCTTGATGGTTTTTTTTCTAATATGCTACTATTTTTAGGCTTTTGATGTATTTGTGCCTTTATTTATTTACACAAAACTAATTTACACCAGTGTTTTGAAAAATATTTTATTATATTTTTGTAACATTTCTCATAAAAAATTAAAAAAATAGAAAAATATGCAAATGTGATTTTATATTTTAATTTTTTATATCTTATAATAAAGGATATGTATTATGCGTCTTCATCCTCTGAGAGCGTGGGTAGAAGTATATAAATACACCCACGTTTTAGCTTTGGGCCTGAGATATAGGAAAGTAGCACATGGATATTATCCAACCATATCGGCTTAAAATGAAGGCATTTCTATTCATAAGCTATTCTTAGTTGTTGAGTGCATGTTTTTTTTTCGTAATGGATTTTGTCAGCGAGTCTCGAAAAAAGATGACCTATACCCAAATTAAAAAATCTAATTCTAAAGCATAAGAGCTTGTTGTTTTTTTTTTGCTCGAAAGCACTAATCTTAGGAATTACTAAACCGATTAGAAAGATTATTTCAGCTACTTTACATAGTTTTAATTCGGGGGCGCGGAATAGGTTCCATTGGATGCGCGAGAAACTGCTGGTGGAAGCCTGTGAATGTCGTATTCTTTGACACTAAGTAATTTTAAATCTTAATATGATTCCAAACTAAACTTTAAAATATTTTGTGATAACGACTGTACATACTTCATTACACACACTTTTTTTGTTTTGAAAAATACCATACATATTTATACTTCACAAACGCATAATATTCGTGAAAGTATTTACTTCCCCCTGAGGCCCTTAATTAATAGAGTGTCAGCGTTATAAAAAGGCTCTAGTCATAATTCTCGCTTGACAGGTAACTCTCCCTTGTGTACGACATTCATTAAAAATTCTACTATTTCGGTTCTACGAACTTGCATAATTCATATACAAGCTGTTAAATATGGTATTTTATTATGTTTTTGAATCATGCATTTGCATCTATTCAATTAATAAAGTTGTTGAATTGCAATTAAAGTAGAATGCGCTTCGGCGAAACGTCTAGCTTAAAGGTGCTCCATTTAAAAGCCATTTAAAAAAAAAGTATTTTTGTCGCAGAAGTTAACAGAAAGACAGAATGATGTTTGAGCAATGCTTAAAATTGTGTGGCGTTTCAGTGACGTAGCTATTACCTACTTTCACCACTTGAATTGACCTTAGGTTTAACTCCCACACAGTTTTTTATTGGGATATTCTATTAAAAGATTCCGCAAGCAATTGATAATTTAAATCACCTAAATATTTTGCAAAGCTAAAATATTCGTAGAAAACAAACCTAATAATTATTTAACAGGAAACACAAATACCATAATAATTCAGTCTACCTAGAATTAATACGTCAACAGCCATTCATACGCACTGGTTAATTCTGTGCACATGAATAGTCTAGCGTCATTGTATTCATTGTAGAACGGACATCAATATGAAACCTTTCAATGATTAGCTTTGCAGTTGGTTGGTGGTCTCTTTGAGAATATTGGAAATCAAAGGCGAAATTCATTTCATTGTGACATCGTTACGTTTATACATTATAGCACAGTTTAAATATATGTATAACAGTTGGGAAGCTACCTACTAACTCACAAACGCACGCGCATTGACAAGCATTTATGTACCTTTACCAGTGCTATCTGTACTGACTGTCGCGTCAATGCGCGTGCTTGTGTGAGTGTGACGTTACGAACGTTTGTAGGTAGCTTCCCAACTGTTCTATATTTAAACTGTGATTATAGTAATCGTATATGTGGAGTTGCGACTTTTTAAGAATATTATTTTTTCTGTAGTCAATTCTCACGAGGGTCTACGATTGGTGGGTGAACCTGCCTCGTTAAATCTTCTTATATATAAAAATGAATCGCTAAATGTGTTGGTAAGCGCATAACTCAAGAACGGCTGGACCGATCGGGCTTATTTTGGTCTTAAAATGTTTGTACAGATCGAGGGAAGGTTTTTATATAAAAAAAAACAGGATCCGCGTACGAAGTCGCGGGCAGAAGCTAGTTTTTAATAAAAGTTCCACGAACTGGTAACATCTAGTGAGTAGGTGCACTATTAATAAAAACGTTGACCACAAGCGTTTTTATGTTATTAATGAAGAGGATTGCAAAAGTACCAGGAGTCCAAATATGGCAAGTAGGTAAACTTTCACATAAATAATAGCGTGATGTAATTTCACTGTCTACATAATTTTCCTCAGCCTATTTCTTTTCCTCAGCATTTTACAACATCATCCAGCCTTTATTTAACATGCTAACCAAAAGTAACACTTTTACAGCCTATTCCACACCCAACATAAAACGACCTTTCAATCTCACGCTGGGATATCATAAAATTATTCACAAAGAACCGCAGAAACCTACCCATGTATGACAAATTTGAAACTGTCTCGGTATTTAGCTTTACATTCATATTTGCATATTACGCCGATATGGGACACCCAAGCGACTGTCGGTTACACCGAAGCTGGCGACACATTTTCTCTTAGTATGGCGAAATTTCACCAAAGTTGATCGCGAACAAATGTGTGCAAAATGTGTACGCATCTGAGTAAGTCCACTGCTAGTTTGTGATCGCTCACAAAAGCTTCAATTTCTGGGATTATAGAAATGTTCGTTACTGTTTTCATATTATGCTTACACCGGTTATATCTCGCCTTTATGACTGTGCACTAGCTCTTTGTATACAGTGATTTTATAAAATTGAAATATTCGTTCGTCAATGTTTACCACTAAAAGACGTTGGCAAAGTAAATCTTACATGAAGATCGGCACCAAAATGTAAAGCATTAGGTATGTCCAACTCAGCAAATGATTACTCTAGATTTACATATGTATCTTTTAACACGTTTTATTAGGAATATAGTATATTTGTTCGATGTAATTAGAACACTGATCACCGCACTTTTACTTAATACCATTAAAATAATAATTAAAACATTTAAAAACAATCTCAATACTCATTTTACGATCATTTTTGTTGTTGAATAAATGGTTTTTCTATTTTTCTTTATTTTTCCATCTAATGGGCTTTCAGCATATCAGTGTGCATACACCGACGTACCAGCCCCAGCATTTACACCGAGGTACCGGCCCCAGCATTTACACCGATGTACCGACCCCAGCATTTACCGACACCGCACTTTTGCCCAGTCACATTGGGAGAACAAGTTTACTCGCGTTAACAAGCTGCGTTAGATCGCACGTGATTTCTAACACGCCAACTGATTTATTTGCTTCACTTCGACTCCATTTCGTTGGACCCTTTTCAGCTATGTCGGTTATTGCTTACGTTTGTTTTTTGGTGTATTTTACAATAACGCCCAAGTTCACTGACAACATAAACGTAGTTCGAATGGCCTCACCCTTTTTATGGCGCAGTTGACAGATGCTGTCAGTCAGTATAAATAAGTCAGCTTTACAAACGACGGTACATAAAGTTACCATAGTCTGTCAAATTTATGCAATAGATTTTCAACCTTATCACAATAGTGGACGATTAATGTTCGATTGCTAAAATTTGACAGACTCGGGTACTGTGACCTCCTGTTGTCTGTAACTTGGAAACAGATAGGTATCCGTCAATTGCACAAAAGATTGGGAGGCACTATCTATACTAATATTATAAAGCTGAAGAGTTTGTTTGTTTGAACGCGCAAATATCAGGAACTACGGGCCCGATTTGAAAAATTATTTCAGTGTTAGATAGCCCATTTATCAAGGAAGGCTACAGGCTACTTTTTATCTGGGTGCGCACAATAGTTCCCACGGGAAAGCGGGTGAAACCGCTGGCGGAAGCTAGAATATTATGGATTGTAACGTTCAGTTTTCAAAGTGTACGGTCGTTTTAAGAAAATCGGACGATTATGTAGTCAGTGAGTTTGGGCTTAAGTACCTTGTGATTGATAGGGAGTTTATGACTGTTTTTCTTTTGTTTTTGTAAACAATCATGGTTGATGTATGATATGGTTAACCGATTAATCATAATCTTAATCTTGGTTTATGTCTATAGCGTTTTACCGTGGTATTTATACACGTAAGTAAATAAAAGAGACGGAACAATTCTACTTAAAACTAAACGATACTGTATATAACTATAACGAACATAAACGTACATCATCTTACTAATATTATAAAGCTGAACAGTTTGTTTGAACGCGCTAAACTCAGGAACTACGGGTCCGATTTGAACAATTATTTTAGTGCCTACCTATTTATCGAGGAAGGCTATAGGCTACTTTTCATCTGGGTGTGCGAAGTAGTTCCCCCGGGACGCGGGTGAAACCGCTGGCGGAAGCTAGTATTATGATATTTGTGAAATTACTACATAAACTCGTTAAAACAAACATACAGTCAATCGCTTAAGCATTATATAATTATTATAATACCTAAAGATAGCATTTAAAAGCACCTCTCACAATAACCGAATTTCAATATTTTATTATCTGTATTTTATTGTTCCGTTTATCGTTTTCGATCTGCTGAAATTCTTTCTTTCAACTTTGTAACTGCAGGTCACTGACCTTACCATTTCAGATATAAGTGCAGAATGTTATCAATCTTCAAAGTTTTCTAGCTAGAACTATGTTTTCCACTTGGATATACAAATATACATAAGTTTACATTTTTTTATTACAAATGTGACAGAATATTCTAATTTCTGTTATAATAATTTTGCTTTATCTTATCCAATTTTGTGTAATTCTAAACTCAAATAGGCATGCTTTTATCAATTAGAATGTAATAGCAGCTATCTAAGTTTAATCCTATTCTATACATACTCTGCCTTTTCTATGAAGAACAGAAGTGGGTTTTTCTCTTGTTTTAAACTGTTTTATTTCTTTTTTTATTTTCTCTCCCTTCCTTTTTAACTTCAGGCTAAAATAATCCTTTTAAAATAATAGTTCCATCATCCATTCACAAAAAAAAATGCCCTCAAAATATTCATAATGCTCATCCGAACCAGTCCAAATGGCCATCATAAAAACCATATGAAGGATATGTGAAATTTTCATAAATCGCCACCACCATTGTGGTTTCAACTGAATCTCTTATGATAAATGTATTGCTATCCTGTAGGACAATAGATGCTTTGTGCCTTTGATTAATGACAGTTTTAAAAAGCCCGATTTGGGTCCACCCCTAAACGGCAATAAAAAAATATGTCCCCGCCAGATTTCTTTCGTTGGCCTGATAACAGATTGCGCGAACTGATTAATTGCCTAAAATGGTGTGGGTTTAAAATGTATGGAATTTGTTACATACTGATTTGTTTCGTCATTGGTGAGGTACTGTTTTGTAAGCTTATGGTTGTTTAATGAATGGGTTTTTGAAAACGTTCTCAAAAACCCATTAATAAAATTCTGGATGGACAGATTTACTTGCATGTTTTGTTTTGTACAGTATGTTGTCAAAACAATTCTTTAAACACAGTCAGAATAATGGATTGGTTTGAGCAATTCCTATATTTCAATGTACATTTTCAATATCATACAGTTCCTAATGCAGTACAAAATACAAAGAAAATAAAATGAATTTACAATTTTATACTCCTAAAACCAAGAATGTATTAATATTATTGTAATATTTATTTTATTTATAGTTCACAATAAAACAACGTCTTTTAAAATGTTCTAACACAAGTACTTTTGTCCGACACGATACAATTAGGTCATCGTAAGTCGGTCTACTTTAAATGCACACTTCTTCGGCCTTGACCCTTCAACCATGACCTTGAATATTGCTAAATGAAAGTGAACCTTATATCTAGAACATTAGGGCATACATTAGAATGAAAGTAATTTTCTTTTTGTAAAACTATTTCTGTCTATGTTTGCATGTTAATGTTCTGAGAAAACTTATGATAAAATCCAATGTTAGATCTTGTTTTGATAGTTGTTAAAGTTTGTCTTCATAATATTGTTTTTTTTTTTAAGGTTTTATGTAAGACTGGATCTAGTGGTGCTTAGACACGCTAGGCTGTCTAGTTGTTCCCCTTTAAAAAAAAGTATTTTTCGACAAGTTAATGTAATTGGTAATACCACTTAATATTGATATCTGTCTGGCTTAATGATTTTTTATAACCTTTATTTACAAAAATATAAAGGACGTATTTACATTAAAGTTTAAAAACTACTATGTACTTTTAAATGGCGTCAAACAATTCCACCCACCATCGACTGGGAGCGTGCCCAGTACTACTAAAATGAATCAGTGATAAAATTAAAGGAAGCTACGAAACATAAATAGGGTTTACTTTTACTGATTATACTTTTAACAACACAAAAAAATGCAAGAGCAGAAATCGAACTGGATGTTCCACTTTAAACAGTCAGCCCATTGATTGAACGGCCTACACTGAAACTTTTTGAGTCGAGACAAAGTTTTAGGTGCTCAACGGCGACGAAACGGAAAATTAACGTTAGGAAATTTCATTATTTACTTACCAAGTTCGAAAGTAAGCTGTAATGCTTTCAGCTATAGTGCCGACTTTGCCGAGGATTTTATTCTATTTATTGTTTTGGAACTTTGTTTAAGACTTTTTCGGTGAGGTGTTATTGTCACATAGACCGATAGAAATAGATTATTTTTTGCGGTTCGCTGCTGGATACTTGGTAATATGTTACTAACTCGCAAGAACAATATCAACCTTCCCATTATATCTCCAATTTTATATTATTGTCAATAGATAAATGTCAACGGAAAATTTGCTTGACGTATACGCTAGAGGTAATATTTGCAATGATTACATTTTTACGAGGCTTTTTAAACCTTCTAGGACGTAAGATGCAACGAGGTGGTCGGACGATCTGACAGAAGGACTGGACGCACTTTTAGAAATCAATAGGAACCTATGCTCATGAGTGGACGTTCTAAAGCTGAGATGATGATGATTTGCCGCCAATAGCAATATTTGAAACTCGCTTGCTACAAATCAATGCTGTAACACTTCAAAAGCAATCGTATTTATTATAAAACGATAATGGAACAATGCAAGCGAGGAAAACATCTTGAAAGGGCAATCTAATATTCAAGTATTCTTACCTTTTATTCTTACAATAGTATTACCATCGTTACCGGTATAAAAGGAATACGGTGCATTAAATATTCAAATAAATCTCTCTCTTAAGTTAAATGTATGCCATTGTGGCGGAGTACCAAAGTCACTTCCCTGTAGAGAAAGTTCCAAAGTTGAATTCGCACTTTCGATAATCCGTTGGTAGTTCGCATAATGGCCGCTGTGAAATCGTCTTACTGCCGCACTCAGAGACGTCAATTAAATTTTAATGATTACTTAAAAAAAAATATTGACACTTATGTCAATATCCATAAAGTCTTTCTATACTTAAGATAAGTAATGATTAGCTTAATTGACGTCTCTGAGTGCGGCAGTTAATTATGTAACTAGTCAAGTAAATCTTTGACTCAGATATCATAATTATTATCCCTCTTTTGTAACAATATCTTCACTTGTTTTATTCCTTTGTATAACGAGCTTTGCCAAGAGAGCATTTATTTTTTTGAATTTACTCCAAGATGTCAGCTGTTTTTTTCTGTCATATTCATTTAAAATCTTATCCTTGGTTTTATTTAATTTTATATTATCATCCAACCAAATGAAACATTGTAACTTTTTCAGCGAAAACATATCTCAGACTTTAAATTACACGGGACAGAATATTAAGGTAAATTCTCAAGCAGAAATAAAAAAATATTTTGCTGAAAGAATTCTACGAAAAGCTTACCTCGATTTACGAAAATGGGCTCAAAATTATTAGATCGACGATACACATTATTACTGAGATTTTGTTGTTCATTTACATAAGCTTGCGTAATAATCGTATTGCAATGTACAAAATACGCGATAAAATATCTAAATCCAGTCCTAAAAATCTTGCCCCACGTTTATCCAACTGATGGAACCCATAAAAAGAGGGTTCTGTACAATTATTTTTACATCAGCACCGGAACCATTCCGGACACGATAAAGAATCTCCCGGAAAAAGATATTTATTCGACCAAGCTAACGTGTTCCTCAACAGATTTCGGGGGAGCATTTTCAACTTTAGGCATATGACAATAAGGTTGTTGGCTTTTGTATCTAGACGAGCCCACATTTAATGTAACATTGTTGTGGAATGTTAGGAACTTTCGGGTGTGAGCGCAATAAAACACCTTAAATCGAAGCGCGAAATCACTGACTAATTGTTAGTCTTGTACCGATAAAATTAACTACTTTCGTGCAAAAGGTTAGTGAAGTTTGGAACTGGGCGTCGAGTTTTATAGGAGTCCGCTAACGTTTTAGTGGTCAGGTGGAAAGTTCTAGAAGTTTTCTGAGGCCTTCTCTTGTTTCTCAGTCCCCCGGTTGTTAAAATAAGTTAGATCGAATTATTCGACGGCAGACACGGCCAATATAAAGTTTTATCATAATCCATTTTCCTGAGGCGGCTATCTAAAATTAGGCTCTATTCAGTGAATCGATCTAGAGGGATAACTTTAGACTGCATTGAAATAGCTCTGAGTAATAGCTATGGTATTGGTTTTATAAGCAAGAGCAATTTCTTGAGAGACTTTTGTTGCCCGCAATATGACGGTCATTCAATTCGCATACCAAGAAGATATATTACTACCGAACAAAATCCCATATATTACCCGGACAGCTTATACCTATACAAGCTGGCATAAAGCCGAGTACACAAAAGACATGAAACGCCCACATCCATATTCAAAGGCCAGTACTATCGCACTAACAGCTTTCCACGAAGACATGGTTTCCATTGATTTATGAAATTGTGGCAGTGGCCGTCAGTCACTCCAATTATGAGAGAGCATACCGTCGGCAATACATCAATCTTATAGACAAGGGACAAACACTGCTCACGGTGATATTGCATGCATTAATGCGCGAGGAGATAGTGGCGTTATGCGAAAAGTTAAATGACTATAGTTTATTGGTTGTGGAGCTCTTCGGTGCATCGTTAACTTAATGCTTGTTTATGTTGTCTATCGTAGAGTTCCGTATATTGGCGTTAGTCTTTTGTGATGAAGTGCCTTAAGCACTGTGTGACTTTAGCTTGAGTATTTTCGAGATGTTTTGATTGCTTTCAAATCAATTAAGTACTGAGGTATAGTTAGTTAGACTTCTAGCAGTATTGAATTTGATTCGTAAATTGGATTGGGTTGTAAACTGGTTTGCCTGTATTGAGTCAATATTTGGTACATAAACATTTCTACTCAAAGACAGTGGTTCCCCGTTCTCAACCGCCGAAGTCGGCATTTATATTTTGTGAATCATATTTGGAGTATTACATTAGGTTCTCACCATCTAATTTTAGTAACACCAATTATGTAGCAGTAGTTACTTTTGCTAACGGTCATGCAACTAACTAGACAAAGGATTTATATCTANATGTAACTAGTCAAGTAAATCTTTGACTCAGATATCATAATTATTATCCCTCTTTTGTAACAATATCTTCACTTGTTTTATTCCTTTGTATAACGAGCTTTGCCAAGAGAGCATTTATTTTTTTGAATTTACTCCAAGATGTCAGCTGTTTTTTTCTGTCATATTCATTTAAAATCTTATCCTTGGTTTTATTTAATTTTATATTATCATCCAACCAAATGAAACATTGTAACTTTTTCAGCGAAAACATATCTCAGACTTTAAATTACACGGGACAGAATATTAAGGTAAATTCTCAAGCAGAAATAAAAAAATATTTTGCTGAAAGAATTCTACGAAAAGCTTACCTCGATTTACGAAAATGGGCTCAAAATTATTAGATCGACGATACACATTATTACTGAGATTTTGTTGTTCATTTACATAAGCTTGCGTAATAATCGTATTGCAATGTACAAAATACGCGATAAAATATCTAAATCCAGTCCTAAAAATCTTGCCCCACGTTTATCCAACTGATGGAACCCATAAAAAGAGGGTTCTGTACAATTATTTTTACATCAGCACCGGAACCATTCCGGACACGATAAAGAATCTCCCGGAAAAAGATATTTATTCGACCAAGCTAACGTGTTCCTCAACAGATTTCGGGGGAGCATTTTCAACTTTAGGCATATGACAATAAGGTTGTTGGCTTTTGTATCTAGACGAGCCCACATTTAATGTAACATTGTTGTGGAATGTTAGGAACTTTCGGGTGTGAGCGCAATAAAACACCTTAAATCGAAGCGCGAAATCACTGACTAATTGTTAGTCTTGTACCGATAAAATTAACTACTTTCGTGCAAAAGGTTAGTGAAGTTTGGAACTGGGCGTCGAGTTTTATAGGAGTCCGCTAACGTTTTAGTGGTCAGGTGGAAAGTTCTAGAAGTTTTCTGAGGCCTTCTCTTGTTTCTCAGTCCCCCGGTTGTTAAAATAAGTTAGATCGAATTATTCGACGGCAGACACGGCCAATATAAAGTTTTATCATAATCCATTTTCCTGAGGCGGCTATCTAAAATTAGGCTCTATTCAGTGAATCGATCTAGAGGGATAACTTTAGACTGCATTGAAATAGCTCTGAGTAATAGCTATGGTATTGGTTTTATAAGCAAGAGCAATTTCTTGAGAGACTTTTGTTGCCCGCAATATGACGGTCATTCAATTCGCATACCAAGAAGATATATTACTACCGAACAAAATCCCATATATTACCCGGACAGCTTATACCTATACAAGCTGGCATAAAGCCGAGTACACAAAAGACATGAAACGCCCACATCCATATTCAAAGGCCAGTACTATCGCACTAACAGCTTTCCACGAAGACATGGTTTCCATTGATTTATGAAATTGTGGCAGTGGCCGTCAGTCACTCCAATTATGAGAGAGCATACCGTCGGCAATACATCAATCTTATAGACAAGGGACAAACACTGCTCACGGTGATATTGCATGCATTAATGCGCGAGGAGATAGTGGCGTTATGCGAAAAGTTAAATGACTATAGTTTATTGGTTGTGGAGCTCTTCGGTGCATCGTTAACTTAATGCTTGTTTATGTTGTCTATCGTAGAGTTCCGTATATTGGCGTTAGTCTTTTGTGATGAAGTGCCTTAAGCACTGTGTGACTTTAGCTTGAGTATTTTCGAGATGTTTTGATTGCTTTCAAATCAATTAAGTACTGAGGTATAGTTAGTTAGACTTCTAGCAGTATTGAATTTGATTCGTAAATTGGATTGGGTTGTAAACTGGTTTGCCTGTATTGAGTCAATATTTGGTACATAAACATTTCTACTCAAAGACAGTGGTTCCCCGTTCTCAACCGCCGAAGTCGGCATTTATATTTTGTGAATCATATTTGGAGTATTACATTAGGTTCTCACCATCTAATTTTAGTAACACCAATTATGTAGCAGTAGTTACTTTTGCTAACGGTCATGCAACTAACTAGACAAAGGATTTATATCTAGAATCTAACAATAAAAAATCTCAATCTAAAACCATTTCACCTGCAGCAACGCAAAAGTTCTGCAGTGAAAATCGAACAAAATAATGAGAATAATATTTTCTGGAGCGTTCGCCTGCAAAATTATCGGGCTTAGTTCGTTCGCGAAGTGTGATATTACCGGTTTGGGGCGGTTTGAACCGATTACAGCGACAAGTACACGCGCACCGACCATATCACGCTATTATGAAATATTTTGATCGTTGAGCAATTATGAGCGTTGTGTTTTAAAATCCAATAATTAGGTCATCGTGTTAGATAGGTACATATCTATATCTATACTTTTTTTTTTTTTTTTTATATCGATGGGAAATCATCAGTATGACCCCTCCCGCTGTGGGTGACAGCGGAAGGGAGTGTCAGACTTTTACTGACTAAAACCCACCGTGTTACTTCGGGAGCCCTTTGTGTGCCAGGGCCGCGGTAACTCTTTCGAACAACCCGCAGCCCCGACGGGATCTATATCTATACTAACGTTATAAAGAGGAGCTCAAAAACTACTGGACCGATTTTACAAATTCGTTCACCAATCGAAAGCTACATTATCCACGAGTGACATAGGCTATATTTTATCCGGGTACGGGCAGTAATTCCCACGGGATGCGAGTGAAACCGCGGGAAAACGGCTAGTTAGGGATAAATCGTTAATTCGTTGCAAAAAAAGACAAAATAATGTAAGTAAAATAAATGAATAACTGATGAAACTGGCAAAAATCAACAGTATCATGTATGTACGTAATTCCTCGTAGCCATATTTAAGCAGACAAGGACCCCCAGGTACATTTTGATGAAATTAATGCCATTACGTGTGAAACTTCATTTAAATAATGAAACACTGTTTCGCTGAAAAATAATGCGCATTTATTTGATGTCGGACATACCGGTTCGGCTGAATTATGAAAATTACTTCTGAAAATGTGGAAAGGTATTACAAAAAAACTGGTGACAAAAGTTGGGGAATGGCTTGGCAGATGATGATTCATTAATAACGGGAAAAAATTTTAGTAGGCAGATTGACTAGAAACTCATCTTTGTTTTTTTTTCATGGAGCGACTACCTAGTAGACCTTTTCAAACCAGTTGCCAAAGCGATGCTCCTTGGTTAGACTGGTTGTCCGACTTTCTTCTACCCGTAACGACTGCTAAAGATGAACAAATGATAGCCGGATCTGTAATTTGATGTGCATTCCCTTTATAACAAAGATCGGATGGGAAAAGCGGTGCGTCGGGGCTGCGGGATTGTTCGAAAGAGTTACCGCGGGCCTGGCCCACAAAAGGCTCCCGAAGGAACACGGTGGGTTTTAGTCAGTAAGAGTGTGACACTCCTTCACGCTGTCACCCACAGTGGGAGGTGATATCTGATGATTTCAAAAATCCAAAAAATGCACATTACACCACAGAGTTTCTTTTTTAACTAAGTAGGTACATACTTTTTGATAGGAGCTGAGGAACCGAGTCGCTTTATAGATAACCCATACCGCTTTTAGAAATACCACTGTCGGCGTAATATGTAAACGCTTACTTAGTCACAAACTTTGTTTTCAATCCTCAGATGACATCTTCCAAAAAAACATTAATAGGTATGACATACCTATTAATGGATTTTTTAGAGAAAGTCCTTTTAAGTAATAATCCAAATATCTCCACACAATTTTTCTATAAGAAGGAACTTTTTCCTAAAAGTATGTCAACTTACCTTGTGTTCAAAGATGATTTGATCAGACACGCGGTAATAATGTGTGAAAATATTTAATATACCGTTGCTTGGTTTGTTTGTTTAGGCCTAAATAGGTGTTACCTATGTTTTAGTTTGTAATTGTTTACGCAAGCCTGATTCAATTTGCAGTAAATATACATCGTGTCGTGTTATTATTTTTGATAAAAAAAAAGTTGTTTATCAATAACGTGCGTTATGGTTTTTATAACTGCACCAAATTGATGCAATTATAGTACAAATTATACAATTTATTTGTAAAGCAATTTTTTAAAAAATTTTAAGTATATTTCTCAATATTCAGCTTTATATGAAATTCAGTTTAGAAAAAATACGCTTGCACACTGCAGACTTTTAGTTGGCCGATAGTTTGTTCTGGCTTATAAATCAGTATGAAGACGAATGGTGGTATGCACAGTATAATGATCAGGTATTTTGTTGGTATAAGACGAATTAAAAACTTTGATTGGATTCATGATTTTCTTTAAAAAAAATTTAGCTTACCGTCGGACCAACTGTCGGCCGACTGTTTAGTCTGCAGTGTTCACAAGCTAACAAAAACAAACAAAAATAATTGGTAACCTTGAACCACTTACGAATACACTTGATACTCATGCATGTATCTTGCATGGTGTGTAATTGTACATTATTACGAACAAACAGTAAGCCCAATACATTATCGTACAACGTCCGACACATGGCTTGTGACGTCATATCTTGGTTAGTATTAATGTCTTCATACGTCATCGCTCGTGTTGCTCTTGTACCTGACTGTCATTGGTCGACTGATAATAACCGCTGTCATGTCATTTTGTTTAATATCTCCTATGATTAAGTACGGACGACAGCAGGTCAACGTATACGAATCTGTCAAATTTTACCGATCAAAACTTAACCTACCTCCATTGTAATAAGGTTCAAAATCTATTACAGAAATTTGACAGATTGTGGTAACTTGATGTGCTGTCGTCTGTACCATACTTTAAGTACACTGGTTTTCAGGAAGGTCATTACCTATTATATTCATTTTTGCTTAAACTGTTTATTTTTAGATACGGATAGTGTTTTTAAACAAGTTACAAAGGCTAAATATAGTTGCCAGTCAATAAATATATGCTTCTACCGAACTTTTTATTTTTTAAGGAACAACATTATTATTTTTTATCAAGAAACCGGCATTAAATATCTCGTAGAAATAGACACTGAACAATAACAACCAACGCAAATATTGAGAACAATACAATTTTTGTTCGCAAAGTTTAAACAAAGTTTGAGTAAGTTAAAACCCTTAAGTAACCCAGAAATCGGATACTTGGAAGTTAGGGCCCCAATTCACCCGCAAGGCACCTCAAACTAATAAAGGAAACATTTAATTAATGTAATTCAAAGTTTGGTCAGTCGTAAAGTTATTAAATCAAAAGGTCAGGACTTGAAGAACATGAGATTAGCCTTCTGCACATGTTAACTAGTAACACACATAGTGAGTAGGGTGACCACGTATGATGACAGATAAAAATAATTTTCATATCCACTACGTCAAGTTATGAAATCATTAAATTCAGCTATGTAGAACTATCTTATTATACCAAGATACATCCTATTAGAAGCGCGACTACAATTAATCTTATATAACAAGACTTTTACTTCCCGGCATTTAATTCCCAAAATTCCAAAGTCAAATACATCGCTTTATTTTAAAAGATAGTTTGATAGGTAAACTCAACCATTCAACCCTGCTCACTACGTCATTTGAACACCAATCGGTTGCGACATCGTATTACGAAACTTATCCTCAATTAACGCTAGAAATAATCATCGTTAATTATGAGTTTATTCGTTTTCGTATGACAGACGAGTTTATATATATTTATCCTTTTTCATGAGACCGAAATAAATATATCATTCGTATAATAAAAATTACAAATCATGGTTACAGTAACAAAACAGCAAGTCACACGTAACGGGTCTACACAGAGGCGTATTAAATTCAGTTAATGTCTGGACAAATCGCGCAAGTTTACAAGCGGGGTCGAAGAGACCCCTGCAATGGCAAATTGCTACCAACCCACGACAGTTGAAGGGTTAACTGGCGTTCGTGTTTTGATTCAGACGATTTATAGTGTTGTTGTAAATTAAATATTGATCTTGGGAGAAGATTCATCATATGGATTCAAGGGTACTAAAGTGCAAATTAATATGTTTATTTTCGAAACCATTAAATGTATTACTTTACTATTTGATATTGATATATTGCTTGAAAAATGTACCGGCTTTGAGCCGTTTCTGTAAACTGAATATTTATTGAAAAAGTAATTGATTTTTTAAATGCACTAATAAATGTCATTTCGTGGTATCTTACGGGTATTTTTATAGCATTCTGTATTATTCCAGTTTTGAAGGACAGTAGCTACAAATCCTTTATCACCGTTTAAATATAATTCACTCAATGATATCACTCAAAAAACTCTGATCTTAATTTGCAAAAAAATAATTACAAAAATCAATCTTGATTAACACAAAATAATCTCAATCAAATCTTCCACAAAATGAAATTATGAGCACAGCAAATTGCTTACAACACTGTCTCCTTCAAAAAAGGGAAATTCCATTAAAAGTCCTCTTTATTCCGACCGTTAAATCGGTCCATAGTGGGATTTAATTTCAAAGCTCCTACGAAATACAGTGGACTCGAAAAACCATTTTCTGGGCCGTCAGTCAGCCCGCATCAATGCAACCAGCTCAATTATTCAACTGAAACTACGTCGATATTATGTGCGTATATATTGACACGAATCTAAATATTTTGATGGTTGAATAGAAATATTTTAATGGATGGAATAATATTGGAATATTCTAACCAGGAACTTTTGTATTTTTGGTAAATGGTATAAAATAAATCATAAAAGTAACTACATGATAAAATTGGATTGGTGATATTGGAATATTATGTTTTCATTTCTAATTTCGATATTGAATTCCTTTTTTTGTTGGTTCATGGTTCGCCAGTTTTTTTGGTTTGTTAACCAGTTACATACATTTTAAATATCTTTGTTCCCAAATCTATCATCCTTATTACAAAGCTCATCCGATATATCTCTCAAAATATAAATATTTGCTCCGTGCTGGGGCAAACTGGGCCACAAAGTCAAGCACTCAGCCACTACTCCAATAGGCTCGACAAATATTGCCAACACACGGCTTTTGTGGGACCTTTACGTATTGGAACAATGTTATCAGTGTTCATAGGATCGACTGATCCCAATTTGTGGGAAACATAGATCAATTAAATCCTACTTATATTGTGAATACGAAACTTTGTATGTTTGATTGTTTTACTTTCATGCAAAACTACAGGATAGATTTTCATGAAACGTGGCAGTAATATAGCTTGTATATTAGAATAATACATAGGCTACTTTTTATCCGGATACGGGAAGTAGTTCCCTCGGAAAAGAGTGTACACAATAAAGCACAGTTGAAATAAATACCAAAAAACTATGTAAATTACCTAATTTCGAAAACAATATTCAAAGAATAGCAAACTTGCAGAACATGCAACAACACCGCATTTTCATTTTTCTTTCGAACCCAGCAAAGTGTTCATTACGATAAGGATATCGCATGGCGTCATTAACCCATAACACCCATCGATTACACCGTAGAAAACTATTAAGGACCGTGCAAATTACACAGGCGATGTTTTGACGTGCATAAGCTAGATTGCGTTGACTGCTAATAGATGGCGCTAAAATGAATTATTTGAATTTGCAATGCTATTTTCTTCATTGCATTAAAATCATGGGTTAATTTTTATATTGCCGGTGATCCGGCCTTCTCAGGTAATATATCTTTAGGTTTATCTAAAGATGTGGAATGAACTTTAGAACAGCAGGTACCTAATCCACCTTCATCCATATAAAATATCTAAACAAGAAATACCGTTTAGGTACAGAAAAATAATGTTATCAAACTTTACGTGTAAACAAATATATTTTATGTTCATAAGATGACTTGAGTTTAGTAGATATCAACATTTCGTTTACTTGTGGTACATCCAGATTGAGTCGCAAGCGCTATTGTTGAGCACGAGGCCTTAACCTGGCTTGGTCAAAATATTAATCGCCTTCCGTATTTCTCAGTTGCCAGGGCTCTTGATTATTGCTTGAACGAAGACAATAGCTTCACGACCTATGTTATAAATTGGCCTGTTCAATAGTGACGTAATCATCATTTGCCTTTTCCTGATCTATGTTTGGGTCGGTTTCCAGTCGAAGCCAGGTGCAGCTCAGTACCAGTGTTTTTCATGGAGATGAGCTGACCTCCTCAACCCAATTTACCTTTGATTGTAAGACTTTCTAGCTTCTGAATATCTAAGATAACTACCTAAAATGTTCAAATCGGTCATTCTCCAAAAAAGCGTTCTTCGCCTAATTACCGTACCCTTTTTATTTTTCCCTGATTTGACATTAAATACATTAGAATATGAAACACATCAAAGGTACGAATCGAATTATGTATTTGGCATTTAACTATTATTGGTAGTTTCATATTCTAATGTATTTAATGTCAAATCAGGGAAAAATAAAAAGGGTACGGTAATTAGCCGAAGAACGCTTTTTTGGAGAATGGCCGAAATGACAGCCGAGACCCACGAATTTAACTAGCTTTCCACAGAGGAACTGCCATATCATCACCCATCAACGGACCGACTGAGCGTCAAGAGTCGCTTAACCTTATGATCAATCGAACCTATTATTTAGCCAAGAACTTCTCTTTTGTAAAGGAGTAAACAGTTCCGTAAATCCTTTCAGAACACTCCAACAGGCCCAAAACAGAAGTCACTAGCACTTTAAAGGCCCGTTTGCACATTGCGATTTCATTGCCCGTTGCTTGCCATTTTTTTATTGCAGCAAGATGCTACTTGCACTGAGTAAACTTAATCGTGCAGTAGGTAAATGGTTGCCTGTCAAATATTCCTGCAATAAAATGGCAATCGCAATGTGTTAATGGGCCTTTAATTAATACACTAACTCTAAACCTCCAGAACGAAGTTTTCTCCGAGAGGAAAAAATATAGCCAACTTTGCATCGCAAGAAGTGTTACCGTTGCCAATTACCAGCCGTCGTCTACAAGGCAAACCGTCCGTAGCTTAGCGTCCTCCGAACTAGAACCCAGTTAATGGCCGAAGTGATTTATCGATTAAACGCCACACAAGTTAACTGTACCAAACAAATATATCTTCGTTGATCCTAAATGTATATTGGAGTTTCAATTGAGTTATGAGGGTGGATTTTTTTAAAGGTGGGTTTTATTCTTTTTATTCGGAGATAAATATGATGTCATGATGAATGGTATATTTTGAGATATATTATTTAAATGTTGTCCATATGAATATTAATCTTTGTCTGACTATCATTATCAAGTGAATGAAAAATACAATAATTGATCATATTTTTGTACCGATTCTGATTGTATTAAATCCGAAAATTCTCTGTCTTTCTGTCTGTCACACTTTCACCTCAAAACTGCTGTACTGATTTAGATGATTTGAATTTGGTTTATCCTAAAGCGGTATGGAAAGTAGTTCCTTCATACAAGTGAAACCACGGCACGAGCCGTTAGTTATTATTTCACAGGTAAAAACATATATCCACGTGAAAGGGTCATACATAATACAATATTAGAATAGAGATACCGAAATTGAATTTCCCAACATCATTGGCGGTTCCATACAAGTATTAGGTATTCGCTACCTGCGACCTAGAAACAAAACAGTCCTTTTTTCCGAACACTTCAGATTAGATATTACCATACCAACATATAAAAATATAAAGGGTAAGGTAATTTTCTATTGTAAGTTATTTTTAAGGTAAAAAGGTTTCTAGTTTATAGATGGAGACAGTGGGGCTCATACTAAGGCGGGTCACACAAAATCCGTAAGTTAGTATACCGTTGCCAACGCTTTGATTGCGTGGTAGTGTGGGATCCCTGTACTTAACTCGCACTTGCCATACTATTTAGCCAATCGTGAGCGTCGAGCCTTAGACCTAGCATTGTTATTCCCACCTTAAAGAAAAATAATATCCCTTAGTAAGGTTTAGTTTTGTTGTATTCATAACGAAGACTTCATTTGTTTTTTTAACACAATCACATTTTCTTCTCGATCAAAGTAGGTCAGAAAATAGTTAAAATTCAGTTCATATAATTATGTTTCTATTTACACCTGTTCCCTTATACTACATTTTTAGCTCTTCGACTTACCTGAGAATAATAAAGTTGACATTATTTTCGGTAATGACTTCGAACTCGGTAAAATGAGGAAACCAATTAAACTGGTACTAAAACATTTCTCAAAACATATCAAAAACAGCGGTCACAATTATACGAGCTCCCTACGGAGCAATATATTACGCGGTAATTATGATACAAATTAGATTACCTATAACATTTACCTACATTGTGAAGTGCTGCGCTCATATTCTGTAGGAGTGATACGATCGCGATGTTGAGGCGAGGGGTTTGAAGCATTTGGTATACTGCGCAACTATACCATGGTCAAATGGTGAACTTAGCAACTGGTAAACTTCTCAAATGCTGCACTTCGTAAAAAGAACACTTTTTATGATGAGTAGAGAATTTGAAAAATGTACAAAAAATTAAAGAATTGTGATTTTGCGCAAGTAATTATTTCACAAGTTTCTTGAAATCATTCAAATAATAAGTTAAGATTGATAAAACAATTATTTTCTATCAGGATAGAAAATACATGTTTTATTCTTTAAATAATTCTACGGCATTAAAATTCCATCTCAACTACAAGTCTTCCCTATCTTTTACCATAAAAATACCCTCCACAGCTAATAAACTTATTTCTTCCCCATCGATTGGTCACAGAATATTCCCTTCAGTAATAGCTTCGGCTTTCCGTTCTGAATAATTTATCAGGAGGCAATTAATTATGAAAGCGGGGAACATAAGTAGCTCATTAGATGAGTTCAAGTGCCGCTTGAATTTATCACATGCTTATGATAAATATTTGTCTAAATAGTTTAATTTTTGTACGTATGTCAGTATCTTAGTGACAGTCGATCGATCATGAGGTTAAGCAATATTTGGCGCGGTCAATCCGTAGATGATCTTGTCATGACGAGTTCCTCTGGGTTTCAAAAGGCGCGTTCNCCGAAGAACGCTTTTTTGGAGAATGGCCGAAATGACAGCCGAGACCCACGAATTTAACTAGCTTTCCACAGAGGAACTGCCATATCATCACCCATCAACGGACCGACTGAGCGTCAAGAGTCGCTTAACCTTATGATCAATCGAACCTATTATTTAGCCAAGAACTTCTCTTTTGTAAAGGAGTAAACAGTTCCGTAAATCCTTTCAGAACACTCCAACAGGCCCAAAACAGAAGTCACTAGCACTTTAAAGGCCCGTTTGCACATTGCGATTTCATTGCCCGTTGCTTGCCATTTTTTTATTGCAGCAAGATGCTACTTGCACTGAGTAAACTTAATCGTGCAGTAGGTAAATGGTTGCCTGTCAAATATTCCTGCAATAAAATGGCAATCGCAATGTGTTAATGGGCCTTTAATTAATACACTAACTCTAAACCTCCAGAACGAAGTTTTCTCCGAGAGGAAAAAATATAGCCAACTTTGCATCGCAAGAAGTGTTACCGTTGCCAATTACCAGCCGTCGTCTACAAGGCAAACCGTCCGTAGCTTAGCGTCCTCCGAACTAGAACCCAGTTAATGGCCGAAGTGATTTATCGATTAAACGCCACACAAGTTAACTGTACCAAACAAATATATCTTCGTTGATCCTAAATGTATATTGGAGTTTCAATTGAGTTATGAGGGTGGATTTTTTTAAAGGTGGGTTTTATTCTTTTTATTCGGAGATAAATATGATGTCATGATGAATGGTATATTTTGAGATATATTATTTAAATGTTGTCCATATGAATATTAATCTTTGTCTGACTATCATTATCAAGTGAATGAAAAATACAATAATTGATCATATTTTTGTACCGATTCTGATTGTATTAAATCCGAAAATTCTCTGTCTTTCTGTCTGTCACACTTTCACCTCAAAACTGCTGTACTGATTTAGATGATTTGAATTTGGTTTATCCTAAAGCGGTATGGAAAGTAGTTCCTTCATACAAGTGAAACCACGGCACGAGCCGTTAGTTATTATTTCACAGGTAAAAACATATATCCACGTGAAAGGGTCATACATAATACAATATTAGAATAGAGATACCGAAATTGAATTTCCCAACATCATTGGCGGTTCCATACAAGTATTAGGTATTCGCTACCTGCGACCTAGAAACAAAACAGTCCTTTTTTCCGAACACTTCAGATTAGATATTACCATACCAACATATAAAAATATAAAGGGTAAGGTAATTTTCTATTGTAAGTTATTTTTAAGGTAAAAAGGTTTCTAGTTTATAGATGGAGACAGTGGGGCTCATACTAAGGCGGGTCACACAAAATCCGTAAGTTAGTATACCGTTGCCAACGCTTTGATTGCGTGGTAGTGTGGGATCCCTGTACTTAACTCGCACTTGCCATACTATTTAGCCAATCGTGAGCGTCGAGCCTTAGACCTAGCATTGTTATTCCCACCTTAAAGAAAAATAATATCCCTTAGTAAGGTTTAGTTTTGTTGTATTCATAACGAAGACTTCATTTGTTTTTTTAACACAATCACATTTTCTTCTCGATCAAAGTAGGTCAGAAAATAGTTAAAATTCAGTTCATATAATTATGTTTCTATTTACACCTGTTCCCTTATACTACATTTTTAGCTCTTCGACTTACCTGAGAATAATAAAGTTGACATTATTTTCGGTAATGACTTCGAACTCGGTAAAATGAGGAAACCAATTAAACTGGTACTAAAACATTTCTCAAAACATATCAAAAACAGCGGTCACAATTATACGAGCTCCCTACGGAGCAATATATTACGCGGTAATTATGATACAAATTAGATTACCTATAACATTTACCTACATTGTGAAGTGCTGCGCTCATATTCTGTAGGAGTGATACGATCGCGATGTTGAGGCGAGGGGTTTGAAGCATTTGGTATACTGCGCAACTATACCATGGTCAAATGGTGAACTTAGCAACTGGTAAACTTCTCAAATGCTGCACTTCGTAAAAAGAACACTTTTTATGATGAGTAGAGAATTTGAAAAATGTACAAAAAATTAAAGAATTGTGATTTTGCGCAAGTAATTATTTCACAAGTTTCTTGAAATCATTCAAATAATAAGTTAAGATTGATAAAACAATTATTTTCTATCAGGATAGAAAATACATGTTTTATTCTTTAAATAATTCTACGGCATTAAAATTCCATCTCAACTACAAGTCTTCCCTATCTTTTACCATAAAAATACCCTCCACAGCTAATAAACTTATTTCTTCCCCATCGATTGGTCACAGAATATTCCCTTCAGTAATAGCTTCGGCTTTCCGTTCTGAATAATTTATCAGGAGGCAATTAATTATGAAAGCGGGGAACATAAGTAGCTCATTAGATGAGTTCAAGTGCCGCTTGAATTTATCACATGCTTATGATAAATATTTGTCTAAATAGTTTAATTTTTGTACGTATGTCAGTATCTTAGTGACAGTCGATCGATCATGAGGTTAAGCAATATTTGGCGCGGTCAATCCGTAGATGATCTTGTCATGACGAGTTCCTCTGGGTTTCAAAAGGCGCGTTCACTTAGTGGGTCCCGGCTGTCATTTGAACATCTTTGTCGGTTGCCAGAAAATCTGACAACCAGCCTTAACAAGGGTATTGGGCTGCCAAGGTTAATGGGTTGAAGACGTCTGATAGACAGTTGACTTTTTATCCGGGTGCAGGAACTAACTCCCTCATAACACGAGTAGAATAATGAGAAAAGCTACAGAGGCAATAAAATTTATATAAAAATTTCAACCGCGTCCCGTGGGAACTACTCGGCCTCCCTCAATAAATGGGCTATCCAACACTGAAATATTTTTTCAAGTCGGACCAGTAGTTCCTTAGATTAGCGCGTTCAAACAAACAAACTCTTCAGCTTTATAATATTAGTATAGATAAGATCCTCAAACGAGCAATTTCTCTATTAAAATCAACACAGGGACTTGTATCTACTAGCTTGAGTCGTACTTACCTGTGTAGTAAGTTATTGCTTTTGTCGAGTACACTTACCGTGATTGATATTATGTTTTTTATTGGAATTCTAGCTGAGAAGAGGTCTAATATTATATGTTAGTATGTTTACTAAGTTCTCTTGTGTATTTGACCTATTTTTTCTAAGAATTCCTTATTTTATTATCGGGAAAAGAAACTTTTAGGAGGAAATAGTAATGTAGGTAAAATCCTTGTTGTTTGTTTTTGTTAATGAAACTTGTTTAGTCTGAATGAGATATAAATAACATATAATGTTATTTTATTTGAAAAGTTTAATAAGGGGATAAAATAAAACTTTTCCTTTTGGTGATTAAAGTGTGCCAAATAGCCTAAACATTTGAGGTCAGATAGGCTGTCGCTCTAAGAACAACCTACTCATCTGATTCCGGTTAGACTGGAAACCGATCGCAACACAATTGGGAAAATATTAAGTTAATCAATGCAAAATTTTGGCCTAAGCAATGACGATTTAAGTACAATTCGTAAAAAACTTAAAACTTGGAAAATGTTTATGAAAACGAAACAAACATCCGTACAAACAATAATTTCTAATATCAGTAGGATTATCTTCTATCTCGATAGAAACACGAACTCATTTCAGTGTCTATCTATTTTTTCCTTTCTCTTATTATATTAGCGTTGTGCCTAGAATTCCCACCTGGGTCTCGGTCTGTCTAGGTAATGAACTAGGAAGGATTTGTGTCCCGTTGGCGTGCGGACTGATGTTTTTTATATATTTTTTATTATTGCAGGTTGTTATAAAACTAGATTCTAAGAAAGAGTTTTGTTTGTGAAGTTTATTTTTATAAATAAACTTCCCATTTTTATAAATAGGTTTCCCGTGGTATTACAGGCGTCCCGTGGGAATTTCTTTGCGTACCCAAATAAAGTATAGCATATATTTCTTGGGAATAGTGTAGCTTTCCAACGGTGTAATAATTATCTTTCAAAACGTTTCGGTAGTTTCGGAGCCTTTAGGGTACAAATAAACAAATAAAAATATGTACAATAGACTTCTAACACGTTCAAATACGGCTAGTACATACTGACGAATTTCGGTATATATGTTATGGACTAGGTGATTAATGTGGGCATTATTCATAATGTGCGAGCATTATGAATAATGTCTAGCTCTATTGGGCTAAGTGATTAATTACTATCTAAACTGCATTATTTATCACATTGCACGGTCATTATTATATTGCTACTTGACATTTGGGCAGTTTTATAATAAAGCCAAATTTGACGTGATGCAGGGAGGGAAGAACGCGTGACACGGTTTGACC
>NWSH02000535.1:12225031-12244974 GCA_002382865.2 Heliothis virescens
TGCAGGGAGGGAAGAACGCGTGACACGGTTTGACCAATCAGAGACCGCTATTCAGCATGCGGCTCGTGCGGCGGGCGCTATTGTTTGTGTTTAGTTTTGCATTGTAAGCGAATACGGACGAACGCGGATAGGTTTTAATTTCGTAACTCATTGTCCAAAAAATATATATCCTAGAACATTAGCTGAAAGTTAGGTTTTAATGACAGAAACGAATTGCTGTAAATCCGACTGCACGCAGTCTTGTCTGCCCTACCCCTAGAGTGTAATTCAAAATCGCGTAGGCGCGGAGAGGCGAGGCGGGCCGCGAGTTGAGGAGCAGGTGGTTGTAACACTCGCCACCGCGGCTGAGGCTGGCCGGCACCGCCGGCCAGCAAGCCGAAGCTGCGGTGGTGAGCGTTAAACCTATCTGCGACGATAAACTCGCGTGGGACCGCCGGAGCCCCGCAGCGCCGAAGCCGTGACAGAAATCATGCTTGCTGCAAAAAACTGAAACTTCCACAACGACAAAACAAAGACGTTCCAAGCTTTACCAAATCTGACTGATTACTTAAATTGTTAACCATTTAGTTTATTTTAAGCAACAATAAAAATGAAAAATTACTGATCAAATTTGTTTGTATTACTCTGCCCAAAGGGCGATGTACAATATGTAGAATGCCCGGTCGATTAGATTACTTGAATGATTATTATTGAATTGCTCTCTCAGATTGGGCATTTTTCATAATGACCGGGCATTATGTATAATGCAAAATTTACCATTTGGTCCACAACATATATAAAAAAATACTCGTTTTATTGTTGATTTGGGTCGAGAATCATTAGCATAACTACGTCTATGAATTTCACCAAGTAAACAGCTTGTATATGTTATTATGATTATAATAAGTCTAGATAGGAGCAGGATTACGAAAAAAAAGGCTTTTTATTTATAATTTTATTTTAATCCTGAACCTTACAACTTTGTTCTAATTAATGATTTACTTAGAATACTGCACTATTTTCAATTTTCCAGGAAATGAAACACTGATTCTATTGTTCTTTTCAACTATAGATTATGTCATATAAATGTGTAAAAAATATGAACAGGGTTTATTACGTGAAAGTCATTTTCAGTATTAAAATGTGAAATTGATTTTCATTTTCCAGGTACAAAATTAATTAAGTATGCAATAGTTATATATTAGAATTGTAAATTTCACTGAAACATAATACATGGTATACTATATATATTGTATTGTATACAATTTTTTCCTGCTTATATGAAATAAAAATCATAAAACTTATAGCCAAAGAGCTCCTTCGCTTTTCTCGTGGCGCACCTTTTCTCGTGGCGCACCTTTATTCTTATAAAGAGTATGACTCGACATAAAAGAAGCATTTATTGATATTAATAATTCAATGAAATTGACGTGAGACTGCGTAAAAAAGTAAAGTCACAGGATGAAATAATAAATCCTTACTCATCATCTGCCTAGCCTTTTCTCAATTATGTTGGGGTCGGCTTCCAGTCACAACCCAGTTACCTGGGCAACCCGATACAGATTAATAAGAATGACAGCCGGGACCCACCAGTTTATCGTGTCTTCCGAAATACGGAAGAACTCATTATGATATGATGGTCACCCATTCACGGACCGACCGCGCCGAGCGTTGCTTAGGGCCGAAACACATAACCGCGTTGCGGCGCCGCGCCGCGAGAATTGCCAGTGGCGGCACCGCCAATTGTAGCGGCGCGGCACCGCTAGTTTCAGCGTTATGATGTCATACTTGGTGACAATGATTTAGTTTGTTTCTATCACTCTAGCAAATAATACGTGTCAGTAATATTCAAGTTAAAATTATTTTCGTCTATCTTTAATGCTCTGTATTTTCGAGAAAAGTACTCGCCATCGGGATTCATAGCCTTATTAAATGGATGTATCCAGTATCTTCTTTGCCATTTATTTAAAACAGAGTAATGTCTTTTTAATAATAAATAAGCAATAAGTTTCTCACGATTGTCCATGGCAGAGACACGTCTATCCACAATAAAAAATCACGAGGAACTGGTTACCCGACAATAACGCTCTTTTTCGCGACGCCGCAACGCCGCAACGCAAAACGCCGATTTTAGCGGCGCGGCGCCGCAACGCGGTTATGTGTTTCGGCCCTAAACTTTATGATAGATCGATCCGCGCGGCTTTGACTTAGCCACGAGCTGTTCTTAAATAATAATCACAGGGAATAGCTAGTTGGAATACAGATGCGAATTCAGCCGTAAAGGTCATTGACATCAAAAGAATATCACAAAAATACACTGAAAGGGATAAAATAAAACTTTTCACATGGCTCTAGAAGTCGGTGTCTGCAGGTCTGTTGAATGTGTTTATTTTGCCACCGACTTCTAGAGCCATGTGAAAAGTTTTATTTTTTTATCCCTTTCAGTGTTTTTTTGTGAAGTCGGTTTTGTTTTTTTTGTAAAAAGTTTTTTTATTTTATGCTTTTCAGTTTTCGGCTCTAAAATAAAACTATATCTTTAATACCCATACCCACCCACAGTGACAGTCGGGCCGACTGTTATAGTATCATCGACGTAAAAAAGCGTACGAAATTTGAAGAGTTCTCTCAATTTCTCCAGGATCCCATCATCAGATCCTGGTCTCCTTACCATGGGACCACCTGTGAAGAACACCCTTTCAAACAAAAAAAGAATTTTGAATATCGGTCCAGCCATCTTCGAGTAATCGGTGAANTTGTGAAGTCGGTTTTGTTTTTTTGTAAAAAGATTTTTATTTTATGCTTTTCAGTATTTGGGCCTAAAACTATAATATCTTTAATACCCATACCCACCCACAGTGACAGTCGGTTCTGTAATAGTATCATCGACATAGAAAAGCGTATGAAATTTAAAGAGTTCAGTCGATTTCTCAGGGTTTCCCCTATCAGATCCTGTCCTGGTGACAATGGGACCCAACTGCGAGTATACTCTTTCATATAAAGAAAGAATTTTCCAAATCGGTCCAGGCGTCTTCGAGAAATCGAGTAACAAAGACAAAAAAAAATAATAAAAAAAAAAACGGTCGACTTGAGAACCTCCTCCTTTTTTTTGAAGTCGGTTAAAAATAGGACTAAAAATAAACATAATCTTCTCTTGTAAAGTTTCTTTTATAGTTGAAAACATTCGAAGAACTGATATTGTATGTGCCAAAAAAATATCTCTTTTTATAAGAAATCAAAACGTGTTATGTACCATTCATCTAATGAGTATCAATTTAAATAATTTCAAAAGGAATAACACTTGACAGGTGTAGGTATACGAAGTCCATTGTCATTCCTTTATACAATCTAAAAGCGTCCATTTTCACCTGAGGCAATTACCTAGTGTTTTGGCCTCAATTCACGCTTTTATTTATTTGAATACGTTACGTCGCAATAATAAATAACGTTACAATAAATCGTTTTTTTTGGTTGTAAGTAGTCTTTTTTGGTGGGATATTTTATGAGAAAAACACATTATTTTAGATGAATTTTATTTAAAAGGCCAACTTTACACATTTTTATGTTGTAAGTACCTTGGTAGGGGTGTGCGCGCATTTTTTTTCTTAATAAACTCTCTCTCTACCAACTTCTGCTAGCGGTTTCACCCGCTTCCCAAAGAAACTACACTTCACCCGGATAAAAAGTATTTTATATGTTATGCTGATATATAAGCTATATTACTGCTAAGTTTCATCAAAATCTGTTCAGAAGTTCAGTGAAAGAGTAACATACATACACCCTCACAAACTTTCACATTTACAAAATTAGTAGGATAGGATAAAAGATAAAGTATATTCACAAATAAAAAACTTAGTATGAAAACCTTAAAAAAATGTTTTTCTTTTACCCCAAAACATAAACATTGAACATATTAGTAACAAAATGTAATTAAGTTACTTAGACGAGCCGTGTTTCCGAAACATAGTTGTAGGCTTTCCAAGTTTAGAGAAGTTTCACTAAGTAAACTCATGACCGAACTAAGTAAACGCACCAAGTGACTTAATGTTAATTAGAATTGGTGCTTACTACGTACAGTCGCGTTCGGAAGTGTTGCTCTTATTTGTTTGTAATTATGGACCTTTGCTAATAAATTGTTGCTACTGGATACCGAAAGATGTTATAATTACATTTTTGTTTTGTTGAAAATATTCGGTTTAGCAACGTTCCGTTAATAAAGCGGTTGTATTTGATTTGCTGATTGAAATAATAATATCTAAGCACCTGCTATATTTTTACATCGAATAATACGAATGCGATCAGCCCAATTATTGGGAATCGCGATACCCATACACGTCAGCTGTGATTTTTTATAAACGACATAAAACACCATATTAATAATAAAAGGAAATTCTTTATGTAATTCAATGCATGGTTCTGATAATACACATACACCATTAAAGGAAATCCCATGATCAAAGAATAATCATTAAAAATGAAATTCAATTTCCTTTCCTGTATAAGCAAGGACTTTCTATTCACTTGAACAATGCATGCTGATAAATGAATGACAGAAATACAATTTGAAAATCACGTTTTGTACGTGACTGTACGAGACTTGATTCTTCCTTGCATTGCACGTATTTGTATAATTATATGGTTGTAAATTGCTTGGAATTAGATTAATAATAAGAGGTTTTTACCTAAAATTAAATGATTAAATGAAAAGATTTTCATTAATTGGGTGTAAGGTAAAATATTGGAAATCGATTAATTGCTAAACGTGCACCTTTACATAAATAAGTAATAAAATAATTGGTACATTTTTTGTGGAGACATATGTTTTTCTAGCGTATAGTTTTTTTAAAGCTCTAAGCAACCATTTTTTATTAGTAAATTATTTTTTACTATACAGCCAGCCTCCCACGTTCCGGAATAGACGGCAAATGGCTGATATGATGATCGTGATAACATTAACATGGGGCAAGTTTCATGATCACATATCATAATCACCCACCAAGCACGTGTTTCATGCACATGAAGGTTTTACCTACTTCACTCAATAGAGTACAGAAAGTATTATTCCATTACCCTTTAAACATAAATATTCTACTACCAACACATTAGAGTCAAACAATTTCTTTTCCGATCACCAAACCCGTTCCTACATTACACTATACAGGAAAAAAAACGACCACCCTGACAGGTAACAAATCGGTATGAACGATATCGCTTTGTTGTGGCAACCTACCACGTGTTAACAAAAAAGAGGTTAATTAATCACTACAGTTAACTTTCCTATCATTTTGTATACTGCACAATGTTCCTGAATTCATTATCCGTTAAGTAGATACAGCGTTTTCTGTTAAATAGCTGCTTTAGAAGGGTTTTAACTGGGTCATTTTTACTGTCTCGTACTACATTGGATTAAAATTGCGTTTGGAAGAAAAAATCAAAAGAGTAAATGAAAAATAGCCTTATTCAATACAGCTCCAATATTAAATATCTCACAAGAAACCTTTAGCGGTTTAATTAATTAAAATAAATTATTATTGTAAAACTACCAAGTGTAAGCGGGGAAACTACAAGTGATTTCTTAATAGCTTGCAAGTCCTTTACATAATTATTTGTTCGTAACTTACCAACTTCAGATTAAAAACAACTGGCGGTCCAACTCCTTCCATATTCCGAAATCAGAACAAAGTCCTTATTAGGAATTAATAAAGAGCTTTAATAACGCGTTCTAATTAAAAACTCACAAACTCCAAACTGCAAGGAAGAAAATTGAAAACCGGTTTTTAAAGTCCTCGCCGATTTGAGTAGTGATAGTTAGTCCGTAAAACTTGCCAACTTTCTACTAAATCACCTCGTTAATCAACCGTTTAAGCTCGGCTTAAACTATAGTTTCAAATTACACAAAGTTTGATCCACTCTGTGGAGACGGATTTTAGTTCCAATGACGTTTTTTATGACGTTCAAAGTATTAAAATTATGGAGTTCCCTCTTGCAATTTTATTCTTTTCTCGTCGGCTCTGGCTTTGAATATGAAACTCTGGTTTATAGCCACTTGGGGATGTATCAAGTTTTAGTGTGAAATTTTAAATGTTTGCATCTCGTGTGTCGTAATAAAAATAAGAATACTGAAAACGGTGCTCATTTTGAAAATGAGGAACTAAAATGCGCCTGAATTATACTATGTTGCAGATTTTTTTTTGTGTTTTTGTTTTTTGTTGAGTATTTTATTTGATTAAAGACTTGAGTTAATGCATTAAAGACTTAAGTAAAATCAAAATTATTAAAATCCTGAGCCTGTCTGATTGATGGACAGGGCTATGTCCGTATTCCAAACAATATAGTACGGCAAATAACCTATCCATTATAGTCATGACCAAATTAGAAACAATACTTATCCATATTACTAAAGTTTGTCCCGACTAAACAAAAATACAAAAAATAATAGTAATACTATATTTTAAAACCTTAAATAAAAACGTCAAACTGCCCGGCAATCTTTTATGAGTTTATTTTCATCCCACGCAGACATGATGCATGTAAAATTATAAGCACAAAAGTGGGAAACCATGGAAGCGTGCTAGTGAAGTTTTCAGAAAAAAATAACGTTGCCATCAATACAAAAGTTAGTCCGGACACTTCACAATATGGGTTGTTGGCTTCAGACTACCTGTGTCACTATTCTAGAAAATATTAACAAGGAAATATGAAACTATTAAGAAAAATTGAACGAATAAAGTTTTTCTTTTTGTTTTTGTTTTAGTTACGTAGAATTGTTTCGAATTTCAAATCAGTGTTTGTTTCTATTACATAATGCCTCAATAGATTTGAATAGATGTTTTCGTTTACCCCAATTGGGGCTGCATTTTGATATCAAAAAACTGCTAACATAAAAAAGAAGTTTAATTCAATCAGCCCATAAAACAAAACACGTATTTCACATCGCATCGAAATAAAACAAAACAAAAATTCAGTACAACCTATCATTCATAGAGATAAAGTGTTGTTTGCATCGCGTCGACATTCGAATCCATACATTTCTACCACATCAGCGCCTTTGACGGGCTCGCTACAGAATAGGGCACTAGTTCGGTCCGGGAATAAATTGCAAGTTATTTTCCACGCCGTCGCCGGCCATATTGACGTTGACACTTAACGGCACATAAATCTCCCGGTGGAAATAATTAAACAAAATTGCCGGATAGACAGTTTTGAAATATCGCGGCGTTGTTCGACCTTTTTTTAAAGTCATGTTTACGTAATTTGGGTGTCTGTCAGATTGACGTCTCTACTGATATACGAGGGTGCATTATGTTGGGATGTTTTAACTAGCTGTGGTACGAGTTTATCCCCTGATTTTTCCTCGCCCTTGGGCCATGTTCTGACGCGTCATGGCAGGTAATCTGATTTCAAATGCAGTATAGTAGTAAAACAGAATGAACGTAAGTATTGAGAGAGCCCTTGTCGCATACAGATTGACATGTATGCGACAAGGGCTGTTTGTTATTGTTATCATAATCATTTTACATCAAAATAAAGAAACCGCTTTTGTGGGAAAACTCATTTGCCTACATACCCTTTGACCTAATTCAGAAAAATAAATAATAATATACGATAGACACTAATCTCTACCCAACCCAAAAATGTTTTCATATTTTACAAATTATTCAGTCAAAGTTTCTTTCATATCATGACTCTAAAATTTACTGCACCCAAAGGTGTTGTTTGGCTACGATGTACGACGTTCCTTTATGCTTAAAAGTTTTGTAATTATTAAGGCATAAAGAATCATAAAAAATTTCAAGGTGTTCCATAGCTAGCTGTTATTCTCTTAGATCACTCTTGGATGCTTGATAATACTGACAGAAAGATGAGAAACAGTATCCTCAACTAAACATAATATTTTTTAAAATAATACCGAGAATAAGTTCTTATGTTATAATATTATCTCCATATAAGCAAAACGAAATCACTGGAATTATCACGCATTCCAGCGATTTTTGGCTCCTGTTTAGTTTATATTTCATACAATTATTGACATAAAGTGCTATGCTATGTTGTAAAAAGTCGCTTCTATTCCAGTCCGCGGCGATATAACTTGAAACAAAGCATGAAACTATAAAAATTAAACATTGTCATTTTGTTTAATTTTTGTATATAATAGATACTCGTACTTCAAAATAAGTACAAACCGCAGTAATGAAGCACAAACAAAACATAGACAGGACTAAGTGTGACTAAATATTGATCTTGCTAGAGACAGCAATATACACGTCCATCATTAATTATTTATACAGTAAAGTGGCAGGAATGACGGACACTGGGCATAAGGGTTCATTCACCCCTAAAATTTTCGGTATGACAAATATGTCCGGTGTGTGACGAATTCAATATGAAGGGTTAGGGTTCCGTACCTAAATTGAAATGAAATATTTTTGGAACCGTGGCCTGTCTGGTTTATAGGTATTTATATCGATAAACATTGATAAAAAATATTTGTAGGTATTGTTTATATAGCTTTATTTGGAACATGTTTTTTTGTGTGCAGTAATTATTTTTGGTCTTAATAATAGTTTGTATGCAACTTCAAAGTTATTAATTAAAATATTCTCGAGCCTTTGAAATGTAATGCTCAATAATTTTATTAATAACTCCTACTATAAAATAATAATATTCTGTGTACATTTTGCATAAAATAATAAATTCAGTTGAGATACGTTCTGTGTATATTAAATAAGTGTGTTATATAATATTTAATATCATTAAATAAATATGCCATCTTTAATAAGGTGGTTGGAGACATCATAACCTATTTTATAGTTCATCAAAACGAACTGCTTCGTGTGTTATCATGCGTGTCAAATGTGATTTGCCCTTAAGTCCATCCCTTCACACCGTGTGATAATGTGCTGTGTTTATTTGGATGTAACATGCAAAGTTAAGATTCAATTTGGGAATACATAGTTGCTGTATAAAAGAAGTTACTGATCCCCATGACAGAAAGACAGACTTCACTACTTTCTGCTTCCGCATTTATAATTGTAAATCTTAGTAAGAGACTGAAAGAGGTTAATTATGTATTTTGAATTGCAAGAGGAAAGGGAGACGGTTTTTTAAACATTTAAGTGTTAATATTATTGTTTTATATTTTCCTTATACCTTTACAGCCATTATCATCAGCAAAAGTCAGTCTCGACAGAGCATTTCGGTTCAATTTCTTTTTTCTTATACTAACAAAAGTATTTATTTGATAATTTTCTTTTTCTTTTAAAATGATTATTGAAAAATGATTATTAAGTAAATTAATTAGGTAAACAATTATGTCGTCTATATCTATCTAGTCTACATTTCTCACCTCATTAAAGTCATATTAAGTGTAAGATAAAAAAAGTAAAAGCCATTAAAAAATAACTATTTCTCAAGTACAGAGTCCTTTCAAATGATAACTAAGTACTCAACGTACTTTTACTTACATCTATAGTCCAACCGGGCAGAATTTATAGTACTGGCATAGATTGCCCGCTTATTTTCTCAGCAGTTGCCTGCTACTAAGTAGAATTACTTATAAAGTTCATGGAAAATGCTTCAAGTTATCCCGTACAGTAGCGGTGTTTTAGACGGTTTATTTTTACTATTATACGTTCTTTAGTTTAATATACAGGAAACTTTTGTGACGGGTGTACATGTTATGATGGGGAAACGTGTGTACATGAGCTTTTGTTTTCGTTGTTAGTTTTTGAATATATAATTTCTTCGCTAAGTTTAGACTGAATTTATGCTATATACATGCTTTGTTGTTAAGGTCTGACTATATGTATTATGTCTATACCAATATAATAAAAAGGAAACATTTTTTGTTGGTTTGTTTGTACCCTGAAGGCTCCGAAACTACTGAACCGATTTCAAAAATTGTTTCACTTTGTTGGAAAGCTACACTTTCCAAGTTTGTTACTTGGGAAATATGGCTACATTCTGTCCAGATACGGAAAGAAATTCCCCCGGGTCGTGCATTAAGCCATCTGAACACAGTCAGATTCAATATGATTAAACTTTACCAACCCCTACCAAAAAAAATGAAAAAAAAGCTCCTAAAACAACAATAAATTCCTTCTCATACAACCTTAAAGTAACGCTATCAAAATTCCAGTGCCAATGTAGAAAAAATCAAAGAATCTGCGTTGTCGAAGCCATCTTTACGCACGTACGACCTAAAAAATGTCTGCCTTCCTCAAGATTTGGTAGACCGAGGGCTCGGAGACGCACATCACATATTGATTGTGATCCTTTAGTAGACAAGTAGGTATTTACTACATTGTTGACCCTTTATATAGGTTCCAGATAAAGTTGTAGACAGCTATCTGACAACTAATGCCATAAAAAAGCAGTCAAAATTAAAAATATTTATATGGCACTATCTGTCAGATAGCTATCTAGAACTTTACCTGGAACCTGTTAAACTGGACCTGTGTCTCGTTTTGGGAGGTTAGAAGCTTGGTTTAGTAAGAACTTTTTTCTGTATACCTAACCAGTCATATAAATAGCCACTTCTGAAGAAATGATCAAAGTTGAAAAAAGTATGATCAAAATTCTGATTTTAAATTAGTAGTACATATTTCTTTAATGTTTTCTCTTGTCTTTTCCGTTTTAGGTGATTCACTTTTATAGGAAGAAAAAAGTATAGTTGGCGATCATTTAACAATATTAAATATCCTATACCTACCTTTAATTTATTAACTGACAAATAGTAATTTTTTACCAACCTAAAAAAGAAAACTATGTACATACTTATTTACAGAAACTATTCTATTACTAAAACTAAAAAGCATAAAAAAATTCGTCCGCATCCTATACCTTTACAACTATATACCTTTTATATTCCATAAAATTTTGCATGACGTTAAGATAAATGAAAGATAATTATGTAAAACCTAAGCCACAAAAAATCAAACCCAGAAAAATGCAAACCTCAATAACACTGTCAAACCAGTTTTTCACAGTCAGCAGTTACATTCACAAACACCCGACTAACGAGGTAACCAACTAAAACTTTGTGTAACGTCTGCAAATAAGGTCACAATCACATATTGATTCTCGCAAACAACAAAATCAGGAAGGTGACTAAACGCACGCAACGTTCGGTGTCACTCTCCGACACAGAAATTGCATGTTTATTGGTATCACGCCGGTTTTCGTGTAGTTCGAGTGATTTTTTATGTTTCTTGTTCAGTTTCAAGGACAAATAAGAATCAGTGATTTTCTAAGTTATTGTTGGAAAAAACTGGCCAAGTGCGAGTAGGACTCGCGCACGCAGGGTTCCGTAACATTATCTATGAAAAATGAACGTATCTATTACCTACAACTAGCCAAAATACAATCATTTTTCGGGCAGCAAAAAATAACTTTGTTTTTCATACAAATACATGAATAACAAAGTTATAAATGTAGTAAAGTTAATGGTTCAGGAATTGGCCCTCCGTAGGCATCAATGGAAAAGTATGAATCTCATCAACTCATAAATTAAAGAAGAAGAAAGTAGTAAACTCTTAAATTAGGGGGGCCTTTGTCCAGAAGTGAACCTTGTTCGTGACGATGACTGAATGACTCATTACGAAAATCTGCCCATTCATAAAAGTACTGGCACCACAATATAACTTAAATACTACCCGAATCAGACATGACGTTCATACAATATGATGAATTCGAAAAAGGTAGCTATCCGTTCATCAAATAAAGAGCTCGTATTTGCACTAAAAGTCAACACGATGATCAAACACAGCTCAAAATGAACCAAAGCTAAAGTGTTGCACATATTTACATTTCGCGTATCGAAAAAATACTTCATAAACAATGTGCACTTTTCATCTATAAACTTTTTTTTTTAAGTATAAAATTCAAATGAATCTATACATATAATAAAATGGTAGGAACGTCAAAACTGTACATTGAATATTTTTTTAAAAGAATACTTGGGGCGTGATCTGTAGTCGATACTGAACCCAAAAATATAGTTTTTAGAATTTTTGTCTGTTTGTCTGTTTGTCTGTTTGTCTGTATCTATGTCCGGGATAAACTCAAAAAGTACTGCATGGATCTACTTGAAATTTTGCATGAATATTACTTAGAGGTCGGGTCAGGACATAGGCTACATATTATCACGCTATCACCTGCAGGGGGTGAGCAATGAACCATTATTTCTGTTAACCTTTCTACAACAGCGTGTGAAAAAGCAGCACATATCTAAATGTTGCGTATTCGTTGATAAGGCTATTATCAATCTTCAACAAAAAAATCACACCTTTTCTATAAGTAACTTGGGCAGAAAATAAAATTTTAAAATACTGTGTTTAGCTAAGGTTAAGGTGGCTCCATCTATGATCTATAAAATACAACAAAATTGTCAATGCTGGTGAGATTGGTAAAATAAAATGACCTACCATACAAATTCATATTATGTGCATTTTTTGTAATTAAACACAATGCTGTTTTACAGTGTCAAATTTTTCGATAAATAGGTACCTATTTAAATATTGTTTATCATTTTGCCGTGCCATGAAAAAATCCGCTATAGTCAAAATTTGAAAGGGCTCCATCTAAATAGTTTTTCGAATATTAACGTAAATTGGAGAATATTAGCAGAATAAGTAANTAGACAAGTAGGTATTTACTACATTGTTGACCCTTTATATAGGTTCCAGATAAAGTTGTAGACAGCTATCTGACAACTAATGCCATAAAAAAGCAGTCAAAATTAAAAATATTTATATGGCACTATCTGTCAGATAGCTATCTAGAACTTTACCTGGAACCTGTTAAACTGGACCTGTGTCTCGTTTTGGGAGGTTAGAAGCTTGGTTTAGTAAGAACTTTTTTCTGTATACCTAACCAGTCATATAAATAGCCACTTCTGAAGAAATGATCAAAGTTGAAAAAAGTATGATCAAAATTCTGATTTTAAATTAGTAGTACATATTTCTTTAATGTTTTCTCTTGTCTTTTCCGTTTTAGGTGATTCACTTTTATAGGAAGAAAAAAGTATAGTTGGCGATCATTTAACAATATTAAATATCCTATACCTACCTTTAATTTATTAACTGACAAATAGTAATTTTTTACCAACCTAAAAAAGAAAACTATGTACATACTTATTTACAGAAACTATTCTATTACTAAAACTAAAAAGCATAAAAAAATTCGTCCGCATCCTATACCTTTACAACTATATACCTTTTATATTCCATAAAATTTTGCATGACGTTAAGATAAATGAAAGATAATTATGTAAAACCTAAGCCACAAAAAATCAAACCCAGAAAAATGCAAACCTCAATAACACTGTCAAACCAGTTTTTCACAGTCAGCAGTTACATTCACAAACACCCGACTAACGAGGTAACCAACTAAAACTTTGTGTAACGTCTGCAAATAAGGTCACAATCACATATTGATTCTCGCAAACAACAAAATCAGGAAGGTGACTAAACGCACGCAACGTTCGGTGTCACTCTCCGACACAGAAATTGCATGTTTATTGGTATCACGCCGGTTTTCGTGTAGTTCGAGTGATTTTTTATGTTTCTTGTTCAGTTTCAAGGACAAATAAGAATCAGTGATTTTCTAAGTTATTGTTGGAAAAAACTGGCCAAGTGCGAGTAGGACTCGCGCACGCAGGGTTCCGTAACATTATCTATGAAAAATGAACGTATCTATTACCTACAACTAGCCAAAATACAATCATTTTTCGGGCAGCAAAAAATAACTTTGTTTTTCATACAAATACATGAATAACAAAGTTATAAATGTAGTAAAGTTAATGGTTCAGGAATTGGCCCTCCGTAGGCATCAATGGAAAAGTATGAATCTCATCAACTCATAAATTAAAGAAGAAGAAAGTAGTAAACTCTTAAATTAGGGGGGCCTTTGTCCAGAAGTGAACCTTGTTCGTGACGATGACTGAATGACTCATTACGAAAATCTGCCCATTCATAAAAGTACTGGCACCACAATATAACTTAAATACTACCCGAATCAGACATGACGTTCATACAATATGATGAATTCGAAAAAGGTAGCTATCCGTTCATCAAATAAAGAGCTCGTATTTGCACTAAAAGTCAACACGATGATCAAACACAGCTCAAAATGAACCAAAGCTAAAGTGTTGCACATATTTACATTTCGCGTATCGAAAAAATACTTCATAAACAATGTGCACTTTTCATCTATAAACTTTTTTTTTTAAGTATAAAATTCAAATGAATCTATACATATAATAAAATGGTAGGAACGTCAAAACTGTACATTGAATATTTTTTTAAAAGAATACTTGGGGCGTGATCTGTAGTCGATACTGAACCCAAAAATATAGTTTTTAGAATTTTTGTCTGTTTGTCTGTTTGTCTGTTTGTCTGTATCTATGTCCGGGATAAACTCAAAAAGTACTGCATGGATCTACTTGAAATTTTGCATGAATATTACTTAGAGGTCGGGTCAGGACATAGGCTACATATTATCACGCTATCACCTGCAGGGGGTGAGCAATGAACCATTATTTCTGTTAACCTTTCTACAACAGCGTGTGAAAAAGCAGCACATATCTAAATGTTGCGTATTCGTTGATAAGGCTATTATCAATCTTCAACAAAAAAATCACACCTTTTCTATAAGTAACTTGGGCAGAAAATAAAATTTTAAAATACTGTGTTTAGCTAAGGTTAAGGTGGCTCCATCTATGATCTATAAAATACAACAAAATTGTCAATGCTGGTGAGATTGGTAAAATAAAATGACCTACCATACAAATTCATATTATGTGCATTTTTTGTAATTAAACACAATGCTGTTTTACAGTGTCAAATTTTTCGATAAATAGGTACCTATTTAAATATTGTTTATCATTTTGCCGTGCCATGAAAAAATCCGCTATAGTCAAAATTTGAAAGGGCTCCATCTAAATAGTTTTTCGAATATTAACGTAAATTGGAGAATATTAGCAGAATAAGTAACTATCATTTATAATCATAGATGGAGTTGTGCATTTTTTTCATAAACAAATCGGGCTGGTGTTTTGTCTTGCAGTAAAGTAGTGGCATAAAATAATATGGACTGTGAATACTACATCTTTGGTGCTTTTTGTTCTTAAATAAACGTTTGTTTGTTGCAAAAGATGTAACATTTATGATCCTACAAGAAAAGAGTAACATCCGTCTTTCGCAAGCGCGTGGCAATCGTGAGGCAAGGTTGGATACTATTATAGATTATAGAAACTAAAGGTGTCCTACAGTTTGAGAAACAGGCCTAGACGCAAAATGTACACTGGATTTTGTAATTGAATCGATGTAAAATGATTGATTTATCGCAGTCTTGGACAAATCCACAACTTATGCGTCAAAGAAAATATACTTTCTACTTCTGAAAATTGTATCAAACAGTCACAGTCAGACACTTGCCGAGGTTAAGACAACATCTTCTAGATAATTACGCTTTCAGCCAGTTTCACAGGTTACAGATAGAGTTCTAGATATCTATCTGACAGATCATGCCATAGTAATGTTTTTAATTTTGACTGCTTTTCTATGGCGGTATCTATTAGATAGCTATCTAGAACTTAATCTGGAACCTATGAAAATAGAACTTAATGTCATTAAGTTAGAAGGACAGAATAATGCCATCAAACGGTTTTTTTTGCAAAGTGGGCAAATTTTTTGCAAACATACATTCCCAACTTAGACTCTCGAGGTCTTCTCCGTGCATTAACAGCTTCCTTAGTGTCTTAGGACCTGTACAACCACTTAAAGTGTGTTACCATTGCTGCCATATAGGCACATTTTTATGTTTTGTCCAGGAGAGTGAAAAAAGAACTGTCACTTAACTGAATGTAGATACTTATAAGTTACAACCAAAAAGTATATTTCATTGATGCAACTTCAGGTAAACTTTCTTACCCAGTGTCTGGTAGAATAAGCACTATCAGCAAGTCAAACTGACGCTTGAGAACTAATGTCATGTAACGTATTGCAAATTCTTAATACTTTGGGAGCTCGGCAATCGTCCCCTCTACCTTCACCGAAGATTTACAGTGTTAATGCACATGCACAAATTAAATCATGAAATCTTTTGCTACGTGCGATGGTTTGGTCGCGTGGACGTCTTCATCACGGCTTCACTAACTGTTAGTGGTTGACATGCTCATTCGCTTCTGTAGCTTAACTGGAGGATTAATCCAACAAGGTTATTTATGTAATTGGAGGCTGCAGCCTCTCGCACCCGGCTCGGGTTCAAGCCATGTTCCGACCATCGTAGACGTGGATCTGTGTGCGGTGAGTTTCGGGGGGCTCATCGTCTTTCCATCTCCTAAGAGATATTAGGCCCGTATAGGCGGCGCGTGTTGTTCCACGCGCTTCTCAAAGAGAGTCAGCAAACTCCAGTGGGATCACCTAGGGCCAAAGCCTGCTGGGGCTGCGGGATGGTCCGAAAGAGTTATCCCGGCCCTGGTATACAAAAGGCCCAAGAAGGAACACGGTGGTAAAAGTCTGACATGCTGCATCCACAGCGGGAGGAGTCATCTTATGATTCCCTACCGAAAAAAAGGAAGTAAGATATATTTAGCGTCACTGTCGATCTGTTTCTGCATCAAATTATGTGAAGCTACATTATTATTGGCGTATAAGGTCAACGTAGTCGTTCTTGATTAGAATTGATATGCTTCATATTAGCACCGATGGCCTGCTCTTGCAACGGCAACTCTTGCACTAACCTGAGTGTTATTAAATGTTCAGTCGACATACGTATGTAGCAGCATTGTATGTTTAGAATTGTCTTTCAGACGCATGTGTGTCTACGACAATGTTATCGTTTAATGATCAAATGATTAGCAGAAGCGGGAGCAAACAAAGCGAAGGTGCTTTACAAAACACTGATTGAGCCAAGGTGATCAAGTCTGGTTTGGTCGTCCATCAGAAACTTCAAAGCGGTTTGGTGGATTAGGTATCCACATCCTGTCGCTCTTCCTGTTTCTACGTCATGCAAAAGATGGCATTTAGACTTTCACCGTAAGAACATTTCAATATAAAGGTTCCGCGAGTTCGGCAGTGATGCGCAGTAGGTATACAACACAAATGTTTTTGCTGATCTACCCACTTTAGCAAATAGTAACAAATTGAGAGCAAAAATTTTGACACAAATGTCTGGCAAAACTGCAAGCTTTGTGCTCGAACACATGTTAGCAGTAGACTCGCACAGATGAGCACATATTTGTTCAAGGACTAATGTGAATGATGTGGGTGAGGGAGTGTGAGGCTTTTAGTGACTAAAACCTATCGAGATCCTTCTTGAGCCCTTCGTGTACCTGGACCGCGGTAACTCCTGCGAATAATCCCGCAGCCGTGAAAATCCACCTTACGTAACTATGAAAGCTAATTTACTTCCAGCGACTATCTATCTGACCACTCCACCAACCCTCAAGACTGCTTGACAGGCTTTCTGGCTTCTGACTTCCTGATACCTTTGCCAGATTCAAAGCTTACCAACCTAGATCGGTCAACCCGTGTTGCTATTAGTAGATAATCTGCTAGCTCATCAGTTGCTTACATATTTATTGTAGTGTAATGGGATGAATACATCTACGGTGGGTAAGGTATTTTGGCAGTTCTATATCGCCCGCGTAGACGAAGTCGCGGGCAACAGCTAGTATTCTATAAGTTCAAAATATTTATATCTAAGACAAATGTCATTGAAATTTCTATGCGTAGCTTTGAGTTGCTAAAATACGTAAACCTGAATAAATGAAAGCATTTATTATGAAAAACAGACAATCAGCTTCGAGTAGTTTTCCTCAGCAATCCATAAAAGAGTTTATTTGTTTAAAGAGTTTATCACAAGGAAAAATTATCTATAATGTAAGGGCGCTTTCAATTTAGACGGTTGGTGCCGGACTGCTGCCGCACGGTTGTTACGACCATGAGCCGTACTGCTGCCGGACGACAGCAGTACGACGTAAATCGTCTTATTTGAAGAGGCTGCAGTCCGATCGAATTTTAGTGATTTCCATCGAAACCCAACTTTAGTCGGTCGGTCGAAACCCAACTTTATTTCATTTATAAAATCTTCTGTATTTAAATCATCCATAATTAGGTAGGTATGCACGAAAACGTCTAAGAAACACGATGCGTTCACAGCACTAGCGAACAACGACTGAGACAAGTTGTTGCCGTTCCGCCAACGGACGTGCGCCGCACTGCTGTCGCACGACTTTGCGTCGAGACAATTTGTATGAAAAATCATAACCGCCCGTGCGCAGTACGATACCCCGACTGCAGCAGTTCGGCACCAATCGTCTAAATTGAAAGCGCCCTAAATAATACATATAAAATTAATCTTAAGTTTGTTTTTCTAACATGGGCGGTAACTACAACAAACGACACTCTATCACAATCTGTAGGAACAAAGAATCCTCGAGATAATTTATAATCTGTCTATTTTGTAAATAGCAAAGATAATGGTTTCTATAAAAGCGCTCAAAAGCATAAGAAACTTGTTGAATTACCGGTAAATAGTGAACAATAAAAAAATATCGAGCACGTCAAATTAAGATGTTCTCGTTAACAGTGAGCAGTCAAGCAGAAAATTGTATTAGTATCGAAGGAGACGTTATTTTTAGGGTACCGTTACGAAACAGAGGGGGAACCTTTTAAACAACTTTTGAAGAAACGGGAAAAATTAAAACAATTTTACTTAAAACTGAATCGTGCCAGACAAGAGATTTTCGTATTTGACTCGTGGTCCTTTTTTTCAGTTGATTTCACAGTCACGTGACTGGAAGCGCCATTGATCTGGACATCGCGTTTAGAAGTATTGGAGTTTTGAACTTAAACATGTGACTGATGAAATAACTCTACTAGGTATCTATTTGTCAAATGCAAACAACTGGTGCCTAATTAACAGTCATACGTGTCGATAGATTGTACAATTAAGCAACAAAGTCAAAGTCAAATCATTTATTTAATTTAGGCCTTTACAAGCACTTATGAATGTCAAAAATTATAGGTAACTAAAGTTGATTCTAATTGCCCAATAGGGTGGGTCACTCTAGTATGGAAAAAAATAAAAGTTTGTAAATCAAATTGTAATAGTAATATTATGTTGTAGTGTACTATAAAAAGTCGTTTTAGCTAAAAAACGGATAATTGAACATACATCTTCAGCCCGCGCATGCGCTTCAAAATTATTCATTTTTCAAAAAAGACACGTATTACTAAATGTCATAGTTCTTTTTTAGAAATTACTTAAAAAAATATTAAAACGTAACAAATATTAAGAGAAAGACATATATTAACATTTGAAACAAAAAAACTTAAAGAAATACTTATAAAAAGCTATAAAAAATTACTTATTTTTATACAAAAAATCCTGCCTACTATCGAATTTCGGCATAATTTTCCTCGAAGCAAGTTTTCCATAAATCATGCCGTCTCTTGTTTTTTATTTTACATGCGGACATTGTAGTTTCGGTCACTACCTATCTTTACACTTCGTTCAACCGCTTGTGTATGGTAAGGCAGCCTAATAAACAACAGCCTAATAACAACCTTTCATCACCTTTTTCACAATTATCAGAATAAATTCGTCATTCGTTTGATTTCTTAGAATCGGTGGATCAAAGTTAGTTACTTGCCAGTTTATTAAATCAATTTGAAATGTAACATTTAGCATTGGGACCGTCCATTAATCACGTGAGGTTCGAATAGGGGGGGGGGGGTTATATATAAAATCACCAAGCATCAGATCACATCACTTCTTATACCGCAAATGTATCACCAAGGGGGAGGGGGGGTGAAAAAAAGCTAAAATAAACATCACGTGATTAATGGACGGCCCCATTCAAAAATACGTGGTAGTTTTCCCGTTACAGGTGAATTAAGCGCTGTTAGAATTCTTCTGTATTTTTGTGTAGCTTTTCCGAAAATGAAACACTTGTATCA
>NWSH02000535.1:12254872-12275934 GCA_002382865.2 Heliothis virescens
CTCTAATAGTTTGGTTGGGCTTTTGTGTTTTCTAATCAGGGTCACCAGGTACTCCAGATCTTCGATTATCCTAGTTTTTATAGTTTTCCTTATATGTGGTCATTAAATCCTAACTCTGTTCCAAATTTCAGCTCTCTGACTTTATTGGAAGTACTAGTTCTATTTTGATGATCATGAGTGAGTGAGTGTCGAAAATACGAAACTTTGCTTTCGCTTAACTTCGAAATTAAATGACCTACAGACTTGAAATTCTGGGTTTTACGTATGTGATTATAGCTTTCTGGATGATGAAAATTTCGGCTTTCTGGTATTATCCAGAGGTTCTCAAACAGAGGCCTGAAAATGCGTCGAAATGGTTCCAGTAAAGGATGGTACGGCAGTATTTGCTTTGCGCTCGACTTGGCGGGGGCACTGCCGTGCCCCCAAATTTTGAAGACGCCAATTAATTATTTAAAGTTGTTTTTTTAGGGTTCCGTACCCAAAGGGTAAAACGGAACCCTATTACTAAGACTTCGTTATCTGTCGGTCTGTCTGTCTGTCTGTCTGTCTCCAGGCTGTATCTCATTAACCGTGATAGCTAGAATGCTGAAATTTTCACAAATGATGTATATCCGTAACCGCTATAACAACAAATACTAAAAAAATAAATTATTAAGGCTGTTGATTTATATTAATTGCAAAATTGAAATAATGTGCAACTTAAGTAACTCACACTTGACCATTCCTACTGTACTTTTTTCATAGATAATGGTACGGAATCCTTCGTGCGTGAGTCCAACTCGCACTTGGCCGGTTTTTATAGGTTATTAAGTTAAATATTTACTCCAATATAAACACAAAGGTTATAAAACCAATCTTAATTTTATAAATACTTAAAAGAAAAACTTTTATTCAGTACTTTTACCTAATATTTTCGCATTCAGTGGAATTAATCATAGATCTGAATGATCTATTATTAGTATTTTAAGTATTCAGTCATCATTTCAATATGTGCACATTATAAAGAGTCTGTATACTGATATCTACCCAAACTTCCCCATAGCATATTGCACTGATAACATGGAATTGTTCAGCCAATAAGCCACAGATTGTCACAAGGCTGAAAGGTGAGGCTTACGGCCTGTCGCAGGCTGAGATTAAACACATTGTACCACGCTCTGAGGCAGCATTGCGAATTTAGGTCATATAGATTTGTATGCGGTTTGATAGATCTCTGTTTGTATCTTGACTTTAGTGTTTCAGAAGTAGAAATGTAATATTTAAACCTGTTTAGAGAGAAGTTGAAAGTAGAAAAAATATTTCATTAAGTAGTAGTAAGAGAGAACCATCCCTACTCCTGTGATAATTTCTTATTTGGGGTCAGCAAAGTATGTCTCCTTTTCCACACTTCTCTGTCAGAAGTCATAAACAGAGATAATATATTTTTTTAATCTCTTGATTGAACTTCCATTTACCTCCAGAAAACTGTCGTAAAGTTTATTATACTTGAATACATTTTCGGCAATACTTGTCATTGTTAAAAAACATTTTATAATTATGTATTAACTTTATTAAGAACTCGCACGAAAAATTTAGTATGTGTCTAATGTCCAAATTCTCTTGTAGGCAAATCCAGAGATAGATAAATTAATGAAATTTGCGGTACATACAGACTGGATTCGGTTAATCCACCAGCTTAGAAAGCGCTTCAACTGCCCAATGCCCATCACACAATCAATTACAATTTTCAAATTAATTCCTTCATACGTTACAATTCCACTAGCCTTTAAAAAAAGTTTCATAGAAAACGTGGACTCTTTTGTCGTAAACACCGTGTTTTAGCTTCTAGAAAGTTTTAGTATTCTCGTTATAGCAAACAACTTCTGCTCAACGTCTTTTTGAAATAAGAAAAAATGTCTTTTTATAGAAAGTTGGACAGTACAGTTTGTAGAGGAACTTTTTATTTATTCTTATTATATACTCTTATTATATTTTATGGTTGGATTAGTGGGGAAAAAGTTCGATAATCTCTTAATGTTATCGGTTATGGTACTAGATCAACACTACAACAAACTTTATACATTTATGTTCATCTTTAGCTAGATAGAGAAAAATCCGAAAAATAATTATTTCACGTATCAATAATAATAGAGTAGAATATTTAATTCAAAAACATTTAGTGCCGACACTTTATTACCTACTACTACTATGTACAAGAAAAACCTTTGCCTATTGCCTATTTATTTATAGGACAATTATATTTTTTTTTTTCAAAGAAACTTTTTATTTATCAACCTAAAAGAAACTATAGACATGCTTAAAAAAATAATGCTAAAATAAACACCTGACTCATATGAATAAAAGCTATTCTGTCCGTCATGGGGATTATTACTCATGAAACGTTTGCATGAAACGTTTGTTAAACAGTTACATTTTTAAAATTAAATATTAACGTTAAATCGGTTAAATAAATATAAATTTTGTATGAGAAGGATTAGCGTAATAATATACCAATTGAAATCTGAAATTACTCGTATTGCAAAATGTATGCTTTGTTTTGTTTCGCTCGTGCATAAAAAAAAATATCTTTATTTTGTTTTTAAATCTGTTATCTATTACACAATACTTACATATTTATTTCCCAAATAACAATATACTGAAAGTCTTAATAGTGCAACCTGTTTTTTTTAATGTAATACCACGTACTCAATCATGTCCTAGGAAAGCAGTTAAGGCTATAATATGTATTCGATTAAACTTACCAGAAACGACCATTACTCAATAAAACAAAACTGAGAAAAATTTTGTTCCATTCTTAAACCATCTCGTTTCCCTCAAAATTGTTTCGTTGACCCCATTGTAACTTAAGACGTCCTTTGAACCTAAAATCTAATTATCTCCCAATACGAAATTACAAAGTCATTCAATTTCGTAAATCGTTTTAAACTTTCCACTAAAGATGGTTACACCATTGAAATTAAATGTTTTATTCATGGGTATTTAAAAATTTTAGCTCGACGATAAAAATTGTACCATGATTTATTACCATGGAATTTTGCCATGGGGTATTTTATGTCGTCGTGATGCAGGGCTTATGGTAATGAGTGTGTCATTAATTCACTATACGGGGTGGCGGTAAAAGCTTTTAAAATTTTAGTGAAACGTGTTTTTACTTACCATAAAAATGAAATTAGTTTATAGTACTCGAGGCCTGTAAGACATAGAAAGTAATCAATATATTATAACGACTAAAATTACGTGGTTATTTTTAGCCAATTCCTATTCTTGAAATTCAAAACAACAAATAGTGTTGCATATTGTTGCCATTATAAATAATAATTAGAAATATTTTTGTGATCATTTCTATTCTGATTTTAGATACAAATCCTACTCACATTTGAATGCAAAATACTGAACATCAAATATCAAAAGCGATACACACAAAGAGTTCCCAATGCAACTATTTTCATATTTCAATCTGCACATATAGATATAAGTGCCCATAAAATGCATGCCGAAATCCTGTGCACAATCACAACGGTTTAGTATTTGCACAATGGTGCACATTTAGCCGGCGCCATTACGCTCAGCCGTTCCCATTGGACCTATTTATAGAGGCAAACTCATATTCATTGGCATCTAATCTCATTTGATCTATCACTGTTTATAACGGTTATAAAAAATGTAGGAATGAAGCGTTTAAATGAAATGGGACTTTTACGTGGTACTTAAAGCAAAGAAATTACTGATGACACTTGAGCTTTCCACTACGTAAGGTCCAATATACGTAGTAAATTTACACAATTTTACAGCACGAAACAAATAATATAAAATTGTTCATAGCGTACGATTCCGCAGTTAAAAACTAGTATGATTTACTTTTTAGTTGATAGACACTGACAGATATCGTCGAAAAAATACTGCTGAGAACAAAAAACTATTCAATTTTTAAAAACAGAATGAAAAATTTACCAACCATTTTTATTTCAATTGGATTCTATTTTCAAATGATTAATTCAATTGTTTTCTTAAATTCTATTAGTTTCAAAATACATGTTGTATTTCAATGATAATCCAAAAATATTGTTTATTTATGAAATTCTATTGTTATTTTATACATAGAAGGATGAAATATCCCTTTATATTTTTCAAGTTTCAGTGGTACTTAATCAGATATAAGGTCACTGACTTTGCTTTTACGATTTAAAAATAATAAAACATCAAATACCAACATTGAAACTGATAGTTCTAAGAAAATTCATACGATCAATTAAAAAACGAAAACTTCGTAATTTTGAACTCGAACATAACAAACACTTAATTTTAATTAAAGATACCTAATCAAACAGAAGTTTTTGAAAAACTGTTTAATAATAAAAGTTAATACCATTAGAAGTACAATTAGTGGAACTTTAGTAAAATTTCAACTTGTTAGACAAGTTTTTGTTTAGTAAATGCAATTGCTAGTATTGTGGCATTTATGATTCAGAAGCCAACGGGATATTAATTGAATGAATTATCCAATTAGTTTAGAATCCGCATTGTATTAAGTAGCTTTGTTACAGTCGGGTGCGTCAAAATTGAAACTATAGTTGTTTCAAAATGCTTTACGCACTCGAATAATAACATCGAATATTCTTTGATACAATTGAATATTTTTGGGACTTAGGTCACAAATTTGTAACTGTTGTTTTTGTATCATATTGTCATTTCAACAATGAGAAAGATGAATTGGATGTACCTCGTAACAACTAATACGCATGAATTTATGCATCAATGTCTTCAATAGACCAAGAACTACAAAAAAACTACACAAATAAGAACAAATTTACCTTTCTTTATAGATCTAATATTCACGTGAGCATATATAATTCAGAAGTCAGAGGGGGCGGAGTTTAAATGAATTGTCCAATTAGCTTAGAATTCGCTTTACGTGGGCTTGAAATACTCCACTGTCCGTTTCCACAGAATTTGTTAGTTTGTTTATGAAAGGACGGCGCTAATTCTTTGTTTAGTAAACTCTTCTGACCTGCTTTTTGGGGGACATTCGTTACTAAGCGGTCAAACGCTTCTGGTTGAAAAGGCTGGGTTTTTTTGTATGTATTGGAATGTTGCTGAATGTGGGGTCAGAAATTGTTGGTGGAACAGTTTTTTTTTACAAAAAGTGTATGCAATAGACTCTATTTTTTTGGATTTGCTTCATTTATACCTTCATATACTTCTTCTATGATAGTAAAGGGGAAACATTTTTGTGTAAGTTTCTTTGTACCCTAAAGCCTCCGAAACTACTGAAACGATTTGAAAAATATTTCACTGTTGGACAGACGCAATCCCCTAATAACATAGGCTATATTTTATGCGGACACGAGCCGCGAGAACACAGCTAATTCCGTAATATACCTAGCTACACTTACCAATTACCCCATTCACCAGTCACTAACGAGTCTTCTAATACCAAAAACTACACAAAACATGACCCATCTATCCAATTTGGTCGAACAATACGCCACAGTACGAAAGCCTATGAAAGCAATGATGAATTCTCAGAAAAGCGTGACCAATGCATATAGTTCGAGTAAATCAAAACGCAGGCTAACGGCCATATTAATAATTCTACTGGCCACTGTTACTGGGAATTGTGATTTGTGACTTTATTGGTTACGTTAGTTTCGTTTTGTGTGATATTTTTGGACGACTCTCTTTGTTTGAGTTGTATTGTGGATGATAGAAAACAAAAATTATAAAAGTACCTAATTGCTAAAAAGAGTTGACAAAATTGCTGGAAATTTAAGTTTACGACTACTGTTATACACTCTTGCGCAAATCAGTCTTTTTTATTATTAATGGCAAAGAGATTCCTTTGAATAAACGTAAGAAACGTCGTCGTAGCCTGAAAACGACCACTGCTGGACAAAGATCTACTGGTGAATTTGCCCATACTTACTGCGCTGGGCATGCGTGTAAGTAAGCGCAGTGTGGGATATTTTTTAACTTCAGAGATGCTGCCACACCTCTCTGAGCAAAACATTTGACATCCCACTTATTGATGTGTACTGATTATACCGCCACCAGCCGGTCACCAGAGCCTCGTCCGTTTTTCTACTGGAAGCACCACAGGCAGATGAAATTGGTCATTGGGGTAGGACGATGTTGGTGTGTCCCCTAATACCGCTAGATTAAAAAAAGATCCAAGTAAAAGCCAACATTTTAATCGCTATAATATAATTAATTCAACTAAGCTAGTAAGAATTCTGACACAACAATACATACTCCATTGACCCAAATCATCCATTGTAGTGAACTGATAAACAATGTCACCTCGAATAAATACGAAGGTAGTATATCGATAGTATGTTGATTCCGCAGCCAAAGTAAATACGTTGGGGTTCGATATTAATTATTCAGGTGTGTGTTTATTGATTACAATCTTCATATTCTGCATATCTCCGTTTGTGTAGGTCTTGGTTGCTTGATATGGGTACCCGCTAGTGTATTTAGCTGTATTGTAGAAATAGGGTTGTGTGAGATTGGTGAGTAGCTAATGAACGTTTGTTTATACAGGCAAATGAGACAAAATTATTTGACGAAAGTATATTTTTTTAAACGAATGTTATCTGCCTAGCCTTTTACCAGCTATGTTGGGGTCGGCTTCCAGTCCAAACAGATGCAGCTGAGAACCAGTGTTTCACATGGAGTGACTGCCTGTCTGACCTCCACAACCCAGTTACCCAGGTTACCGATACCCATTGGTAAAACTGGATTCTAAATACCCGTAACGACTGCCAGAGATGGTTAGAAAAGTATTTTCTGCAATTAGAAAATATAAAGCAGATATTTTTTCAAAAAAGTATTGCTGCCTCAATTTTTATGCGAATAGTTTGACAATACTTACTAAAGGCATAAAATAAAGCCCTTACCCGTTCATTTCAATTCCACAATAAATTAACACACAAAAACAGAAAAGTGTAGCTACAATAAATTCTAAATCTAATTACATAATTATAGCAATGGCCACAAAACCATAAACTTCACGTGTTTCTCTTGGGAATATAATTGCCTACATTAGCGAAACACATATTTAAAAACATTGGCTTGCTTTTTTTCAAAACTATAGTTGTAATTGATGGAAACTATGTGTTTGCATGTGCACGACTCTTGAATATATTAGTAATTTTACAGTTGAAGCTTTCAATACGGATTATTATGTTTTAAACAATTTTTTCTGCGAATTAAACGCTTTAATAAAATTAACCTGTTATCGCTGAGTGTAATTTTAATATTAACTGTAAAAAAAACTCGGTCATTAAATTGTAGCAATTGAAATGGAAACATATTAGCAACAACTTTCATCATTCGTTTTAGTTATAGTTTATATAATTTTATGTATTAGTTTATAAGTATTGTTAAGTATATATGTATTTTATTCTATGGGCCCTAGTTGCCTGAAATAAAGGTATAAATAAAAAAAATAACAACTTTCATTAAAAAGGCAAATTAAAATTTCTACAAGAAATGAGCCCTTTTTTGTAGCATACAGAAAATCCTTGTACGCGGTTTAACAAACAATGAAATTTCCGCGTTGATGTAAAGCGAACGTGGTACTAGGACTACTTACGTCCGCTTACTCCATCTCTTTAAAAAGTTTTAACGATAGAGACTAAAGCAGAGAACGAATGGACGATGTACCTATTATCGTCTACCTTTATTTACTTACATGAAACCTTCATTCAGGCATGTGGATTTCCTTTAATCACGTCTACTTTTTTCCAAAATAAATGTGCTATTGACGTGAAAATATTAACCCATACCGAGCAATGTTTAGGCTTCTAAGTAAACTTCACTCTTTAGCACCATGTACTAACGTTATCTTAATCTAAAATCTCACCTTAACTATAATGAAGTTAAATCAACTAACAAGTTATCGAGAAGGTGAGGTCATTGACTCTTCAATGTCAAATAGCACAGTGGAAAACACAGCATTCTTCTCAGAAACAAAATCAAAGAACTTGATTTGATTTATTGATAAAATTATTTTTCTATTTTTATTTTATAAACGACACTGCTGAGAGGGAATTGTATTATAACGAAACTTTTTTTTTATTTGAAATAAAATGTAACAGAGTGCTTTGTGGACATTGGACAACCTCTTAGTTTATCTGAGTAAAAAATTTGGTACCTTTTTTGTAATGTAATATGTCCACTTTCACTAATGGTGTAGATACGTACATTTTAGGGTATTTTTGGGAAATCAAAAACTTTCACAAAACGTCGGATACGGATAACGTACTGTAGAATAATAAACACCAACTTAAAATTTTGTTGTAATGTGTTAAAATTACGACAAAGTTTCATAAATATTTAAAAAAAGAATAATACCGAAATAAAAGATGTATTTTAAAGGTTTTACCACTAAAACACCAATTTACCATTACGATAAGAAAGCACCAAATACCATAAAAAAATCTCACACAATTTTATTCACTATGGCTATTTATTATTTTTAATAATAACCTTGGTTCTGAGTACAATTTTGCTGTAGTACAATTAATATTTCTACCAGTTAACACCTATAAATAACTTTCACCAAAGATTATTTGACTTTGATTCGACTTTAACTTAAAAAAAATCTTAAAGTTCAAATTCGCACTACATCAAAATAATAAATTGCTATGTTCTCATGACATTCTGTCGTGATATCGAAATCAAAATAAGAAACATATTTCTTTTATACATCACTAGTTTTAACGTGCGACTTTTTTCGCGTAGAATAGTTACTTTGGGCAACATAATACTTACTTTTAATACCTATTTATACTCTGCTGTTTTCCACGGTTGCACCCATGCCCCGAGGAAACAGGTCAACTATAACCTTCTCCAGGAAACTATATAGGTACCAAAATATAGGTCCTTTTATATACGTTTTTACTTTAGTTTGTATTATTTTAGTATTTAAGAGTAGTTTAAGTTTGTATGTATATATATAGACGTAGATTATATAATTGTATATTATAGAAATAAATTACATAAAGTTCTGGTACCAAAACATTTCAATCTATGTAGGTGTTCATTTAAGGTTTGACAAATAACTGCGGTATTGTTCGAAAGAGTTACCGCGGCCCAGGTACACAAAAGGCTCAAGAAGGAACACAGTGGGCTTTAGTCAGTAAAAGTTTGACAGTCCCTCATGCTGTCACCCACAGCCGGAGGGGTCATCTGATGATTTCCCATCGATAAAAAAAAACTAAATTGAAACCACTGCATCCGTTCGAGAGTTATGATGCTACAGACAGACTGACACACAGACAGACAGGCACGTCAAACTTATAACACCCCTCGTTTTTCCTCGAGGTTAAAAAAAGGCTTAACAAATAAACAGACTCACATTCACATTAATTATATTAGTAAGGATTATGGCCCATCGAGTATGTTTTAAACTGCTCATAAATTTTCCAGTACATTACGTTCGTATTTTCTTTCAGTCTGCTTCAACTGGAAATATTGACGGTAATTCGTTTAAGCCGGCTTTTCGTGAAAAACATTAAAATTATCGAGTGCATCTATAATGAAAATAATTAATTCAATCGTTACTTTCAAGTGGATACATGATGTTTTTAAAATGAAACGCGTTTAATGTAGTCTGACATTAATTAATGAAGCATTTATTATTATTTAATACGTAATAAATATGCATTAACGGTTACGAAACACATTAAATAAGAAAGTTATTTATTCGGATGCATACCATGCGCACTTGATATATAGGCATTAATGAACAAACTTTGCTCGTAGACGAGCTCGTGGCTAAGTCAAAGCTGCGCGGATCGATCGATCATAAGGTTAAGCAACGCTTGGCGTGGTCAGTCCGTGGATCCACCTTGTCATAACGATTTCTTCCGTGTTTCGGAAGGCACGATAAACTGGTGGTTCTCGGCTGTCATTTGAACATCTTTGGCCGNAGTAATACGATACTTATCGCCTGTGAGCTTCAACATTTTTGATAGGTGCTATGAAACAGGCTGTCATTTGACCATCTGCAGCGGTCGTTACGGGTAAGAAAGACTGACAACCAGTCTTACCAATGGGTATCGGGTTGCCTGGCTAACTGGGCTGTGGAGGTCAGACAGGCAGTCGCTCCATGTAAAACACTGGTTCTCAGCTGCATCAAGTTAGACTGGAAGCCGACCCCAACATAGTTGGGAAAAGGCTAGGCAGATGAATGAACAAACTTTACTTGGCAATCCCAGTGACTTAACATAACAGCATAGTTGCATAGCAATAAAATAAAATTCTGCTTACATATCCTCCATAAAGATTTCGACTACCAAATAAAACCTAGCCGTTTCCTGTCTGACAATCAGCAAAGATAAACATATGGAAAATGGAAAAATATTTTATCAGAAATATCTCACAGATGTTGACTAGAATTTCATATATCTCGATTCTTTGAGTATTTCGACCTACTGCGAGTTCCTATGGGATGACAGAATATCTTTATTCTAACATTTTTGAACAAAAGTACGAGGAAGTATAGAATGTGTAATATTATTTATACTTTTAAAAGCAGTTTGCTTTGTACAGTTTCATTTCAGATGAAACGTAGGTGTCAGTGTCGAACTTCTGTTGGAGGTTGTATTGCGGGAATATAATATACAAATATGATTCTATAATGCACCATACACAGAAAGAAACAATGTCATGTCTTTGCTACGCTTTCGTAGTAGTTACTATGAAGTGACAGCTACGCTGCTACGAAATCGTAGCAACGTAGCACTTGCAATTTATTTTTAGTAAAATAAAGCTTTGTAACTTTACGATAAATATCTTAACACTTATGCTTCATTAAACTTATTTTTCTCGTCTGGACCAACTATCGTTGTTTACCGCAACTATTAGAAAAATATTTATTTTCCACTTACATCTAAATCTAGTGGTTGAAAAATAACTTATAATCAGTTTATTTATAATCCACTCGGTATAAATTCTCTACACTTGATGTAGGTGTAATCCACTTTCTACGTGATATGTCACGCTATTAAGTTGATTATTAGAATTATTTTCAGGAAAAGGAATTATAATCACAAAGTTTCTTTAATGAATAATTAAGGTTAGTTATGAAATGTAAGATAAGCATTTTCTGATATTTTATTATAAAATTTCGGAGTTAGGTTATGATTTATAGGATTTTAAATACTGCCTATCATTAGTGGTTTTTAAGCTGAATCGTTACAATAGATTTTTTTTTATATAGCAACGCTGTGTTGTACTAGCATTCTCTTAAAAATAAATATTTTTCAGTTACAATCAGCAAAAAAAATCGTTAAATACCAACAACACACAAACACATAACTACCACACAAACCCAGCATATTAACCACACAAAATTCTCAATACATAAAAAAATCGTGCAGATAAATGCAAAGAAAACCGAAAATAAAATAAAAACAATAACTTCACAGTTAAACGCAAGTCCAGACTAATTGTCGGTTAGCGTGCGAACCGGTTAGTTAAGTGTACGTCGTACAAGTTGGTGCAAGGTTTTTGCTCTTGTCACCAGTAAACTATCGCCTCGGTTCCATTTTAAATATAGCTCACGATATAATGTAATGAATATCGTTATTCCTTTTTTTACATTTTATGCTCATGCTGAAATTTGTGGTATAATGTTATAAAAGAAATACGGTAGATATAGAAAAGACTGATCGATCAACTAGCCGTTTTGCGTTGTTTTGTGTTGGGTTGATTTCTAGTCTGACCGGGTAAAGCTGAGTATCAGTATTCTACATGCAGCAACTGCCTATCTCCTTAAACCAGTTACCTGGGCAAGCCGATACCGCCAAAACTGGTTGTCAGACTAACTGGCTTCTTACCCGTAACGAAAGCCAAAGATTTTAATTTTCAAATGACTGCTAGGACTCGTCAGGTCAATTTTGCGCTAAAATAAACGCTGTTTCTTTCTTTGTTGGGGCATAAATATTTTGTATTCGAACAAAAAAGCTTATTTTTAGTATAGACAGCATTTAAGTGTGTTACAGATTAATCAAACATACATTGTATTTGTGAACCGTTAATACTCAATTCTGTATATACCAACGACAATAATGATAGCAATTAGATATCTAATTAACATCTTCCGTAAAGTTTTACACTTACGGCCATAATTACAGATAATTACCATCATTATACAGAAGACAATATTACGAGTCGCTATGCGTTTTTGAATATTTATGTTATCGACATTTTGAATATGTATGTTAAGACATTTTGATTAATGTACTCGTTAATTACTAGCAGTACCAACGAGTTGTGGTAACACAAACTTTCGAACACGAAATATAGCAGTTGCGTGATTAAAAATAAAGTTTTAAATAAAGTAAGTTTTGCATCAGTGCTGGCCTGTTTTTTGTGGGTTACAGTGTACTGGCCTTCGTGAACATCGTCTACCTCCTAAGCTTTATTGTTTTATCTTTTTCGAAATCTATTTAGCCCTGGGATAATTTTAGGGAACAATGTTTCTTTAGATGGATCACGTAAGAGTTAATGGTTAAAACCAGTTACAGAAAAGATGAGAGGTAAGCGGTTGTCTTGGTATGGGCATATAATGAGGAGGGATGAATCTCATGCAAGAAAGTGCATGTTAAGTATGAATGTAGATGGATTGAGAGGGAGAGGCAGACCAAAGAAAAGATGGATGGATTACGTGAAAGATGACATGAGTAACAAAGGAGTGAATGTCAGTATGACGAGTGACAGGGAGAAATGGAAGGAGAAAACATATTGCGCTGACCCCAAATAAAATTGGGAACAGGGCAAGAAGATGATGACGTAAGAGTTAATGGATAAAATGATCAGTAAAATGTGGTTCACAACTCCCTGTCACTGTTTTGCATAATCATAAGCAGGCAAACTGTTTGTGGCACAAAAAGGAACTTTAAGAATATATTTTTATAACTAGTTCAAACACGTTTATCTCAGGAACCACTAATACCATTTTAAAAATTATTAAATAATCTTTTTATTAGAAAAAAACTATACAGGCTACTATTTATCTAAGAAGCTAGTATCAAAATAACTCCTTTCTATTTTAAATTATTATAAAAGTTAGCTATTCATTCTTATACATGCCGATTTATCGATAAGGAACTTGTAATCAGCGATAACAGCCCTAGCCGCTCTAATACTAACCATGCCTATAAACTCTGGTATGTTAGCCTATTTCTATTATATTAAAGTAAACAAGTTATACTCGTAAATTAGCAAGAATTATTAGTAGTTTTATATAGTCATAAAAAATATTTTACTACTGTATGTTACGGGCTTAAGCCAATCTGTACCTAATTAAAGTTTGATAAGGCTTGGTAAGGATGGCATCACACTTGATGATTATGATGATGGCGTCCTGGCCGATTGTCGGCCACGGCGGCTTTTCTCATACAAGGAAATCAGCCAGCAGCGCAGGACATACAGTGTACAAGGATTTTGCGCAGACATAGGTGCAGTCCCTATTCCCTCACTCTCATAACCCGGTGGTATCACACTTATTATAGAATCGAAAGTTCAATATACATGAAGCTTCTACAATTTGTTTTTCTTTAAGAAATTTTGAACTTTATCACAGAGTTCAATGTTGTTTGGGCTACAGGAAGTTGCTTAATAAATTTAATCAGTTGACGACTTCAGCAAGTATTGAAAACACAGAGTCATCTCATCTGCCTAGCCTTTTCCCAACTATGTTGGGGTCGGCTTCCAGTCTAACCGGATGCAGCTGAGAACCAGTGTTTTACATGGAGCGACTGCCTGTCTGACCTCCACAACCCATTTACCCGGGCAACCTGGCACCCTTGGTAAGACTGGTTGTCAGACTTTCTGGCTTCTGACTACCCGTAACACACTGCCAAAGATGTTCAAATGACAGCCGGACCCACTGTTTATCGTGCCTTCCGAAACACGGAAGAACTCTGACCAATCTGAACTGATTTTTTTTTTTATTTTTTTTTTGACAAGATGGTCACCCATCCACGGACCGACCGCGCCAAGCGTTGCTTAACCTTATGATCGATCGATCCGCGCGGCTTTGACATAGCCACGAGCTCTTCTCACAACAACACAGAGAAAACACAGAGTTTTGATAAGATATCTATGATAAATCAAAATGGTTGCAAGCAATGTAGGTGTCCCTTAAAGTAGGAATCTTAAGGGTAATTTAGCAGTTTTTTGCACTGGGAATGTCGGGATGTTTACGGGCCAATAATATTGCCTTTCATATTTTTCAATAAACTCAATTAATAAAGATAGGTGTAATCCCACCCTAACTATAATATAATAATATGCATAGAGGACTGGACTGGGTTGATTTGCTACTGGTTTTTGTAATTCAAGGCAATTAAAATGGCGCTTTTGGATGTCGGTTTGAAATATTGCTTATTTTAATTGATTAAAAAAACTTACGATGATTAAAGTCAGAACTTATATGTTTTTTTGAGATTTTCTATTATATCCTTCTATTTGTTTGATATAATATGAAAGCATTGAGTGTAAAAATTGAGACTAAAAATACTTCCTTTGAAATGGTATCACATTGGAAATCTAATAACGTAAATCTCATTTAGAGTTAATGTAATTTCAGCTTCGATTACGTTTATTCTGTAGAAGTTTCCTCAGTACAGTTTGGTTCTTTGTAATATTGGTGATTTGAATAAACGGCTTTTTAAGAAACACTTTTATTTTAGCTGATTATTTTCTTGGTACAAAATTATCTAGTTATTTAATACATGTATATTAATAAAGTTTACAAATAGTATATTAATATAATAATAATAATTAATAATGAGCATCAAATTAGTCAAACTATGTATGAGCATAGATCACAATACTAACTTCTGATGAAAACCAAAAAAAAACTGGCATCAATTTCAAATTCATATAGACCACACAAACCAAGACTTTTTGTACTATCAGATAAATAAAATACTAGATATGTTTTTTAATCTACACAATAGTACTAAAACAATTAGCCAGTCTACTCACTAGCATCACAAACCTCAAACCTACATGACTCACCCAACACTGTTGTACAAAAAATAAGAAAAAAAAAATCTCGCCTTCTATATTTGAAACGTAAAATTTTCTTCACTCAAATAGCGTTGTAAGCACCTCACTAAACTGCGGGGCTGACGAACTGAGTTCCTAAAGTGCATTGCCAAGCAAAATGCATGTAACCAGTAAGGCGACATGGAGAAATATCGTACCTACTTTGGCAGTTTGCATGGAAAAGCTGTTCTTGGATTTATGTCTGGCCACCTATTTGTGAATCTACGTTGTTAGTTTGAGATTTGATTATGGAATTTGGATTGACTGTTTTTACTGATTTTATTTTTCTTTTTTCAAAAAAAGAATTAAAAAGCTGCGGCTGATTAACGAATGAAAAATATTTTAAAACACGTTCTAAAAGGGAACTACGGGATAAAACTCAAACATAACTGCCTTTAGATCCCAATCCATCATTACACTTAATTATATCTATTGTTTGCCTAACTGTTCATGTTCAGCCATTGAGACTTAAGATTTTGGTTATATAAATACCTAATAAACCTTAAAACAGATCATTGTTTATTACTTTTAATTTACTGATTAAAGTTTGTGTTATAAAATAATAAAAATACTTTTTCTATTTTGTATTGTATCTAATATTCTATTTATATTGAATCAACTGCAAGAAAAAGGTGAAACTTATTACTTAAGTACATAAAATATTACGTTAAAAATAATATTCATACTTGTAATAGATTAAATGGACTCACGTCAAGATTGTCACAGTTGGGGTCTGAATACGCGACCTTTCTCGTTCAATGCCCCACGTAGTTCTTAAGACGAATCAATTAGTAAAAATTCTTTTGTAAAAATATTAAACACATTATATTTTTGTGTCCCCAATTATTAAGCCGTATAAGTATCTAAATAAACGAAATATTATTGTCATTTTCTTTTATATGTTATCTTTTCAAATCTTTTTATTCTGACCGTATGTAGCTTAAGGCGTCGCGACGCCTACTCGCTTATACGTGTTTTTCATTTACGCTGACGGAATAAAAACTTAAAATTGTGGTTCAAAATAGAGACTAAAACTTGTACTAGGTACTTACTTAATTATTCATTATGAGGGGTCCGTGCCATTAATTTGTACAATTAGTTATTGGAATTCGTAAATAAAGTAATGGAACCAAACCAAAATGTACTTGTACCTATAGACAAAACAAGACTGTTAAATAAGTAAAAAAACTTTTATTTCTTTAATCGAAGAAGAAGAAAAGAGAAATTAAACAATATGTTCAAAATAATCAACATAATACATGACACCTATCATAAATGAGTTAAAAAAAATTAAATCAAATTATTAAATCATTTACGACACAAAGCGCCATTTTAGGCACCCCGCAAACTTGAAGCATAGTTTGGTAAGTAATTCGGGAGTATTAAGCAAGCGGTGTCTAATGAGGCCAACGTACCGAAGCTAATTTGAGCCGCAACTTGATTTGTTATTATTACTTGCCTACTTGCCAAGTGGTTGTAGATAATACGTTGATATAAAGTAAATACGTGGGTAATTTAAATTGTAAGGAGGCACATTGTGTTAGATCATTCTCTTCTTCATAATTTTTTTGCCGTTTATCAAGGACAAGCTACTTCTTATCCGTGTGCGCAGAGTTGTAGTATAGTGGGTAGTCCCATGGAATACAAGAGAAGCAGCTACCAGATCACACTAACATTATAATTGTGAAAGTTTGGATGTAATGATATTTTATTTTCCACTCTGGTACACAGTCTCTCTATTTCTCACAATCACACAGTAATATAGTAATACTGTGAAGTTGTATGAAAATCCATTCAAGTTTATACGAGTACATGTAGTGTAGCATAGAAGAACACATACGTTCCATTTTATCCTGGTGTGGTAAGTACCTCCAGGATGTTGGTAAAACTACGGATAGAAAAAAACATCTATAATTTCAGTAGGTACCTACTTCAAAATCTAATGTATCGACAAAAGTAACATAACAATACATGACGCATCACATGATAACACGTAGCTTGCTCTCCATACAACATCGACTGAGTGGTTAGTAAATATGTATTTTTCAATTTCAAGCATGATATGAACTGCTAGCTTATAAAACTGTGGATAATAGAATATTTGGCTAGTATGAAGAAAGTTAGAACATAGATTTAAACAGATGGTTTCTATCTAAATTCATGTGCAATAATAGTATAATGGAATCTTCCTCCATTTCTTTTAGACGCATTTGTACGGAAAAGAGTTGTAGTTTCACGTATCTATTTATCAGCAGTAAATTGAATTAAAATGTCTTTGATACAGACATTACATTGTAAAATAGATTTTCAACCTTAACACAATAGTGGAACGTTAATATTCGATTGGTAAAATTTGTCTGATTCGAATAGGTTTACCTGTTGTCGTCTGTATATAAAATAGTCTGTGTATGTACTAAGTTAATTCTTTAAAAAAAAAAGCAATTTATTAAAGCCTTCCAGGTCTAAAACGTCTCAACTCCCAAAACAAAATATTAAAGAAATTAGCATTCACGTCTCACTCTCACATTTATCAACGTCCCCTCTTCCTTTCTAATTACGTTCACAAAATACTGTCGTTAAGTTACAAATCTCTTAACACTACTGCTTAAGTTGGGGCCAATATTGGTGTTAATGTTGGAACCATCTGGCGCCCCCATCCGTCGTGCCGTGATGATAATAATCGAGTGAAACGAACGCGGGCTATTCTTTGCCCTTTAAATAATGTGTTATGTTAAGGCGGAGTGTATATTGAAGATGGACTATCAAATATTATTTGTGATGATTTTTTTCTTGGAAAAAAAAATCTAAAAAAAAAATGTTTTTATGTAAAAATACGTAGGTAATTTATAGATGTAATTATTAATAAAAAATGCAGCTATAGATGAAGTAACCGATAAATTTTATATTGTGTGATTTCATTCTCCATTGCACAAAGCCACTATTTTATTAAAATCACTGTTTGTAGCCGTTAAATTAAATAATTGGTGTGTTAACAAAAATAATTACGACATATCATGGCGAATAATGATGGTCAATATAGCGTGTAAATATTGGCCGCAAATAATTTGTTAAATATCAAATTAACTTTATTTACACAAAATAGAATTAAATTTCATTGAATAGCTTCAACGTGGAAATGTTTAATTAACACAATTGCAATTATTTAATTTCATTTTGATTAAATAATTTCAATTAATTTTGTGAAAACAATGTAATTGATATTTGGACAGCTGTTTGTTTTTTACTTATCAACCAAGCTAACCAACCTAGGCATACAAGACATCAAAAACTTATAACCAAGTCAGTAGGTATTTAGCTCAGGGTGATAGTGGAACCACAAATAACAGTTTTCAAAAACGAAAACATAGTCAGTTTGTTTTAATAATTGCTGCACAGTACTTTCATAAGCAATAGCAAACCATTTTTTTTTTTTTAAATCTGCAATTCGTACAAAACAAAATGAATTCGAAATTCCGCCAACACAAAAGCGCTCCCCCTTAAACTGTACATTCGTAGTCGCAATATTCGTTGCACGTCGTTTGCAGCCCGCCTTGAGAAGTAGTGTGTCACACCTAAATATATAACACAATACATCGCTACTAATATTATAAAAATGCGAATGTAACTCTGTCTGTTTGTCTGTCTGTCTAACAAAAACACATGTGAAAATTACCACTCCGATTTAAATGAGTTTTTTGTACAAAGATAGTCTAGAGCCTGAGCAAGAAAATAAGCTATATTTTATCCAGGTGTGGTAAGATTTTTTCCTAGACGCAAGTAGTAGTCAAAAACCGACAGGGCGCGATCAAACCAAAATACTAAAGTACTAGGACAGCATAACTTACATGAGTATAACAATCCCCGAATTTTTAACTGATCCCCATGTACCAGGACTGCATAAATGCATACATGTAGTAAATCCCTCGGGACGCGAGTAAATCCGCGTGGCACAGCTAGTTAGTTATATATAACTTACAAGTGTTGCTATTATCGGAGGGGGAATATTCTAAACGCCCAATTTTGTTGTCAAATCTCGTCTATAAATTAAACAATATTCTTTTATTAAAATTTCTTAGAATCTGTCCGGGATTTGTTTTTGTTTTGTTTGTTTACTAACAGTGAATAAAGTTTTTTTGTATGGCTATTTATAGTTTAGTAGGAATCATTGCTATCTCAATATTGGTAGCTTTCAAGATAATGGGTTCCTAAATCTGCTATTTATATTTTTCCATCAGCTTTCTACATTCACTATTTGACAAATTAAATGACTTCAACTAAATCGGCTCATGCATACTGTAAAAATAATTAGTAGCACAGCGGTTCAAATTAGTTAACATACATACAAGAAATAAGTAAGCGCTTAGTGGAGTACATTCGTGACCAAAAGACTAGCCTATACTTCGATCAAAGAATTTGCATTGCCATGATGCGGATGAATTTTTTACTACTTAATTTTAATTAAATTTATACTTCTTGTTTTTTTTGCTTTATTTAGTAACTTTCGTTTGTACTTATTATGTAAATAACTGTATACATTTTTGTTGTAAATAAGTAAAAGAACACATATATCAGGTGATAAACACACAACCCTCCTTTACATGACACAGTCGGGTAAACTACTAGATATTACTATAGAGGTTTAGAAGTGCATACCTATGCATCTCCTTCACATACTGATATTATTAATGCGAGCCCAGGTGCTCGAGCAAGCTGCACTAAAATACTTTAAGGCTTAATGAGAAATTATACCTAACGGTGTACGTAGAACTTTGGTACACTAGATTGTGTTATATGATAGTGATAGATAGATAAAACGTCTATTCAGCACAAACAAAAACATGCAAAGATATTTAAATTTACAATCTATACTAATATTATGAAGTTGAAGAGTTTGTTTGTTGAGTTTGTTCAAGCAAGAACGCGCTAATCTCAGGAACTACTGGTCAAAAATATCTTATTCCAATACGCGTAGTAGTTCGCACGGGACGCGGGTGCAACCCCTGGCGGCAGCTGGAATTAAATAAATCTCTTTTGAAATTATAAAAAAAACTTTAAATATTTATAAACTACCTACTATACAATTCATACATTTAAAGTCTAAACAATTTTCTGAAATTAATAGCACATAACAACAAGCAAAATATAATAAAAATAAACCATTAAATTCTGCCATTTAATCCTAAGACTAATCATAATACCACGCTCTTAATTAATATCAATAAAACTGATTAATTAATTGTACGACCGAGCACTTAGAATGGGCCTTTTGTTCTTCATAATTTCGTGTTTGACTTGTAATTAGTAATCAGTGATATCGACGAATTTTAATTAAAGTAAATAGGATTTATATTGGAGATATTGAAGCTTGGCAATTTATGAACAAGATTTTTTTGAATTTAAATTTACTATGAGTCGCGTGCCGATACAAAGAGATTTAAGATCTTCGATTACCTAGACAAAAAAAATACTATGTAACCAACTCCGGACCCTTAACAAATTCCTTGCCAATTTTATGTCATTTGTTTGGGTCACAAATATTCAAACATATATTATTCACATTATAATAATAGTCTAGTTTATCACATTCAGTAGTTGCATCAGGATGGAATTTGGTGTGGACAAATGTGCAGTCATGCATGTAAAGAGAGGGGAAATTGTAGAATCTGAGGGAGTTCAACTCTCAGATTCTATAAACCTGAGATCACTCTCCGCAAATGATACCTACAAATACCTGGGTATGGCGGAGGGGTTAGGCATCAATGTGGCTGACATGAAGCAGACACTGAGGGAGCGATTCCTTGGCCGCCTGAATAAGGTTCTTAAAAGTTCCTTATCGGGTGGCAACAAGGTTCGCGCCTTTAATGGTTGGGTCATGCCAGTCCTGATGTACTCCTTCGGCATACTCAAGTGGACTCANCTGAGGGAGCGATTCCTTGGCCGCCTGAATAAGGTTCTTAAAAGTTCCTTATCGGGTGGCAACAAGGTTCGCGCCTTTA
>NWSH02000535.1:12276034-12294195 GCA_002382865.2 Heliothis virescens
AGAGAGACTGAGCTGCGGCCTGCGAGACTTGGGTTTTTTACAGGATGTTTTTGATGGCATTAGTATATACTAATATTATAAAGAGGTGAAGTTGTTTGTAAATTTGTAAGTTTGTTTGTAGGGGGATATCTCTGAGAGTGATGAACCGATTTTTAAAATTATTTCACCATTCGAAAGCATTATCCACAAATTACATATTATGGCTATCTTATACCCGGGTGCGACTATCAGTAATTCCCTCGGGACGGGAGTGAAACCGCGGGAAAACGTTTAGTAATATATAAATTAAACAATCAAATTAAGCGCTCCTATAATCTCGACCCACTATGTAAAACAGATAATATGAAGAACAAAAGTACATAGTGAAGCGTTGAACATTTAACCCATAGCGCGATTACAGTAAAAGACAAGAGAATCCACGGGAATTACCGAGTTAACAATATTCTGTCACGCGTCAAATGGAACGGTAGGTAAGGTCAAACGCCAGACAGGTGGCATGCCACAGAAAAGTTAAACGAACAGAAAGTCCACTCGTTCTACATCATTTTACTTACGTTACTTTTTTTTTCAAATAAGTAAATTAAAATAACAGTTTGTTGTATTGGTAGGAAGTTTGTGTACCTTTTCTTCTTTAAAGCGATAACACTATGAACTTGTAAAATTGGGTCGTTCTTAAAGGTGCTGTCTTTTTGTATTTACCGACGTGAAAAGAGCTAAGTTAAATGGCAAAGGGCTAACGTTTGGTTCTCATACTCAGAGATGAGTAACAAAGATGTGTATTTACGAAGGTTATATCTAAAACCAACGTGCTCAATAGGTACGTAATACTGTAAGTAGGTATAGTTTGTACAATAAACAGTTACATCGTGTATACGTTGAAACTAAATTGTGCTAAGTTTGTACGTGTACAGTACCTTACCACCTACTAAGTCTTAATTATACAATGCATAACACGGTAAACATAGGTGGAGTTTATTGATACACATGTTCCCGCCAGTGGTTTCACTCATTTCCCACATCCCAATATAAACCAGCCTAAATTATATAATGATGACTTCGTTGACGCAATGGCCGATCTGATGGTCCCGGGTTCGATTCCCGGTACGTTCAACATTTGTGTGATAAGCATGTTTGTTGGCTGTGGACTGGGATTTTACATAATATGTATCAATTTATAAAAATATATACTCTATTATAAATATGTAGTTTATCAGTCATAACACAAGCTTACCATGGGGCTGGCTAACCAACCGTATGTGAAACGGTGTCCCGACATACAGTACTTATATTAGGTCTAGGCTTCGGTATAGGCTATTTTTTATTGCATAGGGTAGTTTTTCTAAGAAAGAGGAATAACCACAATTATCCGTTACTAAAACATTCGCGTTTATAATATAAGTTCTATTTTAAAGTTGACCTACTGTCATCTCCCTGTATAGTGAATACTTCAGACAGGTGCGTCGTAATAATATATGAGCTGTGTCGAGGTCAGCCCTGCACTCCATCAAATCTTTTGTGAAAAATTGCGTGCCACCCAACGGGGTCCACTACATAAATAATAATTACTATCTCCATTGCTTTTATGGTTTTAATTTGACTTTTCTAAGCACACTTTACTTTTTCATTAGTTCTACTTTTGAAACTTGTTTCAAATGTAATAAAATTTTAATGTATCTAATTTGAAATATTCAGACGAATTTGAAGTCTAAAATGAAGAGACATTAGAAATATAATGTTGTTATTGCACTTAATCTTCGAGGTACAGTCCAAAGGAATGAGAAAGCTAATGAGTGGACCGTCAGACGAGATCAGCCATCCTACGTGAGATTTCCTGGGATCAACAGTCACTTTAGACAAAAAAATATATTACTTTAAGTAAATAAATGGTGGTCATTCATTTCAGATTCCAGACTTAAAATCAGCATTCGACTTACGCTTCAATACTCTATCTTTTACCTTCAGATAATCAAGCATCAGCTATCTAAAACACTATCTAAGAAGCATAAAAAAGTTACTGTTATTTGCATATTTTATAATCAAATCATGACAATTTTCCAATCATAAAGTAACTTCAGACAGAGAAATATGAAAGAAAAAGACTTGCCGACCCCAAAAAAATAGCTATGAAGGCAGAAGGGTGATGGACCTTTAAAATATGGAGATCACACGTTGCAATGCTGTGTAATATAATATTGTTTTACATAAAACGAAAGAAAAATATTATGGAGAAAGATCGCAAAAAATAATACAAATTTTGTTCAGAGTCGGTAAATAAAGAAATAGAGCCTATTGAAAATGTCAGCCATTTATATTTTTTGCAGATTGATGTTTTAGTTTTTTGAGTAGAATTTATGTTTTTGTTTCATCTTAAGATCTTTTACTTTGCATGTTTTTGTGTCATCAAGAAAGATATTACTCTGTCAAGATTTCAACCAATGGTTGAGACATCTTAAGAAATTTATTGTAGAAAAATACCCTTTGAAAAACTATGTCTACCAGTATTTTATCACAGAACACTAAAATATATTCCACTTTTTATGTAGACAGGCTCAAGAGTTATTTAGTATACAGATACACAAACAAAAAGTGCCCTTATTTTGAAACTAAAGGCAGAATGTAATAAGATGTCAAGCAATAATACACTAAATCACACTGCATAAATAATATACGTTATTATTACATTCCCACAGAAAAATTACGATCAAACTGAAAGGAAAATAACAACACGTTTTCTTGCAAAATCAAAGAAATAAACTTTTAAAGTAAACAGATAGGTTATTTATTTTTTAAGTAATATACGAGCGTTTTGTTTTATTTTAATAAGCTTGTCTTCATAAATTTTAGGATGAAATCTATCGAGGGATCAAGTAAAGCTAACAACAGCAATGTTATAGGACACGAGATTATCGATGTTCTGTTTGCTCATGTCTCCCTAAGAGCATGTTTACGAAATAATTTCATCGATCAATCACTCACCCAACCCCAATTTTGATTGATAACTTTTTATTTTCCACGGGACGATTGACGCATGTTTCACAAGTAACAAATTCATACACATTTTTTATTGGATTCTCATTTCAAAATGAGTTATGACATTCAAAAATGGAATTCGAGATTATTCCTAGAAAGCCCAAAAAAACATTTTTGTTAATGTAAAACTCCGCAAAAACGGAAAATAAGCTGTAAAAATTGTCAAAACAAGCGTCAGAACTTTAAATTACTGACAAAAAAAAATGTTCGTTGTGAACATTTGTGTGGAATGACGTAATATCGTGTAAAATATGGGCACACGTGGCGTGGTGTGCGTGACGCCCCTTGTTCTGCTTTATTAGCTTTACAAACGCTTTGGGCGTTATGTACTCCTGGTACCTGCCTAGTTGAATAAATATTTTTTTGTACATGTTTTGTTCCCTTAGTATAATTAATTAATTTACATTACTTTATAGCTGGTGTACAAACATGATGAAAAGTATTTTTTTAAATTAAAGTTAAGATCAATATTCAACTTGAAATAATAACAAAAAATAATAAGTCTGAAAAACAATTATGATCCTCAATGTTTTCTTAAAACTGTAGTTACCTAGTTCACTATTTTCCATACCAAAGAAAATCAATCTCAATAATATTCAAGCAACAGCTAAAATTTTTCTCCTCTACTATAACCCACTACACCACCACGAATAATCCTCATGCCAAATCAGGAGCGTGTCAAAAATTTCCTGCTCAAATCTCGTCACACCGCAACTGTGGTGTGGAGCTCAAAAACTTTAAATTACAAAAAACACTACTGTGTTGCCAACGTACGATGCGTGAAAGTCCCTTTGTCCCGGTTATTATATCATACGCGGTTAATTGTCCCGACAACTGACGCGTGCTACTAGCGACAGTGTTTTGTTTATTTTTAAGTAGCTCTCTATTTTTTTAATTAATTAGGCCTTATTAGGGCTGTGAACGGTATGTTGTAGTGTGGATACAGGATGACACGTTATTTATTTATACACAAAGTGTGTCGTTGACTTTTTATTATGGTTATGCATCATGTGTCTTTTCTTTTGAACTTTGTAAAGTTGCTGTGAAACTGAGTCGACTCGATGTCAATATTGTAACGTTTTCTGATATGACCGATAAATGGGCAGTAAGTATACTAAAGTTTTGTCTGTTTTCTCAGAGGCTTTTTACATATCCTTAAGGACTAGAACAACAAAACTTTGACACAGCAGATGACACAAAGAAGGGAAAATTTAAATCTCGAGCGTATTTCACCGTTCAGTATTATGGAACATGATCATCACATTTTGACACGACGTGTACAATTAAAACCGATTTTGTGTAATCAATCACCGCGGTAATCGACCGCAACCTGTATAATGACGTCACAGTTCAGTATTCTAAACTGTCATGGCGTTTTGACAGGTGAGTACGTCATTTGTAGCGATGGGATTGTCAATTTGAATGTAATATTTGTACTGGGGTAAGTCTGGTATGATATAACTACTGATATTATTTAGATGGATATAGTTTTGATGACCATTATGATAGATCAACTTGAAAAAAATCGAAATCTGTTCGAATTTTATATTGACTTACAGGTTCCTGGGTACAAAGAATCAAAAATATAGTATACCATATTACATACATTGTGTTTCTGAAGTCACGGTGTCTATACATTTTACATTTTAAAATTATACCAATAACTTTTCTCCTTTAGCTCCGAACACCATTCCTTTGTTTTAAGTAACTGGAATCCAAGCAAACGATATTAGCACGTGACCTTTATGAAGAATATCTTTAATAAGGTCAGCAGATGTCGTTGTTATACGTCCGTTCTTGACTTCCCTGTCACCCTTTCGTTAATCATTCACCATTTATTCTGTCTAAAGGTCAATTTAATAATACCAAAAATAAGCAGAATGTACGGTTTATTAGCAAATACTCTAATTTAGGGGATATTGCCGGAAAATTGCTTAATCAAATCCAAATTAAATTCAAAATTGGTTAAAATTAAATCTCCAACAACTTTATTAAAACTATATCAATTTTACTCGTCGAATATTGAGAGGTAAACTTTTCGTAACTATTAATAGGACTACAGAGTATTTGACGTCATTGAAAATACCTTCCGTATATTTCGATACGAAATCTATATCAAAGGAATACCTTTTCCAATTATCAAAAACTTAATTACCGAACCGGGAACGCTACATACGTTTCAATTTGGCCTAACAGTACAGAGGTATAACCGTAAAGTTTTATTGTAACTCGTTAGATCCTATTAAACGGTGCTATTGGACTTGCAACTTTGGAAAATGTTAAAGGTTTTTGAAATGTTTGTGTTGATTTTTGGGATTTTGGTTTAGATTTTTAAATCCATATAGGTTTAGTGTTTGGATAGTGAGTCTTTTGTATATAGTTTAATAGTCTAACACAAGGCAATAGGCCAGTTAGTTTGGAGTGTTAATTACTCAATAGATTGACAATGAAATTGCATTAGACTAGGTTATCTTTCGAAATTAACCTAGGTAATGCCATTTATTTTGATTGCAAACAATAATACTCTAGTATGCAAGTCGCTTTCAAAGCAAATTAGAGAAAAAGTAACATCCAAGTTAGAAGCACGAACTCTCCGTTTACTTAATCATCAAAAATTAAAGAAGTTAAAAAATATACTCACTAATAAACGCCAAGCAAGCTGGCAAGAAACTGTAGCCTTCCACTTAAACATTTAACTTGTGAAAAGTGGGCGAAAATGAGTCGCGACCCAATTTCCTGAATTTTTGGTTCACGCTAGTGAAATTTTCTAATGTTTTGTTCCTACATGTAAGAACCTCTAATATTATTGCTAATGGTAACTGTTTTTGGTGATACAGATTTTTATGTAAAATTACTTTTATCTTTTAAATATTTTGTATTACTGATAAGACTGCTGTTGTGTCTTTCAAAATATTATAAGTCACATTTTCAAGAGAAATCTCTTCCAGAAATGTACGCGTGTAGGTCTTACATTAAAATTATAACTTAAAATATAAATATTTGATTTTTTACCGTCGTATTTGGGCCATGAACTTCCTACGTCGACAACTCATATAAGACCATAAACGCCTACGTCTTATAAACCAACCAATTTTAAGACGAAGACGTACACACTGGAACTCATGAATAAACTCAATGTCATAACTTGGCTCGAAGCATAATGTGGATTTACGATGCCTGGAATGTGTATTATCACATAAAGAAGCCTGTTCCCACCGCCTATGGTATGAGCACTTACACCAATTTGGAAGGGCAATCAAAGCGGTGTCGATTCTGTCAACACGACCCGTTCATATCGATTCCAGAACTCTTTTGTTTTGTTTTTCATTCAACTGCGGAAAATGTGAAGATTTGAACTGAATATTTTTGTGTTTTTTTTTATTTTGTTGGAATTAATAAGGAAGCATTTAATGTTCAGTTATTGAGACATAAATATGATGGTGTACATTTAATAGTGTGTGATACTTTTTTTTTAAACAGCAACAACAAGAGACCAGTTAGAATATATCCAATTATTAAACTTTACACAACTGAAATATTATAATAGCTGCGTGAGCCTTCGTACCATAATCTACTGCTGAAAATAGGCTTCTTGCAGGTGGTTTCACAACGGGAGTTTGTAGTAAGAGGTGAAAGTTGATAGCTTCACGATGTACTAGATAGACGATGCTAAATAGTTTCGCGCTTATCTAATTTTACGAAATATTCTCCAGAGTTACTGGAACGACTCAACAAACTTTTTCGCTAGTAAAGTCCCTTATGTTTGCATAAAATACAGACGCAAGTTCATAGACACAAAACGATTACATCAATCGATATGAAAGAAATACCGCTTTTTCTAGTGCAGTACCAATTCCGTAAAGTGACATAGGAGTGCAACATCGACACATCAGTTCTACAAAATCGATACAGCTCAAAGTAACAGCTATATTTTCGTGTTTCGTTGTCGATTTCCCTCGACACATTTTTGCGATCCCGCTGCATTTTGTATCGAATATGTTACGCTAGTGAATCGATTTAAAAACAAAGGCAGCATCGACACAGAATTGCTACTGACACGTTAGCGGAAGCACTCAACAACTTTTGCTGTGCCGTGATGCGTTTATCGATTATATTGTGGAATTACTCGCCGTTTTCCGCGGTTTTACCCGCATAGTACAAAATTTGAAAAAACCGGCCAAGTGCGAGTTGGACTCGCGCACGAAGGGTTTCATACCATTGTATACCTATGAAAAATGAACGTATCTATTACCTACAACTACTAACTTAATATTTTTTATTTTTTTGTATTTGTTATTATAGCGAAAAAATTTCAGCTTTCTAGCTATCACCGATTATGAGATAAAGCGTGGAGACAGGGAGACAGACAGACAACGAAGTCTTAGTAATAGGGTCCCGTTTTACCCTTTGGGTACGGAACCCTAATTACCTTATGTTCATTAAACAGTTGGAGTCCATCTCGTACAGGTGACTAGACAAAATAATAATCATCGCTTGGTCAGAAATATCTAAGGCATAAGTCCTTACAATTTAATCCGATTCATCTATCTTCTTTCTGCGGTTTTAAATGCAAAATCGAAAGTCTCGAAAAATTTGTAAAGAAAATTATCTTATGTTCATTAAGAAGTTTCAATTTATCACGCACACAGATAACCAGACCAAATAATAATCATAGTTTAATCAGAAATATCTAAGGAATGAGTCTTTACAATTTAATCTGACTCTATCACTTAAATAATGGTCCATTGACATATAAAAAATACAATACTTACCTAACGTCCATTAATTTCATAAAATATAACTATACAAGACTTACCTAAGTGTGCGTAAGTTCTTGTAAAATATTACAACTGCACTTCAATGCACTATCTTCAGCGTCTGGTCTGTATCGTAATTCGATTATCTGAACTATACTTACAATGCGCTTCAATCTAAGATACCATTATTGTTCACGTTTCGAGCTTTTAGACGATTAGTTGATTCTAATGCTTAGTTAACCTACATACTATCTATGAACATAGTGATTAATTCAACTTACTAAGTCCTGTAGCATAGATCCGTTGATTTCGGTTAAGAAAACCTAACGATTTTGTTTTTTCTTTATTAAGTTGAATTTAAGGTTATGAATACTCCTTTTTGTTAATTATTACCAATTAGCCAAGCTACTGCCTAACACGATGTGAGGTAATTGATGTGTTACCGGAAAAAGCATTGAAAAAATACCATGTTGGTACTTGAATTTTTTCTATACCAGTTCCATATAATATTCGTAAACAATAACTAAACCTTTTTTTTATATCGATGGGAAATCATCAGTTTGACCCCTTCCGCTGTGGGTGACAGCGGAAGGGAGTGTCAGACTTTTACTGACTAAAACCCACCGTGTTCCTTCGGGAGCCCTTTGTGTGCCAGGGCCGCGGTAACTCTTTCGAACAACCCGCAGCCCTGACGGGCTCTACAATAACTAACCCACACATTTTAATTAAGTTAAGTTTTAATCACAACCAAACCATTATTAACTAACATCGAACAAAATAAAAGCTGAAGTAAAAACCAACGAGTAGGCCGACCGACCCACGTTTACTTGAAACACAAGCTTTGTGTCAATTCAAACAGAACTTAATGATGTTGTGGCCAACAAAAAATGTTTAAACGTCGCTCCGATGAGTTTTACGGTTTTTCTGCCTGTGTATTAAATATTTGAGGTTTTACTAGCTGTTGCCCGCGACTTCGTTCGCGTGGAATAGTGACTTCCGGCAATTTTTTGGTTTTAACCACATAGATTGAATATGTCCGGAATAAATTTATTTTTTATTTTTATTTTTTGAAATAAAAACTATCCTATGTCCTTTCTCAAGTTCCAAACTATGTCTGTACCAAATTTCACACAAATCGGTTCAGTAGTTTAGGCGTGAAGAAAAGACAGACAGACAGACAGACAGGGTTACTTTCGCATTTATAATATTAGTTTGGATAGTTTGGATGTTAGAGCTAATCAGTACTTTATATTACAAAGGTCAAGAGCTTTTTAGTTTTTTCACAAACTAGGTAAGTATTTGTAAGACCAGCTGATTCACCGATCGTTTTTTTTATGTGTGACTAAAAACCAGCCACGCAACGGTTTCATGTGTCATCGTTTGAACCTTGTAGTCAATTGTTTGCCGTCGCGCGTTTACGCCCGTCTAAAAATCCGCTAGTGTGAAAGCGCTGTTAGTATTAATTATAACTACCAATACTATTTATCGTTGTCTTATAGTCAGTGATAATGAACAATTATTAAGGTACTTAGAAAATTAAAAGGTATATAACATCATTCTATTACAGGAAGAAAATTGACAATGATCATTACACAGAACGGTAATTTAAAAACATTGATCCTCTATTTTCTCCATAATTAAAAAAATATTTTTTAATCACCGCTGCATGATAATAGCCTACAATTAACAATTAAAAATGTATTAAAATTGTAATTAAAGTGATATTGTGGGGTTTACTAATTCAATGTAAATCGCTGTATAGCAATCACGCGCGATCAATGATTAAAATATTCAAGTTGAACGTCACGTTCATGAATTTTCACTAGTAACATTAGTTTAATACATAACCTACATTACTGCCAAGTTTTATCTAAATCCCTTCAGTAGTTTTTGCGTGATAGAGTATCAAAAATACGTACATACTTATCCATCCAAACCACTTTACAAACGTTAGTATTTAATTTTATAGTATTAGTTTGTATGTATACAAAAAAGTTTTGAGTACCTTAAAACACTTATGAACAACTAAAAAAAAACAATTTCTTACCGTTGAAAAGAAAGCATTTAATTAAATAAAATATTTTAATCACCGCTGCATGATAACAGCCTACAATTAACAATTAAAAATGTATTACAATTGTAATTACAGTGATATTGTGAGGTTTACTAATTCAATGTAAATCGCTGTATAGCAATCACGCGCGATCAATGATTAAAATATTCAAGTTGTACGTCACGTTCATGAATATTCACTGGATTACCGACTGTCACGAATAATTTGCAATGTGTACCTAAATCACCTTTTTAGGGGATAGCGTTGGTAGGTCGTAGTTTATGGAAAAAAGAAAAATAAATTAGTTTTAAAGAATTCATAACAAAAAAACGCGATATAACTTTACCCAAGAATATTTCAGTTTAATTCAAATCTAGAATTTAAAAACTTGATTGCTTTCTTGGACTGTTAGGCTAGAATATAACCGCCCCGGTTTTTCACAAGTGTAAGTAAGAAATAATTTTTTTTTCTTCATAAATCCCTCTCTATATTGGTGAAAATGGCAAGAAAACTAGTATTCTTTATTATTAATTTGAACAATGTAAGACTTTGTTACACCTACAACAGATTTTATGATTATTTGTAAGTAGTCTACTAAATTTTATCTTTTTACTAAAAGACAAAGATTTTTTAATGTAAGGAAATGCTAAAGTCAAGTCCCATTCGTGGTATAAGTTTAGCTAACATAAATAAACGTCTTTGTAACTAAGCGGAGATTACACTGAGATTAAAGTATGGATTTATTTATTATACAATACGATCTAGAAATGGTATTTAGTTTCCTTATTGAATCTATTAGATTTTGGGTGCATTTTTCTAACAAACATAAAAAGTAAAATATACGTACATACATACATCCTCACAAACTTACGCATATTTATAATTAAGACGTACGTACACCAAAAAAATTTGAGAACCTTAAAACACTGATAAGCTTCTTAAAAAAAATAACCAATTTCTTACGGTCAAAAAAAAAGCATTTTATTTAAATAGCATTTTTATAAAACAACTTTAAAATACCGAACATTTATTTTACTTAACATCAATCACTCTTCAATATTATTCTGCGCCACCAAACTACCAACCTAAAATCATTCGAACCTGAATTTACACACTTCATAAATAAAATATGTTTTTAGAGTTCAAATGTGACACTAAGCTGTCGCTACGTACCTATGACTTTGGCATAAATATTTCACTAGAAGACTTAAGTATACCTGTGTGGAGCTATCGTCTAAGGAATACATTTATCTATCACGTAGGTATAAATTTACATTTTCTTCGACGTATATTCATATAGAAGTTGTGTGAATACTTTTGTCTGTAGTGTCACTTGTGTTATTCACACATGATAGAACACATAAGTATAGGTTATTAACTTTTCTTAAATTGAATATAAAATATAAAGTACTAGCTTCTGCCAGCGGCTTCACCCGCTTCCCGAGGGAACTATTTCCCTTACCCGGATAAAAAGTTATATGTTGTTTCTCAAGGTCTATTCTATCANTTCGCATTTATAATATTAGTTTGGATAGTTTGGATGTTAGAGCTAATCAGTACTTTATATTACAAAGGTCAAGAGCTTTTTAGTTTTTTCACAAACTAGGTAAGTATTTGTAAGACCAGCTGATTCACCGATCGTTTTTTTTATGTGTGACTAAAAACCAGCCACGCAACGGTTTCATGTGTCATCGTTTGAACCTTGTAGTCAATTGTTTGCCGTCGCGCGTTTACGCCCGTCTAAAAATCCGCTAGTGTGAAAGCGCTGTTAGTATTAATTATAACTACCAATACTATTTATCGTTGTCTTATAGTCAGTGATAATGAACAATTATTAAGGTACTTAGAAAATTAAAAGGTATATAACATCATTCTATTACAGGAAGAAAATTGACAATGATCATTACACAGAACGGTAATTTAAAAACATTGATCCTCTATTTTCTCCATAATTAAAAAAATATTTTTTAATCACCGCTGCATGATAATAGCCTACAATTAACAATTAAAAATGTATTAAAATTGTAATTAAAGTGATATTGTGGGGTTTACTAATTCAATGTAAATCGCTGTATAGCAATCACGCGCGATCAATGATTAAAATATTCAAGTTGAACGTCACGTTCATGAATTTTCACTAGTAACATTAGTTTAATACATAACCTACATTACTGCCAAGTTTTATCTAAATCCCTTCAGTAGTTTTTGCGTGATAGAGTATCAAAAATACGTACATACTTATCCATCCAAACCACTTTACAAACGTTAGTATTTAATTTTATAGTATTAGTTTGTATGTATACAAAAAAGTTTTGAGTACCTTAAAACACTTATGAACAACTAAAAAAAAACAATTTCTTACCGTTGAAAAGAAAGCATTTAATTAAATAAAATATTTTAATCACCGCTGCATGATAACAGCCTACAATTAACAATTAAAAATGTATTACAATTGTAATTACAGTGATATTGTGAGGTTTACTAATTCAATGTAAATCGCTGTATAGCAATCACGCGCGATCAATGATTAAAATATTCAAGTTGTACGTCACGTTCATGAATATTCACTGGATTACCGACTGTCACGAATAATTTGCAATGTGTACCTAAATCACCTTTTTAGGGGATAGCGTTGGTAGGTCGTAGTTTATGGAAAAAAGAAAAATAAATTAGTTTTAAAGAATTCATAACAAAAAAACGCGATATAACTTTACCCAAGAATATTTCAGTTTAATTCAAATCTAGAATTTAAAAACTTGATTGCTTTCTTGGACTGTTAGGCTAGAATATAACCGCCCCGGTTTTTCACAAGTGTAAGTAAGAAATAATTTTTTTTTCTTCATAAATCCCTCTCTATATTGGTGAAAATGGCAAGAAAACTAGTATTCTTTATTATTAATTTGAACAATGTAAGACTTTGTTACACCTACAACAGATTTTATGATTATTTGTAAGTAGTCTACTAAATTTTATCTTTTTACTAAAAGACAAAGATTTTTTAATGTAAGGAAATGCTAAAGTCAAGTCCCATTCGTGGTATAAGTTTAGCTAACATAAATAAACGTCTTTGTAACTAAGCGGAGATTACACTGAGATTAAAGTATGGATTTATTTATTATACAATACGATCTAGAAATGGTATTTAGTTTCCTTATTGAATCTATTAGATTTTGGGTGCATTTTTCTAACAAACATAAAAAGTAAAATATACGTACATACATACATCCTCACAAACTTACGCATATTTATAATTAAGACGTACGTACACCAAAAAAATTTGAGAACCTTAAAACACTGATAAGCTTCTTAAAAAAAATAACCAATTTCTTACGGTCAAAAAAAAAGCATTTTATTTAAATAGCATTTTTATAAAACAACTTTAAAATACCGAACATTTATTTTACTTAACATCAATCACTCTTCAATATTATTCTGCGCCACCAAACTACCAACCTAAAATCATTCGAACCTGAATTTACACACTTCATAAATAAAATATGTTTTTAGAGTTCAAATGTGACACTAAGCTGTCGCTACGTACCTATGACTTTGGCATAAATATTTCACTAGAAGACTTAAGTATACCTGTGTGGAGCTATCGTCTAAGGAATACATTTATCTATCACGTAGGTATAAATTTACATTTTCTTCGACGTATATTCATATAGAAGTTGTGTGAATACTTTTGTCTGTAGTGTCACTTGTGTTATTCACACATGATAGAACACATAAGTATAGGTTATTAACTTTTCTTAAATTGAATATAAAATATAAAGTACTAGCTTCTGCCAGCGGCTTCACCCGCTTCCCGAGGGAACTATTTCCCTTACCCGGATAAAAAGTTATATGTTGTTTCTCAAGGTCTATTCTATCATTGTACCAAATTTCATCAAAATCGGCTCACTGGTTTAGGCGTGAAAGCGTAACAGACAGACAGACAGAGTTACTTTCGCATTTATAATATTAGTACGGATTTACAATAGTTTAATGATTCTGCCTTTATTGTACGACTTGCTGCTTAGCTGATCCCGCGGTTTCGCCCGCATCGTGAGGGACTTTCATCCCGTAACCACATAAAGTATAGCCTATGTTACTCAGGGATAGTGCAGCTTCCCGACAGTAGAATATTTTTTCAAATCGATGTAGTAGTTTCGGAGCCTTTAAACAAACAGAAAAATAATTCTTCTGTATAATATTAGTACTAGCCTCTGCCAGCGACTTCGTTCGCGGATCATGTCACTTATGTCAGCGACAACTATTCGTCATAATCAAAGATTTGAAACTTAACTGCTCTGCTCCTATTGACTTTAGCGTGATGAAAAGTAAAATCTGTCGAGTAGTTTTTGTTTTTATAACGGTTATACTACAGACAGACACGCAGACAGACAGACAAAAATTCTACTGATTGCATTTTTATCATCAGTATCGATCCCTAATCAACCCCTGATAGTTATTTTGGAAATATATTTCATATACAGAATTAACCTCTCTACAAATTTATTATAAGTATAAATATAGATAAGCTTTTGCACTGCAGAATGCATTATCACATTAAAATAAAATAATATTAAACTAGTAACTTAAAACAACGGTCTCCAAATAATACACGCGACATAACTTTTAAATACATAAATATGAGAAAATATTTAAGGGCACTCGTCGACTATACGGTACGCACGACACTCACGCAAGGGAATAGCTTAGGTATGAATTACTATAGCATTACTTATATTACGTTTGTGCATGCTACTTGAATTTATTTTATTTTCCTTCTGTGCACGCGTTGCTAGTTAACGGATTTTGACCTTTACAGCAATTTTGGGAAAAAATACGATGTACTTTTGTTTGTTTAAGTAATTGTTTTTTATTCAAATGGCTGTCAAATAAAATAACTGAATTATTTTACGTCTTAATGTTTTTTTTTATAAAATTATTCTCTGGTGTCTAGTTTCTCATACATAACAAGTTGCATTAATTCTTGTAAATGACATAAGTAAAAATTGCCTATGGATGAGTGGCAGCATTTAACTATAACGGTAATTAGACCAAAATCATCTGTGATGACCTCCCATTGGTCAAATCGGCGATTTGACAACTGGCAATGGTGACATCTATTCTATACTTATAATAAATCTGTAGAGAGGTCAATTCTGTTATTTCCAAATAACAATGGGTGATTAGGGATCGATACTGATGCCAAAATGCAATCAGTAGAATTTTTGTCGTCTGTATAACCGTTATAGAAACAAAAACTACTGGGCGGATTTTAACGAAACTTGGTACAATTATTATTCATACTCTTGAGCAGCTTATAGTATACTTTTCATCACGCTACAATCAATAAGAGCAAAGCAGTGAAGGGAAATGCTAGGAAAACGCACTGTCGCTGGCACAAGCGGCATGATCCGCGAACGAAGTCGCTGGTAGAAGCTAGTCGTAAATAAGTTACTAAAGACACCTTCCAAACAAACACTGTATTCCATAAAAACTGACTCAGTATTAATAATCGTCAAAAGCCGTATATTACAAAGCTGCCAAACAAACATGTCGCTTATACACTTCGTGCGAACGATCCAATACTTTCCTTATATTGTTCCCTTTCCGATGCCGGCATTACAATATCTTTGTCCGACCTTGCCGGCGCATTCAGGGCGCGTCTGTTTGATGTCCAACCTAACAGGTGGTTACACCTGTCCACGGCTTCCAGATATTACACATTGGAACTTTAATAAAAACGTATAGGATTCTTTCGACGGCGGGTATGGAGAATTTTGCGCGTGAATGGCTTGAGACGGGAAGAATTTATAGGTCTAGTTGGCTGACAGCAAATAAGATACATAGGATCTTACTTCAAGAAAGATAAACGCACGTTCAACACGTGTTTCAGAAAATTCTCCATACATTTTACTCTAAAACACGTGTTGAACGTGTGTTTACAGACCCTTTTTGTTTAAAATTTGGGTGGGATAAAAAACTGACAAAAAGCGAATGATTTTGATAGTACTATTTCTGCTTCGAACAACACTACAGCGAGTTTCCCCAACATTCAAAATAAACATTTACATAATTATACCCTATTTAGAATAAAATGAATATTATAAAGTAACGTGATTTCACGTGAATTTTAAATAAAGTCCAATTTAAATGAACGAAAATTTATAATCTAATGGGTCAAGGGATCAATTTTCAAAGCATTTTCCTCTTTGCGTAAAACTTAATTTTCCTTTCCCATGAGCACCATAAGTGTATCCCCTCGGTTCAAATAGGTACGTAGAATTTAAACCAAATCCATTAGGTGTTTGAAATGTTCCAACAAACTCGCTTGGACCACTTTTGTGTCCCCGGTTTCTCTCTCGGGGTATAGGTTTACAATTTCTATCTGCTGCTATAAAATAAGATATTTTTAGGTCTATTTGAGCGACAAAATACCTTAAGGATATTATAACTACTTTTATGGTACTTACCTGAAAACTAAATTGTTAAAGCAGGCTCCCAATTCACCGATTAAGGATGAATTTTGGGAATAATTAAACTAGGCTTTATATAACGTTCTAAATCTCTTTCTGCTTAACTACTAGAATTAATTGTGGTTGGTAATCTCCGGAGCTAAGCTTAAATTAATCAATATGTACGTTGGCCCTGAATAATGTAGTAGATATTATATAGGTAGTAATGCAGATACGTCCTAAGTTAAGAGCCCGATAGTTCGTTCCGGCTCATAAAGCTAGTATGGAGATGAATGGTAGGACGCTCATTACAACGATCAGGTATTTAGCCGGCAACAGGCCAACTCAAAACTTTGATCGAATTCACGATTTTATTTAAAAAAAATGACAATCACCGTGTGAACTATTAGCCAAATGTTTAGTCTGCAGTGTGTGGCAGCGCTTAGAGGCAGAACCTCGTAAGTATGACATAGTAATTAAAGACGAAATATGTTATGTACATAACTATGTAAATATTGAAGTTAATATTACCAAACATATTGCAAGACACTTTGCAATCCAAACCTCAAAAATCTTAAGGACAAAGTACTTACTAAACTCAAAGGCTTAAGATTAAAGTAACTGTCTATGTGTGAGAAGAAACTTTAACCCACAAACAATAGACCGAATCGAAAGACCGATCCCATACATTCACCTCTGGTCAGTCAGTACCCATGTTTAGCAAAGAATAGAACAGTTTTATCCGGTTATGCCTGTTAAAGGTCGGTCCTTTCATGAGCTATTGTGCAATGACCCTCAAACAATTTGCTCACATAAATATTATCTATATCCTTATTTGACGGATACGTTTTATGACGCAATCGTCTTTTGCGTTTAGTACCATTTTCTTTTTTAGGGTTGCTTACGGAAAAGGGTGAAAACGGGTCTTTGTACAACAGGGTGTTGAACTTATTCATAGTGACATTCATTCACACATGAATGAATGAATATTACATGGCAACTAGCTGTTCAACTCGGTTTTACTCGCGTCCCCAGAGAACTACTTTCATATATTTTTATAATTTTATGGGCAACTTTTTATTTATTTTTATAACATATCCGAATCTGCCCCTAACTACAACAAAAAAGAACTATCGAAACCAGCATAGCCGTTCCGCCATAATTCGATGACGAGAAAAAATGGGGGGTGATACTATCGATTTTACAAAAATACTCGTTTGCCTCGAAATAAAACACATATCACTTAAAAATCCTTTTGCAAAATTACTTTTCATCTAATAAACTTGCATGAATCTACCTTAGCCATTCAAAGCCATAAGCATAAGCCATACAAATGGATAACATGGTGTTAATGACAAATCTAATTTCCCCTCAACATACGTAGGTATACATATTCAATTTGGACCATATTCTCCCTTAATTAACCCATAACCCTACCCTTGAAGATAAGGAACCAATTACTCTAAATTAACAGGAAAACTAGTTAGAATATTAACTGGCTGTTAGGCTGTGTTTCCACCATGAGGTAAATATAACAAGCTTTTCGCCAGCAGTCTCAGTGCGAACTCCGTGGACAACTTTTAACCTATTTTTTTTTCGAGATTAATAATTTCAAACAAAGAGACAAAATTTTAAGCTTTTTATCGATTTATAAAGGTGTCACCTGCATCCTGAGAGAACTACTTCCCATACATAATCATAAATAAAAATTTAAAAAACCCCCGACACAAAAACTTAATTTCCCTTTAAAAAGTAAGAAATAATAAAAAATACGTCGCGTTGGGGGACCGCTCCTAATTATTTCTTACTTATCTACGATTTTTTTCATAAGTATCACATGCCTACCTTTTTAGGAGCGGTCCCCCAACGCGACGT
>NWSH02000535.1:12297427-12309906 GCA_002382865.2 Heliothis virescens
TTACTTTTTAAAGGGAAATTAAGTTTTTGTGTCGGGGGTTTTTTAAATTTTTAATTTAATTTTTATTTCATTCTTTTTATAGGTAGGTAGGTCGGTCGGTACAAGTTGGTATTTTAATATACAAAGCTATTTGAGACCCCATCAATAATATACTCGATATCAATATACTCGATATTTGCCGACATTCGATTCATCTCCCCACTTTTACCCCCACAACTTTTCAACGGCTTAACCGATTTTGATCAAACATGTCTAAGAACACTCGCCCGTAAGTAACCTTTAATACAAAAAAAAACTAAATTGAAATCACTGCATCCGTTCGGGAGTTATGATGCCACAGACAGACTGACAGACAGACAGACACGTCAAACTTATAACACCCCTCTTTTTTCGTCGGGGGTTAAAAATAAAAAGGATAAAAGGGAGTCTGCAAGCTATATTACGGCCAAGTTTCATCAAAATCCGTCCAGTACTTTTTTAATGAAACCTGCTACCATTTAAATGCTACCATTTAAACCTCAATAATTTATTCCACGATAACTTCTCGTTACGACGCAGTGGAAACGCACCCTTGTATCACATTAGTAAAAGTTGAAGTACTAATTAAGTTCAGTTTATTGACAGTGCTCTGTATACGACAGTTAATTAATTAATTAACCTTTTTTAGTTAAGATGTGTGGAACGCTTTTTAATTAGCTAGGTACCAGTTTTTTGCACCAGTTTATGTAATCGAGAGAAAGGCAATGTACCCTTTGCTGGGCTTAGAGTTTACTATGAGAGTAATAGGGGAAATGTTAGAATTTAATGCATTTTTTTAGCATGACATAGTAGATGTAGTCGGTCCAATATCGGGAAGATTAATCGTTGAAATGTGCGCACTAACATTGATCTTCTACCGATTTAGGAGCACAATCAAACTATTGGCCGATTAAGGACACGGCGGGAACCGCGCGATTTCCATGCGATTCTGAAATCGCGCGGGTCTTATTTATATGAGTTATTAAGTAATCGTTCAGACATAACTGCGCGGTTACCGCTAGAAAAACGCGCGGTTCCCGCATGTCTTAACTAAGGCTAAAAGATTGCAGTGTACGGAATCTTTGTACTGTTGCCATAATATTTGTACTGCTTATTAAAATCTCATTTGAAAATATTGTAATATTTTTGGTATGACGGGGTTTTTTCGACACCATGTTCTAAAGTAAAGAATGAATTCGTATTAAATCTATTTTCTTTTACCATATCTACGTTCTTCTTTCATCATACAACGATGCGCACTCCATTCGTACCCCGGACCCAAGGAGGACATATATAATCTTACACCAAACGCGACCAACTGGCTAAACCTGAATGTTGACTTATGTACTCGCCTATGTACAAACGCCATACGATTAAATAAAATTATTCTACGTAAATATTTTATACGTTAAAAGCTACTTTTGTTATTTATCTATCTGTAATAAATAAATAACAGCGTCCGTCAAACAAAAGTATTGCCAACAAATAAATTGTTTCCAGGAACTTTGGAATAAATAAAAAAGTTTTTACTTGCGGGAATTGCTGTCAGGACTATCGACCTCACTCAATTACTAGTAAAAGTTTTATTTACTTTTCTTATAATAATATCATTCGACAGTAAGCCGACTATAGACTTGTTCATCTTCAGACGTAGGAAAATGTTAACAAAATATTACTAGTCATAAAAAATAATGGAGTTATTATTTTTCATACCAACGTTCGAGCATTTTTGTCTCTTTTTTATTTATTTTTTCAAACGAAAGGGACAAAACACTGTGTTTATGTTTATGTGTTCTTTTTCAGTAATTAAGTGGCTTGACCATAGTGCCTACGCCTACAATGCCTACGCCTGCTACGAGGTAATAGACGCGTAGTCTTGCGTAGTAGCATCGTAGGCCTTCTACTTAGTATCTTTAAGCAAACTATTGCTTGCTAAATACACCTTCAGCAGACAAAAGCAAATGGATTCATATGCTGGAGCTATCATTATCATCATAAATCATTATATTGCCGTTCACTGCTGCATGTTATCATTTGCCAATGAGCGAGAACCACCGCGTGGTTAGCTAACTGCGTAGCAAAGATTCTACGCAGTTAGTATTTGTAAAACTAATTTAATGACTTAATTATATTTTCCTTTCATAACTTTACAGTGAATGTACAAAAGGTAAGCTTTTTTATTAGTTTTATAATTAAAAAGTCAATTGTATGACTTCTTCTGCGAAGTCCAGAAATTAAACAGTCCAGGGTAAATTTGCTTGTTTTTATACAAAAGTTTAGGAAGTAATAGTTACTTCCATAATAAAGTTTAATACAAGAGCGATATAAATAAATATTAGCAGTCAAATTTTTAAGCTTTCAGTAATTTTTTTTAATACGAGTATGTTGTTCTTTTTATGTTTCGTGTTGTTTTAGCTTCTGTCTGTATACTGTCATGATATTATCATCATACCTCTGTACTTCGTAAAGCATGTTATATACTTGTTCTTAAGTAGATAATTCTCTGATAATTCAACCATGGAGACTTACCAAAAATGCTGAGATTCTGTTGCATCTATTTATCCTCACAACCGAACCCAAAAGGCTTGGCGTTGCATGTGAATTGCTACTAAAAACGCGTGCATACTTCACCTGAAACTAACCACTACACGCGTAAAGCGCTACATTTTATTTGACTTCCCTTCCACCACATAACTATACATATTAGTACAATATACATAAAAAGCGCCCCACAGCGCTTGATTATTTATTACAGAGAACATCATTCGACCGCCATTTGTTTTAATGACCTATTTTACCCAAATAACTATAACGCACGCATATTCTGCTTTACACGTAAAATGAGGAATTTATATTTTTTCTGTTGACTGTACATTGTTATAATGGGCGTTGGCAGTTGTTTTCTCTTTGTTTGTGAGTCAAATTGTTAGTACTAAGACAAAGGACAGGACGTGATAGAAATATAGATGAAATGATAAAATGCTTTATCGATCTTGCCTTATATCTTACAATAGCCTACGGATATCTTTACAATAGCATCCGCATATTTTGCACATAGTTTTTAATGACATTTCGAATATAGATAAAAAATAGCGAGCGATATTAACACATCAAAATCCATTCAGTAATTTTTGCGTGAAAGAGTAACAATACACACATTTTCACAAATTTTCATATTTATAACATTAACAAGATTGGTAAAGTAGATTCTTTGTGTGTGTTGTTGGTAATTTTCACATCTACCGATGGACCGATTCAGTTGAACTAAGTTACAGATGTTTGGAAGCCCTGAGACGCTTTTGTTTTTAACTTTCATGAAACTAGAGGAGTTTCAACACATAGAACGTTAAGTCCAGATAGTAAAAAAAACATTGAGATCACCTTCATCCTTCGAAGCGACGGTCACCTTGTACCTTCATATTTCGAAAATTATTATACCTATAGATACTGTACACACACATCAAAAAATATATTTCATTCAAATTAATCCTCAAAAACTATACCATCACAATAGCAGACAGTTGCGTCACATTACAGTTTGAATAATTAATTAACTACGGCGTCCACTCGTAATTATAAGGCCTAATTATATAGAAATAACGCCCTAATTACTTGATAATTATATGTAATAGTGAGACGTAATCGTAATATGTACGCGTATATTGACAACTGTGAATGTCAGAAGACGACTTTTTATCGTTATTTTGATCTAAGCTGCACAATTTTTTTTTATCGATGAGAAATCATCAGACTGAGCTGTCATCTACAGCGGGAGGGGCCGCTGTCATCTACAGCGGGAGGGGCCGCTGTAGATGACAGCGTGAGGGACTGCCAGTCTTTGACTGACTAAAATCCACCGTGTTCCTTCGGCAGCCCTTTGTGTGCCAGGGCCGCGGTAACTCTTTCGAGCAACACGCAGCCCCGGCGGCCCCGCTGGGGCCCTAACTGTATCCTGAGGTTGTGTCCGCGTCCCGAGTGGACCCAGCTAAAAAGTAGACTATGTCCCTTTTCAGGCTCTAGGCTATTATCAAATTAGGTTATATCAAATTTCATCTAAATTGGTTCAGGTGTTTTGGTGGGAAGCTCTCGCATTTTATAATTGGTAGTTTATCAAGAATTTATGATTTTTTATACTTAATTATCATATATCACTTCACTTTTGCTACAACAAAAAAGCCTATATGTACGAGGAGAAAAAATACAAAAAAAAATCTTAAAGGGTCATATTAGCACAAAGAATAAAAAAACAAATACCTACATACTAACTTTAGCTTCAACATAGTAAACACCTAAAACATGTCCAGGTATTTATTAGCACCAACAGATTTTATTCGAACATCAAACGTAATTAGCGCCTTTATTTTTCTTCTAAATCCTCTTACAAAAACCTCTACCACTCAAAGTATCAAAGTTTAAAATCACACCTCCATCGAGTCCTGCTCTCCTGGTACATCCACAAAGCTTTGCGAACTCGTGCCAAATATAAAATGTGGTTTTGAGTTGTTTTAATGATATGATTTTAACGTAGAATAAAACATAAAATGCACCAGCTGCAGTTGTTGGCGATAGGCCATTTGTAATCCATGATTATAATATTAATGGCGTTTTACTTAATGGTTTATGTTTGGCAATAGTCCATAAGTAGATATTTTCTATTCATTTTCACGTATGGTCATGATTTCATTAATGGGGTTTCGAATTTTGTGCCTATTATCTATTTGCTAAAGCAAACAAAGATAAGTAAAAAACAATATTTGTTAAATGGTGTACATGACGCATGCAAGATAATATAAATGTACAGAGAAGTTCTGACATGTTCAGCTGCATACAGTGGCGTACAAATTGATAAGAACAGATAAAAGAACTGCACTCTAAAATTATTTTATGACTAAAAATATCTCATCGGTACTTTTCATTATTATTTTTAGAACTGGCCATTATAATCTTCAATCGAATAAAACAAGTTCAATGAACTTTAAAAGAAAAAAATAACAAAATGCAATTCTAATTTCAAATCGTTTCACTCCATAATCAATTACAGACTGAATAACGAACCTCTATTCTTTAATCAAGTCGCAAATGCGCGGGAAAATTGACAGTTGTGTTGGTTTACTCCATAATTTTCTTTACATAACCTCAGTGTAGTGTAAATTGCAAAGATTCCAGACGTACTTATTATATGAGTCAATGACTTGCTGTAGTAATTTTTTCAAGAAATTGTTTTTGCTAAATACTGTTTATTTTTTAAATGCTAACGATGAGTTTCACCATGTTGAACTAAAAAGTAAATAACATAAATTGTTCATAAACATAATAACTTTACTGAAAAATAAAATGACGACCAATCAAATTTTTTCTATAAAATTAAGCAATCTTAAAATGTACAATTATTTACCATCAGCACAGCTTTTAAGTGCATACCTATTGTGGTGAAATTCCACAAGAGTATGCCACTGTGGTACATAGTGTGCAGCACAAATGAACCTTGATCGTTTCACCTAATCAAACAGAAACAATTGAGCGCAACACCCTTTCTGTTCGCGAAATGCAAAACGAAAGTTAACTCCGTACAGTGCGCGCACAAATGTTGGCCAACAAACTTGGTCTAATTTCACCCTTTTTTTGTCAATGGGAAATCATCAGATGACCCCTCCCACTGTGGGTGACACCATGAGGGAGTGTCAGATTTTTACTGCCTAAAACCCACCGTGTTCCTTCTTGAGCCCTTTGTGTGCCTGGGCCGCGGTAACTCTTTCGAACAATCCCGTAGCGTCTAATTTCACCCGACACAGGACAATATCTTTACAAACAATGTACTCTAGTTCAAAATATTACATTTTGTATACCGAGTGTTACATTGAGAGATTTAATTTGAACTTAGATTTTAGTATGTTACAAAATTGCTCTTGAACAACCATATGAACGGGCTATATGGAAATGAGGCCAGAGTTATAAAATTAATTTTAAAGAAATACATTGGAATAAAATAACAGTTTTTTGACGTTTCTTTTTTTAAAAAAGGCTTTTACGAATAAATGATGCTTCTTCTTTCGGGGTTTATTGATAACCATGATGCAGCCATTAAAGAGATAAAAAAACTTATTCTTTATTTTTTTATTCACACAGTTGCAGATTTGCAATTAGTGCATAAATAACCTTGCAAGGCTTTATTACGTTAAACGCCATTTAGGATGTTAAAAATAATAACAAGATATCCCATATAAACTCTTTCCTGGTCCTAAAACTTTCGTATTATTATAAGTAATTAAACAAATTACGTATGTACTATGATACTTATGAAAAAAAATCTCAATTTTTCAAAAAACACTTATATTTTTCAGTACATCGGACAAAGTCAGGAAGCAGTTGTTCCGTAAAAAATGCAAAGCTAAAACTGGAAGTTCCTGGATTTATAAAAGTCCAAGCAAAGCAAAACAGCAGGAAAATACAAAGACCGCTCATTATTTAAATGAATCCACTATAAAATGTATGAGCAGCTAATCGAATAGCAAGAAGTACTACTTGAAGAATTTTCATAGATTTTATTCAGCATTTGTTCCGTATGCAGGTTTTTCTTGTCAATTTTATTCTTAAGATGTTGCCAGTATTATTATATCACAAATTCTTTATAAAAGGTTACGGAACCGATTTGAAAAATTCTTTCACTATTGGGAAGCTACATACTGGATGACATGGCTATATTTTACCCGGTTACGGGAAGTATTTTCACCAAATTGAGAAGAAAACCGAGGGATGTAGCCTTGTATTGTATAAAGAGTATAAATATTCAAAAATAATAATTAATAATTGTTCTCAGATATTAACTTAGGTATTTTTCATTTTCCTTCCTAGTATAGTTTGCTCAAAGGGTTTACACAAAAATAGTGAAACTAAAACATGGCCTGGGGATAAAGAAAATAATAAGTTGTTAGTACAAGAGTTATACAGAGCATTTTCCATTTAACTTACGTAAGTGTGGGACGGGATCTAAAGGCTGACTTAGACCCATTTTTCATCGATAACAAAAACGTGCGATTTTTTTAAAGTATATTTTTATTCTATTAATTCATATTGTGAAAACATAACCCTTTTTGGCAGTCGAGTTAAAATAATTCACTCTTTAAAAGATCTGACATCAATATCTATATTTATTTCACCTAAACAATGATGTCAGGCAAGCCAAGCAAGGTTACATGTAACATTAATTAATTTTATGTTTACCACGAAGCTATGATAGAAAACTATAGTTTCATATATCCTTTTGTATGTCTACAATAAGACCAATATGATTAAAAAAAACATTAACATATTAATTTGCCTTCAAAAGCCCCCCAAACCGAGGGGTAATTTTAAACTTTACATCAATAAAATTAAAACTTAAGCCATAATTGTCAAAATCCCTATCCACTAAAATTACCCACTAACCAAACAATATTATATAAATAATATAATTGCTTCGTATCAATATAAGTAAACAAATCTCCCTTACTAGTTATTGATAAGTTTAAAGGTGACTGTTTATCAGCGAAATTAACTGGAACAAAGTCTGTCCTTTCAATATAACGCACAAACAATTGTATAGAAATCTATTTACGTAAAAACAATTGAATGGCTAATGTTTTCTCCACCTAAATAAAAAACAATATGAACCGATTAATAACCTATTTACTTACCGGTTAATTACCTATATACGAGTACCAAAATAATTTGGAATAAAAATGCCATTAATATCAATAACACATTATTCGATACTCAAACACACAAAAAACACAGGCAAAAAGTTGAAGAATAACTTAATTCTACTCATACATACTTGTCCAAACACCCGACTTCACCTTCGAACCACAAATTAATTCATAGACTTTTAAACCACAAAACTTATTTAATTACTTTTCAAACAAAAATAAAATTGGCAACACTTTCTTAACCACGGAGGGTGAAATCGGGGGACAGCAATTTAAAAAAAATAATTTGAAAAAAAAATACTGTACCGATCGTAACTAGTCGAACACAACGCGAGAAACACCGGTATCGACAAATGCGACCGTCAGCCACCGCGGTTTCAAACCAACTGAGCTTTGGTGTGCACGGAAGAAAGTTGACGACGGCGACGCAAGGTGAGGAGAGTTAATTTATGGAAGTGCTATGAGCATGGTTTGGGCGCTTTCTTGATGATACTTGTAGAAGATGAGCTACAAATATTCACAGCAGCTGGGGGTTTAAAAATCTTTACATTTTACTTAAAAGTCTTTATCAAAATAGAATGATAAGCACATTATAAAGATGACATTTGACATTTACCAGTATAATAATGGAGATTAAATTGAATGCATATTCCAAATACACGTTTTTGAATTAATAGCTACTTATTTAATGTTAAATATACCTACGCAAAACTCTTCTGTGATTTTAACGTCAGTCAGAAACAAGAAATCACACAAATTAAACAAAAACTGTTCTTAACCATTTTTCTTAAAGCTATCGCAAAGTCGCTTCTAGAAAAAACTTAACTTGTACATCTTTGTAAATATCAACGGTATGAATGTATCGTATCGTATTGCGGTAACCGGGCGGCTACTTGGCGTATTACCCGGTTCTCATTACGGCCGATATCGAGTTCATTCATTATAGTAGTCCGTGAAACTTATTTACTAAAGCTTTCATGTTTTATACAGTGGCCTTTTATCGTTGGCTTTCTTCGGTAAATTCTGAGATACGGTATTTATCGTCATTAGTTCTTAAGGGCCCTTAATGCGGTTTCCTAATTTGAAACAGAACTATTTTCGTATACATTGCTGGTGAATTCTAAATTCTAATTCGGTATTCATTCTGCCGTGTCAATTGTTCTAAATCGATAATCCGGTGAACCGCCTGACTGGTAACTTTATTCTGATCTTAAAATGTTTTGAAGCCATGTCTCGTCTGTATTTTAGCTTGGAAGTCCATGTCGCTTAATTGTCTCTTTTTTAAGAGGAGTGGAGATGAAAACTATTTTCATAAATCATTGCTCAAAATTCGGTCATCACTCAAGAAGTGTTCAATCGCATAGGCCATTTATCGATGAATGAAATGTCATCTCAATTGACTCAACTACTCAAGCTCCCAATGTTTATTATTCCTTAATAGCCGTTTCATCGTCCCACTACAGGGCGTAGGCTTCTTCTCACACCGAAAAGGATTTAGCAGCAATCACCATGTTTACTCAGTGCGGGTAGGTGATTTCAGACTTACACAAAAAAACTTCTAGAATTCTTGCAAAATCTAATACTTGAGTAATTCTCAAAGTTACGTAAAATATTTCTACAGATTTTTGTCGGAGAATTACGTAGTAATCTGATCAGGATCACCTACGCAGTAATCGAGTGAAGATTCGATTATGTCGGAAACTTGGAGAATCGGAACTACGTTAGTGAATTTAACTTAAGTCTAAGTTGAAGCTTAGGATTCTGCAATAACAGGGGATTAGTATCAATGTAATAGTAAAGCAAAGCATGTAGTATACATACATGTAAAACCATATACATGACTTGCTTTAGCAAGTGCCTAACCTGCCTAGCCTTTACACAGCCATCTTGCAGTTGGCATTTCACATGTAGTTTCTCACCTTATATTATGGCATTCTATAACCCATTTACCGGTCAACATGTTACTTCTTTTGCAGAATTTAAAAGATGAATAGTCAAATGCCATAAAGTCTAATAGAAAGAAGATCTGACATCTGTCTTGTCGTACTTGTTAAATAAGGGTAGACATCTTTTTCTTCTATATTTTAGGACTCTCGCCCATATAAACTTTTTACAGCAATGCTGTCGCTAGAAAAAGTTGCCTACTACAGCAGTAGTGCAGTATAGCTACTGCATCGCTGCAAAGAAACGCCATAGTAGAAAACCCTAAAAAAACCCGTAAAGCAAATATAATTAATTTAAACTTCACGATAAAAGATTTTCATAGAAAGTATTTTTCCAGCCCGTACTGAATAATTATCTTCGAGTCAAAGTCGTGAAATATGGGAATAGTTCATTCGTTCGTTCAATACGGTAGCCGCGACCAGTTCAAGTGATACCTGAGGCTTTCATTAAGCTCGATATTCAGTTCATTCACTCTACTTATACGGCGAAACCCAATGAATGTGCAACCTTTAACGTTATATGGAAGAAAAATATTGAATGTTTAACTTACGTCTCATATCCGTTGACTAAATGAGTTTGGTCCAATGGGTATGTATAATATTTAACCTAGTAATTTTATTTTATTTTCGATGCTTTTTTTGCTTTTTAGGGTTAATCATTGAGCTTTTTTTTGCTGTAAAGAAATGGTATATATCTGCATTTTTTACCTGGGTACCCAAATTATGTGGGCAGTATTGGTCTTATCGTAAAAGAAGCTGTTTTTTTTGGGTCTATTTGCTGTTGTAGGTATATAGTCTATATAACCATTGATTTTGTTTATTCTAAGTTAAGATAGATCGCCTAATGATAAACAACTATTCACCTACTTACACCCGCAATAAGTGCTCACACAAGTCAATAAATATTCGAATTCGAACGAGAAGAAAACTCGCACACAAACATGTTCGATGTCAACTTCCTTGCTTGAAAACTACGAAAACTCAAAGAAGTATGATACACTTTAATCCCCAGTCTTCCTCCCAGTCCGGCTAACTCGTTTATCTTTTATAACAGTTAACCGCTTGTTGTTACACCACGGTTTATGAGTTGAAACTTTGAGAACCATTGTACGAAGTGACAACTAAATTATCTTTAGTCGGGGCTAACAGTTATTTATTTACTTTGACTTCAACTCGTGCTTGTAATGTAAAAGGGGTGCGATTTATGTTATATATGTGGAGTTGATAGGGTTCAGGGAAATAAGTATGGTGGGATTTTTTAATGCACACTAATGATCTTGAGAGACTGAAAAAAATGACTTAACTTATGATAGTTATGGCCAGTTTTTGAGTCGGCGGTTTATCTATTAATGTTCCCTTAAAAATGAACACAACCATTCGATAACAGGGCTCAGAAACCGGCCGTTAGGCACCTCAGAGATATAATGAATAAATAAGATTTATTATTAATTTCAAACCCACAAAAATAGTCCATGCGTTGGTGATTCATATATTATGTTAGTGTTGTTAGTACAAAATTACATAATCCTATACTTTTTCCACCTAACGCCTTTATACGGTACGGTATTATATATTTATTTCTAGAACTACGTAAGAGCGCGGAAAATACTTAGCAATTACTTACTATCAATGAAAACATCCTGATTGAACTTTGCTCAACCTTGAAATCAATCCAAGCCAAGGAATCGTTATCAAATGTATGAAGGTAATTAATTCCCATAGAAATTATAAAAATAGACTGCCAATAAAATGTTTATTCTACCAATTGTGTCAAGACCGATCGTGTAATATTAACTATCGTGTAAATATGGAGTATACGCTCATTAGCTCCCAAAACCAGCGAGTTCCATTGAAATCGGTTAACAATTTCCTAATTGATATACAACTCTCGTGTAATATGAATCGCGAACAACAAAGCCACAATCAACCAAACGTACATTATAGGAATTTGTTTTAAAATAAAGCTGAACACGCTTTTGTTCGCCAGCTAGTTCGTTTCCATATTTCATTGGGCCGTGAAGCTCCATATTGAATTTATGCTGGCTGAAACTAAAAGCAATTACGTGCGAACTCATTTCGATGTAATGATTTTAATTAAAATAGACTAAATTATTGGAAATCAATGGTATTGGGTTAACGCGAAGATAAAAAGCCGCAGCGGTGAGCGTTGATTGGTTGATGGTTGTGCAGCAGCGCTCACCTCACAACGTGTATGTGGGAAACCTGGGGCCTGAGTCTGTTTCTTAAACTTAAGGAACAACCAGTTTTCATTACAATGAGAGTCAATTACAACTCCATTACGATTGAAGCGTTATTGGTTATTCTGTTTACACTTTAATGTAAACACAAAATGAATAAACAATGAACCTTCAGTGGAACTTCAATGGAACTTCAATGAACTGTCAGACTGTCACTTGAATTGGTGAACGTGTTGCCAATTCAATTATTGTAGGTGTTGCCATTTAAATTGTACCAAAAGGTTTAACGATTATTGTTTTTAAATAAGCGTTTACAATTTTCTGTGATTAAATAATTAATTATATTGTCTGCAATTAATTACTTTGTCTATAAAACAATGAAAACATAAGCTAACGATGTTAGAAAGAGTTTATTTCAGTTTATTTCAATTACGGTGGCCGTATAACTGAATTGTCTATGACAACGCAAGATTTAAAAAAAAACTGTAACTTGGTATTGGTAATTGCCAATCTGTGGGGAATTCCCCAAACTGTGGGGAATTTCAAGTCGAGTGGGGACTGTGTGGGGAATGTTGTCATGTGGGGAAAATGCTGGGATTCTCACAATTTACCCGCAGTCCCATAGAATATGACAA
>NWSH02000535.1:12311718-12338866 GCA_002382865.2 Heliothis virescens
AAAGTAGGTAGTTAAGTATTTAATAAATTATTGCTGAGGTCAGAAAGGCAGCCGCATTGATACCTACCTTTAAACCAGTGATTAAAAACCAATCCTTCAGCCTTTATCCTTGGTAAAAAATAGACGAATTAAGAATCTTATTTTTCTGTAAGTCAGTTGAATAGGATAGGAAAGGATTCTTTAACTTGAAACTATATTTTCATTCGTAAGATGTAGTTCAGATCTAGTTACCTACAGTAGGAAGATTATTGTTATCTATAAATATACCTACTTACCTACCTTTATGCAATTAATTAGTGTTATTAATTATCCATTAGCTATTTTCTATGATAATTAATTGCAGCATTGTGTGACATCTAATTAGACTTTAGTTGCTATCTTACCTTTTTGCTACGAATTCAAGTCCAAGATACCTATTAAGAATTGTCTGATACATGTAGGTAACATTTCGACCTATTTGATGCCTATTTGTCGCTCTGAGTCCCAGCAGCCATTCATGGTGATCAATGACGTTTTTACAGTAAGTACCTAAGTATTACGTAGGTTTAAGAGAGGCATCGGTAACTTAGAAATAATATGGAAAGCGGCTGTTATGTCATACGGAGGAAGCAGGATCATCGAAAGTCGGAAGGACACGACCAAAGAAAGAAGCGATAGATGGGATTTTGTGAAACACCATAATGGGAATAAAATTTACTTGTGAGATGATGTAGACAGTGAAGTAGGTACTTATGGCAGAATAAAATTGAACAGATACATTGAGATAAGACCTGGAGGATGGTGATGGTTAAGCATTAAGTAATAGTGTTTTAACAAAACCGGCCAAGTGCGAGTTGGACTCGTGCACGAAGGGTTCCGTACCATTATCTAGCCAAAATACAAACATTTTATAAACCGCAAAATATAACTTTGTTTTTCATACAAATATATGAATTACAAAGTTATAATTTGCAGTTTCATACGTTTTTTTTTGTATTTGTTTTACCCTTTGGGTACGGAACCCGAACAAACAGACAACAACGATTAAAAATTCTGCAACAAAAATATATAACTACGCGGTCGAATTGAAACCTCCTTCGGTTTCTCGAGTTGGTTAAAAATAGGTACTTACCTACATTTTTAAAACACATGCCAAAAGTCTGTTTAACACATTCCTTAACCATTAAAGAAAAATCATTAATTTCTTACCGTATTAACTCTAAAAGCGGCCCTCGCCGCCGCTGCCGAAGGTTCTTCCCAATAGACCATTTCATTGTGTATTTTATACTCATCGCCCTCTTCAGAGTACAATACTACAGTTCTAGTGAAAGCTAGGAGGTGTTCGTCGTCAGCCAGTGACTCAGCTGTTAGCTTTAGTATGCCGCTGATGCGCAATATTGTTGTGGTTTCCTGATTGGGTAGATTAGGTTAATCTATACTAATATAATAATAAAGAAGAAATTAAGGGAATAAAATAAAGATTCCCAAACTACTGGACCGATTTGAAAAAAAAAAACAGTGTTAGATAGCCCATTTATTGAGGAAGGATACGGGCTAGTTATTATCCGGCTGCGCGGATTAGTTCCTACGGCTACTGAAACCACAGAACATATAAAGGAGGTTAGAAGGGCCTTGTGGGCGGGGCACGCGCGCCGCGGTTATGAGCAGATTCTCAAAACCAGCCGAAATTGACTACAATCGCGCGTTTGTTGTGACAGCGTACGACGCTCCGAAAAAATATTAAATTATGCCGTCTTACGCAATTATTACGTGTTGGAAAAGAAGCCAGGTGTGTAGTGTAGCACGAGACGGGATTTCTTTTCACCGGTAAGTCCAAAAACATTAAAATACTTGTGATATTTGTAATTATACCATTGGCATTATGAAGTTTGTATACAATAACGATATTATCGCAGGCAAACGAAAAGTAATACATTGCTTGAAATACATGCGAACCAATTGGCACTACGTGAGCGATCGCGCAATGTATTACGTACACAGCGAGAGTCTCGAGTACCGAACCAATGGTTCAATTCCACGAAATCTAGCCATATCGATAGTGACGTACCGAGTTGTAAACAATGTCGATAATTACTATGCTGCAAGTGATATTATCAATAGTACACATTGTAGCTTAATATTATTATTTATTTTTGCCAGAATATTGAAGTATTTTTTTTAAATTATTAGATATGTATGTAGAAAATGAATAAAAAAAATGATTTTAAAATTAAGTAACGTAGTTTTTATTTGTTTACTTTTATTTATTTTTTCTATATTCGCATGAATACATTATTCACAACGTGCATTACAGAAGTTCACAATACTTGTAAAGTAAGTAGTAAGATTACAAGTTATCGATATATGTTATCGATATCTATAGTCGACCTTTGTCTCGCCCTAACGTACATGAGCTTTTAAGCGTGTATGAGTGTACGTCAAACGCAGTGATTGCGCTAGTGTGACAACCAACAGCAAACTCACGATGTTAGTGCGTGTTGTTTATTTGTGTGCGTAATCCGCGTAGGAATTACACTCATACTTGCAGTGAAGTTAAAGAGTGGGAGACAAACGGCGACACGCGTTCTAATGCAAATCGGGAACTATTTCCTTTCTAACCTCCTTTATCTGTTCTGTGACTGAAACCAATGGCGCATAGGCCTTTACAAATATTCCCACGATTCCTCTCGCGTCCCGAGGAAACCACTTGAACCCGCATAGAAAGTAGGTATATATTTGTTACTTCTCAGATTCTAGTCTGTATGTGGACCTTTCATATATTACATTCCAATTTGAATTCTTTCAGAATTGAATAACTCATTTATCAAATATTTTAAACAACAATCCGGGTCTTACTCGCGATCAAACTATTAAAGGTTTTACGATACCTCTTTTCTCCCGACGTTTCGGCCGAATTGCACCGACCGTAATTTGACTTTAATAGTTTGATCGCGAGTAAGACCCGGATTGTTGTCTAAAATATGTGTACAAATCGCGAAAGTTTAAAAACATTCATTTATCAAAGGAGATTATAGGCTACTTTTTATCCCGCTGCGAGAATTAGTTCTCACAAGAAGCGGGTGAAACCACTGACGGATGCTTGTATAAAACAAAAAATACTTACAGTATGATACAAAACATCGACAGTGAAAGTAAAAGGGTCATGTTCAGTCTGTGGCCATCTGTTTATAAGCTTAGTTATCGCCATAGCACCCACTACGGAGTCCGTCTCCCCTTCGTCTAGAAACCGCGCGTACAGGAATAGGTTTCTGAAACACCTGTATATTGGACCGTAGCCTGCAAAAGAATAGGAAAATGTAGGTAAAGTATTGCATTCAGTATAAATAGCAAGGACATTTAAAAAAACCGGGCAAGTGCGAGTCGGACTCGCGCACGAAGGGTTCCGTTCCATTATCTATGAAATTAAACGTACCTACAAAAAATAACTTTGTTTTTCATACAAATATATGAATAACAAAGTTATAGTTTGCGGTTACTGAAAAAGTGATATAACTCAAAAACTACTGACTGTATTTCGTTCAAACCAATTTTGGTTGCATAGTATATTATAAGAATCTTAACATATATATTTTTTTAGATTTTTCGACTTAGTAGTTTTAGAAATTACGGGGGGGGGGACACACATTTTAGCACTTTGAAAGTGGTCTTACTCTGAAATGATTGACTTTGAAAAAAGTGGTTTTAGAAACCTCAATCTCATTTTTAAAGAGCCTATCTATAGACACCCCACAAGTATAGGTTAGAGGAAAAAAATTATTTTTTTGTTTCAGTTCCATGTATGAGGAGCCCCCTTCTAATTTATATTTTTTTTATTTTTATATAAAAATCGTAAGCAGTTAACTAATACATCTACTACCGACTTTGAATAGTGTAGTCTTAATAGTTTCGGAATAAACTGGCTGTGACATACGGACAGACAGACAGACAGACAGACAGACAGACAGACAGACAGACAGACATGACGAATCTATAAGCCGGTTTCCGTTTTTTGCCATTCGGCTACGGAACCCTAAAAAAATGCTTGAAAACTGCTTAAAAATCGCAACTAACGAACTGAAAAATCTGAAACAAGTTGAACGATCGCAGTTGCGAGACGTTTCTATGAAATACTTGTTATTATAGCTGGGAATTTCCCTAAGTACAGGCGGGTTTTCTGTTTTAAAAGAATAATATGTTTTGTAAAACCATCTGTTTTAATTCTAAACAAAAGGGATCGATGTTTTTAAACTTTCGCGACTTGTACACATATTTTAGACAACAGATGAGTCTTACCCGTGACCACGGTCGGTACAATTTGGCCGAAACGTCGGGAGAAAAAAAGTTTCGTAAACCTTTGTAATTTCATCGGGAGTAGGACCCGTCTGTTGTCTAAAAAGGAACCGATCGATTCATAAATCTAATTCACAGATCGTCTTAACAAAGTATATCAGATAGCTAGTCTAGAGCCTGAGAAAAGACAGGCAAATTTTTATCCGGGTGCCGAAAGTTTTCCCTGGAAAGCGCGTAAAACCGAGGGGAACAACTAGTTATCTATACTCACGTAATTTATAACAATAAGTGATAGTCAAAGTGGCGTCATCTTCATACATCCCTTGTATCAGCGATCTGTTTTCTGACGACGAGTCTAACAAGGGAAAGTATGTTTCTAGAAACTTCTCAGCTATTTCTGATGCCTCGTTTGGACAGTAGTTCTGTTTGTGTTCCGGTAGTTCGCCTCTACGGTGGATTTTTACGCCGTCCTTTGAAGAAAAATAGAATAGAAATAAGAATGTTGAAGAATTTAATTGTTAATTATACTAAGCACTGTTTTATGATATTCGTCTCAATAAACTACATGTACGGATGGTGTCATTTTCGAACTCAAATATGACCTATAGGTAAGTAGGGTACAGATCAAATTGATTGTATAATATTGGTAATTCATATTTTTTACAAAAATGTGTCACATCAGAATGATATATTCAGTATTTTTTACACAATTGCTTACAAGAAGATGTTTTACATAACAGACCAACATTGTAAAATGTAGACCCCAAATATTCAGACCCTGAAAATATCCCCATAAAAGTCCCAAACCCTAACTGACTCGATACTACATATAGGGCGTCAAAACTAAAGAACAAAATTTAAAACAATAATTATACCGTGCAACTAGCTTGACTTTTCATAAGAACCTGTAATAGGTCTACTTGAAATATTTTTTTTTTTTTTGACTTTTATATTTTACTTACAATTTCCTCAACAGCTGGAAACATCAACTTAATGACTTTAATATAATGTTCTGGGTCAATATAATCGTGGCACAGCGGGTTTCCCTCCAAACGTACAGTCTTGAGGGGCAAATTCCTGCAGCTGAGTAAAAGATTGATCTTCTCCAAGTAATTGTTAGCTAAGTTGAGATGTTTCAGCCTTGGCGTCATTGTGTGAAGTTCCAAACCGCTGATAGTACTGCAAATAAAAATAATAAATTATAATCATTTTTCAATTTGTTGGTAACCCGAACAGTTACAGTTTGCTTATATATTATGTAAGCCTTCGCCATGAATGCCTCTACCTATTGATGAAAACCGCATGAAAATCCTTTCAGTAGTTTTAGAGTTCACTGCGAAGAGATAGAAAGACGGCGGAGGACTTTATTATAATTTATACAAATTATTTATACTAATTAGTTTTTCTGATAGGGTTTGTTCTCTAATCGTATATGGGAAATTTCAGGATTCAGCTTCAGCTATTGTGTAATTTATCATATTAATGCGACTTTTTGGCCTACTGGTTTTGAATTAAGTACCTACACATAATTGCTTTATAGTGTCATTCAAAATTAAACCATTATTCTTAAGGAATAGAGTCTAAATTGCTTATGTGGTCGTTAAAAACTTACGTTAATCTGTTATCAGAGAGATCCAGTTCAGCAAGGTATTCCCACTCGATGACGCTCTGTAGCTGAACAAACGCGATCTGATTGCTCAGGCAGTTCAACGGGAAATATATGAAGTGGCTTATATCTGGAATTCAAAATAATAATTAATACCTTGTTCTTACTAATCATGCGAAAGTAAGACTGTCTGTTACGCACACTAGAACAGCTGAATTGACAGATATTAAGTTTTGGCACAGATATAGGTGCTCTGAAGCATATAGGCTACTTTTTATGTTTCCTGATTCCTGAGGAACGTCTCTTGTTCCTCAGGAACTTCTCCCAGTTATTTTTTTTCCATTTCATATTTATGTGAATAACTAAAGTATATGTAACATATCTAAAATCGGATTCCCATCTCAAAATCAACAGAAAATTTTGCTATGGAAATCCAGTATTAACAAATTCGGAGACACAAGTAATATAAATCTGCCGTAAATGTATATTTTTTACATTAAATATTACTCACCGTTCTGCAAAGTGAACGCTTTCAAATCCAACTTCTTATCAGCATAACCCATGGCCACTCTCTTCCTCAGTACAATTCTAGGTATAAAGTCTATCTGATTGAGTGTTAAATTCGGTACTGACACCGTGATGGTCAATTCGACCCCATCCTTGTGGATGTAGAAGCCGGTTTTGTGTAACACTATGAGAGCCGAGCGGGAGCGTAGGGTTAAGAATTTGCATTGGTGCTGTTCGAACTGAAAAATAGAGGATTTTTTAAAATAAATGGTGTTTTTTTAGGGTTCCGTACCCAAAGGGTAAAACGGGACCCTATTACTAAGACTTCGTTGTCTGTCTGTCTCTCTGTCTGTCTTTCTGTCTCCACGCTGTATCTCACTAACCGTGATAGCTAGAAAGCTGAAATTTTCACAAAAGATGTATTTCTGTTGCCGCTATAACAACAAATACTAAAAATGAAAAAAAAAAAATAATAGGGATGGGGTACGGAACCCTTCATGCGCGAGTCCAACTCACACTTGGCCGGTTTTTATAGATTTTGGTAATTGTGAGATTGTATGAAATTCGACATGTGTAGACAGAATGTTGCTTGTGAGATGACGGCAGATAGAAGAAAATGGAAGAAGAAGACATGCTCTGACGACTCCAAATACAATTGTAAGGAAAAGAGAATGATGATATAGTTACATTTACAATAACTGAAACTTAATTGATATTTATAGTTGATTGAAAAATATTTTTTCTCAATTCTCTGTAAGTAAATATCGAATATTGTACCGCACATAATTCTATTGGCAATGTTACGTTACAAACTATTGATGCTATTTAAAATTAAGTAGTTTAATATTATTCTAAGCCTTTTAGGCATTAAACGGACCAATCGCATACGGAATACCGTGATACGTTCCAGAACAGGAGTCACTGATGTGGGCCAAAAGGCGGCAACTTTAAAATAGAACTGCGAAGGACACGTCAGCCAAAATGTAGCCAGAAAGATGGGCCGCTATTGTTGCCCAGTGGATACCCCAGGGTGGAAACCGCACACGAGGGAGGCTCCGGAACAGATGGCGCGACGACCTACACTCGGTCGAAGGATCGAGAAGTGTGGAAGCAAGATGGGGAGGCCAGCAGTGGGACAGAATAGGCTAGTTTTTTTTTTATTATACTTACCTCTACAAAACATGGTATAAGATTATATCCTTTTACGCTATCAAGTATAGCGTCCAACACATTTTCTTTTGTCCACGTCGACGGATAACCTTTCACCTGAAAAAATTACATAAAATGGCGAACATATAATTTATATGAATGGAAAGTTTATGGTGAAAATAAAATACTTATAATAATTGAGACTTACAGTGATTTGAATGAAATGGTTACTTTTTTCATAAGCTTCCTCCATTTGCTCCTGTTCTAATATCATGGCGGACTGGAACAAAAGAGACGCATGATATTTTTTTCTGATCTAAAAAAAAACCTTATAGTATCTGAATAATCGGCTTCATGAGTTGTCTGATAGGCAGTCAGTGTTTTACATAGAGTATGTAAAACACTGGTACGATTTTCATCAAACTTTATGGCGGCTCTTCCTCGGCGACTTGCAGTGTAGAAACCACTGTCGAGGCACCGAAGGTGTGCGAAGGATGTGGGCCACATTCACGTATCCCAGTTCATTAGTTATTTGCGAACCGCCATCAACTTTGACGAAAACTATACTAAGCTGTATTCATCCCAAAAATAGTCGCCTGTCATTTGATCATGCTTGGCAATGATTACGGGTAGTCAGAACTTAGACAGTCTGACAACCAGACCTACCAAAATATATTTATTTCACACAGGCAGTCTCTTCGTGTCTCGCTGGCCACCAGCAGCTTCCTACTGGAAACCGACTGAAAAGGCTAGGCAAGTTATTAAATACTTACCCTAGAGCTCCTAGCAGTAGCACTCTTCCTGATCCCGACATTCTTCCTCCAAGGCCAGTTGGGCAAGTACTGTACCACAGTCGGGTCAGTACTCGTGATGATGTCCTGACGTAAATGTACTGGAGTATAACGGTCTGGGTCGTCGTCTGTCTCGTTTACCACTTCCCTGCATGTGAGTAAGAGGTGGGGGTATTATTTGTTTATTAATTTATAATAGAGAAACTATAATTACCCCAGAGTTTACCCCAATGCGGAAAAAAAAACGGAATAGATAGAATTATAGTTTGAGGAGACAGAAAAAGAACATCAAAATTTTCTCTGATAGGTTTGTTGAGACGAAATTGTCACATAATTTAACAATCTTGTCTTAAAAATATTAGTACTCAACAAAATTTTGACAACTTTTTTTTGTGGTGGAAAATCACCAAATGCCACGGTGCAGCGTGAGGGAGTGTCAGACTTTTACTGACTAAAACCCACCCTTATTCCTTTTGGACGCTTTTGTCTAGTCAGAAACAACTTGGAATAAAAAAACTGCTTTTTCAGGGAAATAGGCTGATTGTAAAGGGACCTTCATTTATAATTATGTTCAAGGTGGCAATCACTGCTAATACTAAACTGTTACACATTAAAAACGAAACATCATAGTCTAAAAAAATCACGTACCGTACAGGTTGCTCCTTATTCAGTGTCAAGTTGATAGTGAGTTTAGGTTTCTTAGGCTGCGCCACTGGGCCCAGCCTGTGGAAGGCGCTCAAACGTTTCTGATTCTGATTGCCTTGATTCTGTTCGGGAGATTCCGGTTCTTCAGACTCTGGAAGTTTATGAATTATTGAGGGTTAATTATAGGTTGACAGTTTTATTCATTAAACGTCATACGCGCATGGATTTGTATGAAGAGCTCGTGGCTAAGACAAAGCCGCGCGGATCGATCGATCATAAAGTTAAGCAACGTTTGGCGCGGTCGGTCCGTGGATGGGTGACCATCTTGAGTTCTTCCCTGTTTAGGAAGGCACGATAAACTAGTGGGTCCCGGCTGTCAATTGACCATCCTTGGTGGTCGTTACGGGTAGTCAGAAGCTAGAAAGTCTGACAACAATGGGTATCGGGTTGCCCGGGTAACTGGGTTGTGGAGGTCAGAGAGGCAGTCGCTCCATGTAAAACACTGGTTCTCAGCTGCATCTGGTTAGACTGGAAGCCGACCCCAACATAGTTGGGAAAAGGCTAGGCAACGTGCATGGATTTATATTATCCGCATAGTGTTAGTATAAAATTTTGCTCAACCCTTATGTATCCAGAACTCAAGGTTAATTTTAATAGATTCGGAGACTTAGAAAGCATAATCTATACTAATATTATACAGCTGAAGAGAGTTTGTCTGAACCGTTTTGAAATATTATTTCAATGTTAGAAAACCTATTTATCAAGGAAGGCTACTTTTTATCCGGATTTGCGGAGTCATGCCCAAGCTATATAGAAGCTAGCACAATTATAGTACTTACCTGCATTTGCATTAGTTTCACTATAAATATCAGACGGTGAATACGGCTGTTGGACATCAGGTTGGTTCTCCGTTTGAACAAATATTGGCGATGTGTCCGTATTTGTTGGTTCACCAACATTTCCTTGCGCCTGTTGTTGGGCCAATGTTGGTTGGCCAGGGTTCATATTTTGATAGTAATTTTGACTCGGCCATATTGGTGAATCGGCATTTACTGAAAAAAAAACATGTATTTTGATTCTAGAGAAGAATACAGTTTTAAGTTCTCCTGAATAAGGATTATAATATAAATTGAAATGTAACTTTGTGTGATACATAATGTCTCCATCATACTAAAATGACTGACACAATTGATACGGAATTTGGCACAAAGATAGGATTGACATATGCTACTCTTTACACAGGTGATGGAAGTAGTACCCTCTGGACACGGGTGAAACCGCAGCCGGAAGCTAAAGGTCCATATGATTTTTTCTTTATGTCGTGTTTACAAGGCTATAATGTCATAGTGTATTTTTTTGTGGAATGGTAATGTATTAATAAGCTTACCTTGTTGCGCGTTTTCTGGTTTAATTAGAAAACTTTTTGGTATCCCTGGAAACATTAAAATATAATTAGAAAAATATAACTAAATAAAATATAATATTGTATAGTAAAAAACAAATCGAACGTACCTTTCGGGTAGTTATTGTATTTATAAGCTGAAACAGAAAATAATGTTATCATAATTTCACTAATATCTATCAACATCCATCAATCCACAAACTTTTAAATTTATAAATGTAAAAGTTTGTGGATTTAGATATTGGTCTCTGAATCACGCTCTAAAGGCGGAACGAATTTTGATAAAACTAAGCAGAAATATAGGTCTCTTACATAACAGAATATATAAAAATAAACTATGTACTTTTAAAACTGTAAAATAAAACAAGTATCTATAATAATATTAATAATATTTACCATAAATATCAGCTGGTCTGGATGGTTTTGGTGTGGTCTGAGACTGCGTGACCGCGATGTTGAAGAAACTGCCCGCGTTACTGCGCGGTGGCGGTACTTGCTGTACTTGAGGCGTCCCCATTATTTGTACCGCTGTGTATAAAATAACATTCATTATTTACCTATAGATGGCGTCTTACCGGATTGTCGGCAACGGCGGCTGTTCTCATATAAGGAGATCAGCCAGCTGCACAGGACATATTATAGTGCACAAGCATTTGCACAGACACAGGTGCACTCACTATTCCCTCACTCTCATAACCCGATGGGACGGCAATCCGACACGACCGGTGAGAGTGGTGTATCAATCACCAATTTACAACACGGGTGTATCAATCACCAATTTACAACTCCGGGCTGCTTTGAGTTTCTGAAACCCACAAAGCGATTTCGGCCCGATGCGGGAATCGAACCCGATACCTCGTGCACAGCAGTGGGCTATGCTACAGCTAGACCTATACTAATATTATAAAGTTGAAGAATATCTCAAGAGCTAGTGGTCAGATTTGAAAAAAAATTTCAGTGGCAGATAGCCCATCATTTATTTATTAGCATTATTAGCATTAGCCATTTAGCCAATCGAATATTAACCTTCCAATATTGTAATAAGGTTGAAAATCTATTGAAGAAATTTGACAGATTGAGGTAGGATGATGTGCTGCCGTCTGACCGACAGGCTACTTTTTATCCGGGTATAGGGCGTAGTTCCCTCGGGACGCGAATAAACAATGGGCGAAAACTAGTAAACAGATAAAATACTGTTAAAAATTCATATCTACTCTACTCATTTTTAAAAAAGGAATGCAAATATACATAGATGTACAAAATACTTACGACTCGGAACAGGTCCTAAAATCGATGTAGGTTGAACTGGTGCAGTTTGTGGTGCAATAGTTCCCGGATCAGTTGGGTTAGGCACCATTTCTTGAGGCACGTCACTAGTTCCTGTAAAAAGTAATTAATTATACAATATAGGGCCGCCAGATGGGTGGACCAACTCAAGAAGGTGACTGGAGGCCAGATACAGGGAGCGGTACATATGGCACAGAACCGGACCGAGTGGAGAAGATTGACATACAGTCACGATCCTCAGCATTGAGGGAACGACCAGAAAGAAGAAAGAAGATAAGGCCGCATAAATAGGCATAAAGAGGCGGCCAAAACTTAGTTGGAGACTCGCACAAATGGCTCTATTATTACCATTGATTATAAAAAATCACAAATTACAAAAAAAAATTGTAAGAAAGCATTATAAAATATGTATTTTATTCTAGTTTTCAGTATTTGTTGTTATAGCGGCAATAATAGGTAATAAATAAAGGGATGTAATATTCAATAATAGGTTCAATAATACATCATCTTTAAAAATTTCAACAGTTTATCTATCAAAGTTCTTGACAGAAGGACAGCGAAGTCTTAGTAATTGGGTCCCATTTTACCCTTTGGTACGGAACCCCTCAAAATCGAGACCAAGGTCTGTGACAGACGGGCAAAAGTGGTCTCATGAGGGTTCCGTTTTTCCTTTTTGAAGCCTGTTTTTAAATTTTTTCGATAAATAAATGAACTTACCAGGTACATTAACTGGATTAGTTGGATTGCTATTTTTGATCCAATTAAGCCGTTGTCTCACCATCTCTTGTTGAAGAATTTTCTTGGTTTTCAGTGTTATTTTTTTGGGCTGTTTCGTAGAATCCACTTTTGGTATTGCTGTGGAAATATAAGTATGGTTATTTTTATTGTTTTTGAAATTCCTGTTACCTACCTACTTAATTTGAACTAGGTACCCAGGAAACTACTCTATAGTGATGCATTACATTGCTGGGAAGTTAGTTCTGCCACCTCTTCCCAGCAAAAAAATATTGGTAGTGGTAAAGGCTTGGCGTTGTATGGCTGTCATTTGTTTTGAAGTCTGTAAAATTGCTAATTTATCACCCAATCTCCACTCAGCCACTCAGCCACTAAGCGGCTCAGCTGATTGAGATGAACTTTGGTATCGAGACATTTGGTATCCTGAAGAAGTTATTACATTACTTTTTATCAGAGTGAGGCAAGTAGTTCCCTCATATTATCTCGGAGAAATTGCAATAAGCATCAAGTGAATAAATAAAACAGCAGAACTTACTAAATCCCTTAACAAGTCCTGGAGTGGTTGTAGCTGGAGTAACATTAGACTGAGTTGGTGCGGGTGACTCTTTACTCTCCTCTTGTTTCTTATTATCATCACTAGGACCTGGAGCTATGGGCAAAATAGGCACCTTATATCAATATAGATAGGGCATGATTTTAAATGGAAAATTTCAATCTGGAATATAATTACTACTATTAGTAATTACAGTTTAGGTCACTGGGTGTAGCGTGGGGGACTGTCAGACTCTTAGTGAACAAAATCTACCATGTTCTATCTGAAGCCCATTGTGTGCCAGGGCCGCGGTTACTCTTTCGAACAATCACGCAACTACGGCAATATCAACCACACAACTCAAAAAAGTATGTCTTACCTGGACTGTTCCCTTGTCCAAATTTTGTTTTCACCCAAAATGTTTGTCGTTTTTTGTTGATTCCTTTATTTTTCTTCTTTTTCGGCCAAACAGCTGGATTTTTACCGCCCCTTTAAATCATACAAAGTTGATGAGATAAGCATAATATTAGGTACTAGTACCTAAGATTTAAGAATGGATGACACTTGTGATTGGCCTTGTGCTTTGTAAGTATTCTATGTAAATGAATAAATAAATAAGATGATTTGAAAAGTTTTCTTTTTTTACAAATACCACTTTAATGAGCCAAATCCATAATATTTTTATTAAAAATCAACTAACTTTTGTGCTGGTTTAGCTGCAGCTGGAGTAGCTGGTTTGGTGGGAACAACATCTGGAATTTTTATATCTTCAGCGAAGTCCATGGGAGTTTTTCCGGACAACTTTTCTTCTGTATTTGTAGAATCTTTATTTTCTGCAGTTTCGGTACTGGTTTTTACTGGGTTTTCCTTTATGGATGGTATGTGCTGTGATTTACCATCAACAAGGTCTATGAGAGTTCGTGAAGGTGGTAACAAAACAGGCTTATCAACTGTTGGGACCTCTAATAAGGCCCTAACTGGCTGCTGAACTTGTGACGGTATAAAGTTGTTCTGTACCCAGAAATTAATTTTCTTCGGCTTCTTTTTATGTGTCCCTGATATTACGGTCACGTTGCTGAAAAACAAATATATTTATTATTTTAAATACTAGTATAAGATAATAACATACTTAAAGTTTTAGCACATATGTAGCTTACATAATTATCATGTTATTAGTTTCGTTAACTAAATAGGTTATTTTTCCCAGACCATGATTGGTTAAGATGTTATTAAAAACAGGAAAAAAGATGAGGAAGATTTGTTTTAATGCTAGTATAATTTTTAATGATGGTTTAGCAGTTTAATATAATAAATAAATAAATGATGACTTTTTCTTTAGCTTTTATAAGTGGTTAGATGAAATATGATATGTTGATTAGTTGATGTATAAGTATAGTGATGTTATTTAAGCCATTATTATGTCCACTACTGGACGTAACCTTACCTCAAAAATTCCCATGAAGACCGGTTCTATGCGGACAGCATCTAACGAGTTTGGGCAAATTCTTTTTAATAATTATTTTTGAGACATATTTTATGTGACACATACACAATAGCTTAACTTACTAAGCAGACAGACAGTCAAAAATAATTTATCAACTAATTGTTTGGTTATTAATTAATCAATTTTATTATGCCATTTTACCTGCACCCGCTGGGGACTACTTCCCGTACATGGATATAATATAGCCTGTGCTAATCGGGGATAGTTTAGGTTAACAGTGAAAGATTTTTTTAAATCGATCCAGTAGTTTTTGGGGCATTTAGATTTGCAATAAGTGAACAATTTTGTGGTCTTATGAAATAACATTAGGTTATGGTACCTTTTTCTAACAATCATAAATAAAAATTAAATAGTAATAAAATGGTCATCTACTCCTCCATAAAATAAAATGATTTTGTTATTCACTAAATCAAACAAACCTAACATGATTTAATCTTTAATGAGAGTTCCGAAGTTCAGTTTATTTTGTTGCCATTATTTTGATTATGCAGTTCACAATAATAATCGAAAATCTGTCATTATTTTCTGGTTGTTTCTTTTCTGTTCTAAAGTGTAACACCTTTATTTACTGGTGTTTTTATTGTTAATTCCATAACATTGAATTGAACATTTTGTATAAGTTATTTGTAGAAAAAATCCCGCAAATATTATGGAAATAGTAAGAATTTTATGTATATGAATTATGAGTAAAAGGCTTAAAAAGAATAGGAAATTTTTAAGCATCGATTCCCCGCTTTGTTTACATCAATCTTTTGCACACTTTATGTTGTAAATAAGTTATTAAATACTCACGGTTGAGACATGGCACTTTTTTATTTATACTCACTTTTACCTTCTATAATAAAATATTTATCGGCTAATTATTTTGCTTGTTTTCCCATTACAAGCAGGGTTGCCAATGCTACTAGTCCAAATTCCCCAAAAATCGAAGTGAAATTCCCCAAATTTGGGGAGAATGAACTTCGAATTCCCCACAAATTCCCCACATAGATTATCTACAGAAAAGAAGCCAGATTTAATAAAATTTCAATAATAATAGAACTAGATGGAGTTTTTAGCCATATAGTTGTAGATAACATGATTTTAGACGCATTATCTTATTTATACTACTATATATTATATTATAGGACTAAGTATTATTTTGTGTTTTCTTGTCTGGAGCTTTCTTCAATAACCATTTGTCTATTTTTTATCAATATTTTCTTTTACTGTCGCCTCAAAGAGATTATTATTACGTTTTATTTCGCGAATTAAGTTGTTGTGTACGAACATATTATGTAGTACATACCTATCTGTGGAATGATCAAAAGACAAACAGGGATTCCCATTAACGAATTTCGTGGTTGCAATGAGTACTAAATACGCAGGGCTGCGTTCAGAATATCAGAGTACGGTTGTTTGGTTGTATTTTTCATCTCGCTCTGACTCAAATCATGCAACGGGTGCGAAACTATCGGTTGCTTGTCAGAGTGACATTTCTTCGACGTTCTGAACGGCTTGGAGGGCGTTGGAGTGCACCCCGGGTGTATGTTTTGAACGCAACACACATAAATTTATGAAATACTTAAACTTCAAACTACCGATTGTCAAATTCTATGGGACTGTGGGTAAATTGTGGGAATCCCCGCATTTTCCCCACATGACAACAGTCCCCACACATTCCCCACTCGACTTGAAATTCCCCACAGTTTGGGGAATTCCCCACGGATTGGCAACGCTGATTACAAGACTCAAAAGTTGTTTTATGATGTTTTGATTCAGTGACCGTCTGTTTGAACTTATGGCATGGACAAGTAAAAATAAAGGAACAGGCATAACATAATTCCTATAAGAGCGAAAGAGACAACTCGTATTTAATGCTCAAGTTTGTATTATTTACAATCTGACAGACGTTCTACGACAGAGACTTAGACAGTGTGACACTGTGACAGACATGACATAACTAAAATCGTTTTAAAATGTGCTTCCTGTAGGCAGAGGCAGCTGCTGTAATCAATTCACGAAGGTTTTTCACCTTTCTTCAAAAATATATTTTTCTTTCTGGCTTCTGGCTACCGGCAACGATTGTTATAGATGTTCAAATGACAGTCGGAATCCACCAGTTTATCGTGCCTTTCGAAACACGGAAGAACTCGTCATGACAAGTTGGTCACCCATCCACCGACCGACCATGCCAATCACAGCTCAACCTTATGATCGATCGATCCGTGTAGCTTTGACTTAGCCACGAGCTCTTCCTTAAGAGTTACAACACAATATCCTACAGCTATTTACCTTTCAGCTTCTGGGTAGCATTTGATTTGGTCTACCAATATTTTGTCTGGGTCATTTTTGTATGGTAGGTAATTGAAAAGTAGGTAAGTCCCTATATATGTATGTATAGGTAAGTAGTTTGTTATAAATGACAGTGGGAATGTTGCTTGCCTGTACCACTTTCATAGCAGTTCTGACGAAGAAAAAAAATACTCGCGCCTGTAGGGTTCCGTGGGTGCCATTATCTAAAGTGGCAAAGGCCTTAGGGTCTCGTTCTACCCTCTGGTTAAGTAGAGTACCTAGTACCTACCCTAAAAAAGAAGGCTACTATAAATCCAATAGATAGTATAATACCTATTTCGCTGCGCTTATGTGCGTATTTAATAAAAATCTAGATCAAAGCATTCAAAAAATAAAAGCAACAACAGAAGCATCACAGGTATCTCTAATTTTATTTTATAACAAGATTTATCCTCGCAATATTCTAGGAACACGTAAGTACGTCAAGCAATATCATGCCGCATGCACCCGGGCTGAACGTTACAAAATGCAATATTGCTCGTTAAACCCACTTGACCCGCAGGTCTTCGTATACACAGGCTGTTTCATTACTCCAACCTCTGTTATGAACGATGAATTGAAAAAATGCTGAGTTTAAAAAAAAGTAAAAATAACAGTTACTTGTTGAGCAGCGCAGATTAATTTTCCGTTTGAATTTATATATTGTTTTTAATTAGAGGAAATGGGTTCGAGACTGCTTGTGGTTTTATGGAAATGGAGCGAATGGTTTGTTTGATAGGGAAGGAAAGATGTAAAAGATTTTATAAGCAGTGTGGGTTATGCGCCTACTTAAAGTAAATAGACTTATTTTTTTTTTATTAACTTTACTGATCTATAGATAAGTGGGTACTACATGAATTCTCATTGTTTTGGATAAGAAGCTAAGGCTTAAAGAAGTTTGAAAACTGCGATGGAGAAATTGTAACTTAGTTTACCAATAAGTTAAGGTGAATGCTTCAATTTTTTTGATTTCAAAATTACTTACTTGCACATCCAATACCTACACCCATACCTATTAGGTACCTACCTATTTACTTCCTTTACATCAGTGACTATTGGTGTACAGACGACAGCAGGTCAATTTACACGAATTGTGGTAGGTTGATGTGCTGGCGTACATGATCTAATCGCTATTGTTATTTATTTCTAAAGCTTGATCGAATTGCTGAGTTACCTACCTACCTTGAGTAACAGATGACAGTTGAAGATCGACAGTGTATGATGTAAGAGTAGTAAGAGGCTCATGTCCAACAGGAGACAGCGATGGGGAGGAATTTTTTGACGCTTTTTAGTTTAAGTTTTTTTAATTAGAATAACAATGCTGTAAAGATATGTTGGTAACTAAATAAAAAGATTCAATTTACAAGAGAAAAAAAAACATTAAAATATTTCTTAAAAAATATAGGTCTGTACCTACATACCAGGCTTGGTTTCCAAATATCGTTATTCCTCTACCTTAGCATTTATAAATTACTAGCTTCCGCCAGCGGATGCACCCACTTCCCGTGGGAACTTGCTCCCTGCACCCGATAAAACGTAGCCTTTCTCGATAAATGCGCTATCTAACACTGAAAGAACTGTTAAAATCGGACCAGTAGTTACTGAGATTAGCGCGTTCAACCAACCAAACAAACAAACTCTTGACCTTTTTTATATTAGTATAGAATAATAATGGAATGTGTAACTTATAATAACCACTATCAAATGCGTTCTAAGAAGCGACAAATTAAATGAGAAAAACAAAATTCTAAAAATAACAAAAGACTGTCGCATAACAGTGACACTCCGTAAACAAAATAACCGATCAGCCTGTATAAAAGTGACCTCAGGAAAGGTCGCGATCAAATACGTTCATATTTTATTAGCTCCCATCGAAATGATCGCGGCAATAATTAGTCAATTTGTTAACAATTCAGAATTATACAGAGGTATCATGACTGCTCGGACCAGTCGTTCCACATACGTGTTTAAAAACAGACTTTATCGAGTCCCAGTGTAGGATTTTCCTTATTTACATGCCTACAATACAAAAATAAGCATTAAAACCTTTTTGTAAAATTAGTGTACCAGTGTTGCTAGACTATGTAGTGTTGTTAGTGGTTTTACCGAGTGGTTCCGTAGCCTTTTGTTTTGGAAAATATTGTGATGTAGGATTGTGCATGTTTCTGTCAATATCAGGTTGATTAATTAATCATTGCACTTTAATTAATTGCGAAAAGCCTGGTTGTTTGCAAAATTAGCTTTATTCTTTAGTCGTAACTTTAATGTATGATAATTTACGTTTTCAAATTGTGGTGAATGCTTGTTGATTGAAGTCAATGATAGCTAATATTTATGAAATATCAGTAATTATAATGTGGCCATATTTCAACTAATTAGGTGGATCTCTATGAATGTATGTAAAACTTTTAGCTATTATTCGAAACAGGCTAAAACGTTGCCAAACTCATCCTGCCTAGGAATGTCCTATAGAAAACTTTTTATTAAACTATTTGGCCATTTTATTTCATAAAACTTTAGTATAGTGCTCCACAGATATTAAATATCATCTAAATTTTATTTGTGCATACCTAATGAATAGATCCTATAAATACATTAGAGATCCATTTTATACCCCATTTGGTGCCTAGTTTTTAACTTAGAAATAGAAATCTTTATTTGCATAAAATATAATAATTAGGAGGTTCGGAATTTTTCGCCATAGTTTTTTGTTTTTGTGTCGCACAATGCATCTTTTTCTTCTACTTCTATCTGACATTCTAAAAGATGATCCAAATGTATCTCTTCTATTACTTTTACAGCCAGTTTCACAAGTTCCAGACAAAGTTCTAGATAGCTATATCTAACAGATAATGCCATAGAAATGTTTTTAATTTTGACTAACTTTTTACGGTGTTGTCTGTCAGATAGCTATCTAGAACATTATCTGGAACCTATAAAACTTAATTAGTCTTGTTTCTATACCAACAAAATTATTAGCAAGCCACTTACGTGACTCATTGCACCTACCAAGGGCTCCTTTGTATGCGCACGAGTTTATTTTCATATAACATCGTGTTATGGTATTTAAATTGACCTATTAGCAATAACGGATTGCTCGCGATATTACGTTTACTTTAATCGTTCGATTTTCTAAGAGAGATAGTGTCCTTTTGATCTACAAATGTTATAGGTACCTATTGTTTATTTAATAAAAATGAAAAATATTTCGTTAAGCCTTTCCAAAGCATGATACGCTTGAATTTCAAAGAGTAGGCATGTTAGCATGAAAAGGCCTTTAACTGAAAAAATGTGTTTAAAATTATCAAGAGATAGGAGAAAAAGAAATAGAGCTATCGAAAGCGTACAATCGTATATTAGTCTAAGTACGTTCCTGAGTAAATCTTTATAAATCTACGAGCAGTTCCCCCTAGTTTCAAGTTTTAGGTCCCGGATAAATAGCAGCCTAGGTCCTTTCTTAGCGTCAATTCACACCGAGACGCGACGCGACGCGACGCTGCACGCAGATTTTACATAGAGCGACTCAAAATATACTTTATTCACTACACGAAAGGATACACATTTAATTGTGAGAATTCAGATACGTCGCGCTGCACCTCGAGACGCCGCGCGGCGCAGCGCGACGCAGCGCGGTGCAGCGCGGCGCAGCGCGACGCATCTTGACGCAGCGGTGACGCGCGGCGGGCAAGATCGGTGCGGCATCTCGCGATTTGCTTTGTTTTTAAGATACGTCTCGCGACGCCGCGAGGCGTCGCGCTGCGCCGCGCCGCGCAGCGCTACATCAAAGCCGCGTCGCGTCGCGTCGCGTCTCGGTGTAAATTGACCCTTAGGCTCTAAACTATTTCTGTTCCTTTCGTTTAAATTGCTTTAGTCGTTTTGGCATGTGAATTCAACAAAAGAGACAGAGCCTCTTTCATCATCTTCCTGCACTTATCCCAATTTTTTTGGGGTCGGCGCAACATGTTTTTTTATTTCATACTCTTCTATTTGCCGTCATCTCACAAGTAATATTCTTCATTCATACCGACTTTCATCGTTTCTTTGGTCGTCCCCACACAGAGCCTCTTTAGCATTTGTAATATCTATTACTAATAATAAAAAGCTGAAGTGTTTGTTTCTTTGAACACGCTAATCTCAGGAACTACTGGTCCGATTTGAAAAATTCTTTCACTGTTAGATAGCCCATTTATCGAGAAAGGCTATACTTTTCCTGTTCAGTTCCCACGGGACGCGGGTGAAACCGCAGGCAGAAGTTAGTTAGTGTATATGAACAAATCAACCACAAGAATTAATAAATAAATTCACTGTGTATTGTCTCACCACCCATTCCTGGAGACAGGCCTCTTTAAGCCACGTCATTTAGTCCTGAGTCATTGATTGATGTCTATTGGATCCTTGAACCTTATATTGGAAATGTTGATTGATGAAGGACCGGCCTATTGTCGAATCGCCTAGGTTTTCGTTGTTCTAGTAGTGGAGTCAGAAAAACTGTTTTAAAGGCTGGTGGTAATATTGAACAGTGAAATCATTTTAGGTTCAGATTAAAGAGTAATTACGGTGTTACCAGTTATTAAATTCCATAAATTAATGTCGGTGTCAATAAATCGCTTATGATTAAAGAATTAATAAATTCGTCTAATTCAAGTAAAAACAAGTGCCTGCAGAGGCCAGCATTTTAACTTAGCTCAATATGTCAAACTTCAATAGAATGTCAGCCTTATCACAATAGTCTTCTTCTTCTTATCGAGTGAGCTGCAGGTTTAATCACCTAACAAGCGCTAGTGTCAGAGTTTTCTCAAATCCGCCTGACGGCCTCTGACGTGGATTCATATACGACTGCTACTGAGTAGCATTCCAGGACGCCGGCTTTACGTGCCCTCCCAGGCACGGGGGTGCAACACCGCCAACTTCCAAACTCCAGGCTGCTTGGTGAAAGTTTCTAAAACCCACAAAGCGATTTCGGCCTGGCCCGGGAATCGAACCCGAGACCTGTGATCGGCAGTCGCGTTGTGCGACCACTAGACCAACGAGGCAGTATCACAATAGTGGAAGGTTAATGTTTCAATTGGTAAAATTTGACAGATTCGGGTCGGTTGATCTGCTGTCGTCAGTACAGACCTAAAATCACATCCGACATTCCAGTTGTTATTTCGTAATTATATTATCGTGATAAAGCTGTAAAATCAGAAAACGCAGCGGGCTTTGTTTATTTATTTGTTAACAGTATAAACAAAAGCGTAATGACACGGTTTCATGAACAAATAACAATAACAACACATGATAATGATTGTGACATCATGACTAATAAGATTTGCTACTAATTTCCATAGTACGTGAAAAATCAGGACAATAAAACCAGATATTAGGTTAGGCGAGGAAGAATCGGGTGTCTACGTTATACGACTGTTTTCTATCTGATAATGATCTTTTGCACTTTTATTTGAAAATCAAGCAAGTCTGAGCGTCGTGACTTTTTTTATTGTGTGTTTGTGGCATCATTCTCTTGTCCATTTGTTTCAAAATGTTTTATTAATTGGCTTTATAAAGGGTAAAGTGAGAGTTTATTCCAAGTTCGATGTTTTTTTTATTTTTAACAGGAACGAAGTCCTATTGCAATACTTTGTGGTATAGACTTATGAGCAAGAAGGAGTGAAGCGACCCAAAAGTGGCACATTCCATGTAAAACGGGAGATGATAGCAACACTAATCTCATTATTTATGAAAGAGTTAGAAGTAAATAACTTAATGTTATGACCTAATCGCCTATAGAGTCAAGGGAACACGATTATTAATGCAGTATAGCACGTGCAATACTGCATTAATTACAAGAAAATTCAATAACGTTTATTAATTAAATTCGTTAAAAACAACTAGATTTTTTTTATATTTTTCCTGTCATCATGACCAAAGAACTCTTACCTGCATTTAAAATGTCATGTTATTGGCATTATGATCAAAGTCTTAAAAATAGAAAAGCAAACTTTAATCTAAATTGTTTTCATTACGTTCACGATCACAAGATTAAAATAAATAGCAAAATAATTATTTAACCACAGTGCGACTTCAATCAACCAACTTCACTCGCTGTGTCCTTTTTCCACAAATCAACAGGCGCTAAGTAGAAAAGAGACAGCATTACCGCAAACGATCCGTTTACTGGTTTTTAATAGATTTCTTTGTTGCTAATACGTTAGAAATTGATCCAGACAATAGCTAAAATCCCATGATCAATATAGGGCCATGGGAAACGGAACACAATGTGTTTTCCCATAAATGTAAGGTATCTACACTTGAGGCTACTCAGTCGTTTCGTATTGAGGAAGCGGTTAGCTGCTCGAGCGCAGAAAAAGTATAAAAAGTTCGGCAAACTCAAGGTGTCATGGCGAAAACGCTGATATGGTAATACAACTTTTTATTTATTGTTTATTTTTATAATTTAATCAACCTTTTCTTACACTATTTGTAATATTTATTGCTATTTATAATATTGCATGCTCTTCGATATTATATTGCAACCAGAGATGCAGGCAGAACGTGTTTGACAGAAGAATTATGTGTCTTGTCTCTTTCGCACACTGTCCTTAGCAGGGTAAAGAACCTTTTTGTAATAAAACTTGGTGATATAATTAAATATAGTGTTGGATGCAGTCTAAAATGTATTTTAATATTTCCATCAAAAAATAAATAACTGGTTTTGTGGACTTTATTTTTTTTAAGTTGTACAGACGACAGCAGGTCAACGTATACGAATCTGTCAAATTTTACCGATCAAAACTTAACCTACCTTCTTTGTAATAAGGTTGAAAATCTATTGCAGAAATTTGACAGATTGTGGTAACTTGATGTGCTGTCGTCTGTACCTAAGTATGGCTGCTCTTGTTGTCCTAGGTTCGATGTTCAGGACACGCCAGAAATAGGTCAAGAGTTAAATAAAAATACACATAGTCTACTTATGCTTTGCTGTAGTCGGATAAAATAATAAGAACCGTCTTTTCGATTATGAGTAAGTAGGTATGCCTACATATAAATATTAGTTCAGACATAGAAACATATTCAATTACTAGATATCGCTACTAGATAATAATTGGATAGGTATCCCACGCGTCTTGAGTAAAAACTTGTTTAAAATTCCTTGTACGTGTGTACACGATATTACTATACCCACTTGTTTTATAGTTGTAGGGCTACAAAAAATCTATCAATAATGATATGGATAATTATGTAAGGCTAATTATTGGCTATAATTTACTCAAGAACTTTTTCTTGCTCACTATAATCTATACTTAATATAATAAAAGCTGAAGAGTTTGTTTGTTTGAAAGCGCTAATCTCAGGAACTACTGGTCCGATTTGAAACATTCTTTCAGTGTTAGATAGCCCATTTATCGAGGAAGGCTATAGGCTACTTTTTATCCGGGTGCGCCTTGTAGTTCCCACGGGACGCGGGTGAAACCGCTGGCAGAAGCTAGTAAAAATATTATGAAGAGTGGTGTTAGAAATGTCTATTGTATAGTGTTGTGCACATTTCACAAGACATAACCGTTGATTAAGCCCGCAACAAATGACTGTTGATCGTTCGAATTATGAATATTTTTTTCTAATGTGGCAATAGAAATCGCTTTGTTCTATAAAATCGTAAAAGTACTGTTATATACGTCACGCAATTTTAATTTTGATCAGATGTTGTCAGTGAAAAATAAATAAAAAATAATTTATGTATTTCTGACTCCACTTCTATTTTCAATTCTCCTACACAGTCTGTCTACATCTCTGTATTCTCTCATACTGCGGGCCTGCTGGAAGAGATTTCATTAGAAATAAGCAGTACCCTTGAACTATCTTATAATACTTCTACTTTCATGCATCAGAGTGTACGTACATTAATGGTAAAAAAAAATCACGTTTGTACAGACAACAACAAATCAGGTTACCACAATCTGTAAAATCTTCAATTGGTAAAATTTGACAGATTCGTATACGTTGATCTGCTGTTGCCTGTACCGAAATGTCTACAAAGTTCCTATCCCTGGTTTTATTTTTTCATCTTGACAGATAACATGACAGATATCTGAATTAATTCAGCTTAATTATCTTTACTTGAGATTGGTTGCATTAAATAAATAAAACTTATCTAAAGTTATTGAACAATCTATCTATATGTTGTGGTCCAAATGAAAAATTGTGCCTTATACATAATGTCCGGTCATTATGAAAAATGCCCAATCTGAGAGAGCAATTTAATAATAATCATTCAAATAATCAAATTGACCGGGCATTCTACATATTGTACTTCGCCCTTTGGGCAGAGTAATAGAAACAAATTTAATTAGTAATTTTTCATGTTTATTCTTACTTAAAATAAACTAAATGTTTAACAATTTATGACAGCGATGCGGAGGAATACTTTGACGCGTAATGTACATATTTGTAATATATTGTTTATTTTTTGTTAGTTATCTATTTATATTTAGCAAGTAGTATTAATTTATAAATTGTAAATATGTTATTGTAAACTGTATAGATATGAATAAAAATTTGTACTTTACTCTCTAAAAAAATTTAAGTAATCAGTAAGATTTTGTAAAGCTTGGAACGTCATTGAGGTAAATTCAGTTTTTTGCAGCAGGCATGATTTCTGCCACGGCTCCGGCGCTGCGGGGCTCCGGCGGTCCCACGCGAGTTTATCGTCGCAGATAGGTTTAACGCTCACCACCGCAGCTTCGGCTTGCTGGCCGGCGGTGCCGGCCAGCCTCAGCCGCGGTGGCGAATGTTACAACCACCTGCTCCTCAACTCGCGGCCCGCCTCGCCCCTCCGCGCCTACGCGATTTTGAATTACACTCTAGGGGTAGGGCAGACAAGACTGCGTGGAGTCGGATTTACAGCAATTCGTTTCTGTCATTAAAACCTAACTTTCAGCTAATGTTCTAAGATATATATATTTTGGACAATTCGCTTACAATGCAAAACTAAACACAAACAAAGCGCCCGCCGCACGAGCCGCATGCTGAATAGCGGTCTCTGATTGGTCAAACCGTGTCAAGCGTTCTTCCCTCCCCGCACCGCGTCAAAAGCTTTGTTATCAAATTGCCCAAATGTCATGTAGCAATATAATAATGACCGTGCAATGTGATAAATAATGCAGTATAGATAGTAATTAATCACTCAGCCCGATAGAGCTAGACATTATTCATAATGGTCGCACACTATGAATAATGCCCGCATTAATCACCTGGTCCATAACAAATAGATAAGTGAGCGCCAATTCAGAGAGTACGATTTTTTCAGCAATATTACCACACCACTGGGAAAAATATGGCGATTTGTAATACTCAAGATCGTGTCGCCTCCTTAACAGTTGATTTTATGGAAAAATAATTTATTAAGCCTCCATCGTCGGTAGGCCAAAGAAAACAAAGGTAATATGTAAAATGCGCGAGCGGAGCGAGCGCGAAATTTTAATGTTATTAGTAGGAATGTCTGGTTTTTAGAATATCCAAAAAATATATATATCGAATAGGCTCTGAAGGCGCGAGCGAAAAAACAGTAATTGTTTAATAAGTTTGGGGGAAAAAAGCACTAGGAACTAGTAACAGAATGCGCGANAAGAGGGCTAGACATTATTCATAATGCTCGCACATTATGAATAATGCCCGCATTAATCACCTAGTCCATAACATATCCAAACCCAATCTTCAAAATGTAACATTTAGATAAGAGTATCTGATTCTTACTAAAGTACCTACATAGTTTACTAATATGAACGTTAAACTTTAATTAAGCTCAACTTTTTGATCAATATTTAAACAGAAATCCATCGAACGTTAACCTCAGAATCTCGTTCAGAAAATCAAGATGTCCAACAGATTTAACGAACGGTCCCCTGAAAGTACTATCGTAAAACTTACAACCTTCCTCGATGAACGTCCCAACATTTACGTGGTAAAGGACCCCAAGTCACAAAACGCCCCAAGTGCTACCTGTCTATACATACATAACTCTAGAATTATCCCCAAAATTAACAAATTTATAGAATATTAATTAGTAAGTGAAGCATATACGGTTGAATTTGAGATCTAGGCTTCTAATTAATGAAGGCGTAAACAAACCCTTTGCAATTATTTTATAATGAGGAAAATGAAGCGCTGAATAATGTACGCTAAGCCTACAACGACGAGTGTCTGGACAAGGGCACGACGTAAGCAAAAGGACGTTGAATAAAATGTAATTAAACAAGTAGGAATAACTTNTAATAAATCTATATCTATACATACTTATAATAAAACAGTAAAAAAATCGTGTCTGTACATTTTATATTTTTACAAAACAAAATATGTGGGGTTATTAGAAATTGAAAGAAGAGTAAGAATTCGAAAAAAAAATTTTGTCTGTTTGTATGTTTGAATGTTT
>NWSH02000535.1:12339239-12353638 GCA_002382865.2 Heliothis virescens
TGTTTGTTTGTCTGTTTGCACACGCTAATCTCAGGATCCACTGGACGGATTTAGATGAAACTTGGCAGACATATAGCTTATATACCAGAATAACATATAGGCTATTTTTTTTTAGGAAATTCGCTCTTTAAGGGGGTAAAAGGAGGGGGTAAATTTGTATGAAACTCCGTCAGTTTTGAAGCTAATTCGATTAATATTAATATTTGGCTATTTGGTTAGAAATTAAGAATGACGCAATAATTATTTTTGGAAATTCTGCCTTAACGGGGGTGAAAAGGGGGGGGTAAGTGTCTATGAAACTCCGTCAGTTTTTAAGCTAAATTGATGAAAATTTAAGCTGTTTCTGCCCTTCGTTGTGTGACGGTGTCGCTGTTTTTCACACGGACTGCTTTACCGATAGATGGCGTTGTCCATACATTCTAAAAAGGCAGTCAATGCAATGGTATGGTATGATAAGTCTGAAACATCTCGAATCGTCTCGCGCAACCCGTCATTTCCCCGGGCTCTTAGAATTCGACATCAGACGCTTAAGATCTTTCATTTTGACGATCCGTTATCGCTGGCATAAGCGACATGGTCCGCGTACGAAGTCGCGGGCAGAAGCTAGTCATTTCAATAAGTTTGTTGATTTGGTTACTAGACTATTCTAAAGCCCCGCTGTTAGAATGTACTAATAGCGCAATTTTACATTCGCTTTGGAACATCAAGATTATTTACTAATTAAACGAGACTAGTCGCATTGTTTGTTAATTGTTTTCGTAAAATTAGACTATAATTATCCCTACATACAAAAACATAAATTGGATAATTTTGTTAATTAACTAAATTATTTACTCAAAACAGGGAAGTAACAACAGCTAAGATCTGACCTCACGATTTCCATTGAATATTTTTGCAACTCAAATTAATTGCCACTAAGAATATTATATATAATCTTGCAATTAGTGTTAAGTGCAATTATATAAAACGTATTCTCTTTTACTGGCGCACTCTTATTACGAAAGAGCTTAAATTAATTTTATTAAAATAATAACAACTCAGGAAGTATTAATTGCATTATTTTGCAAAGTTAATAAGTACTATCAACGCCCCTTCAACTTTGTATTGACCCATAGGAAATAATAAGTGAAATTAATAATAATGTTGTATGTACATATACGACTATACTATAATCTAATGAGTCTTATCAAGTCTACTAAGTGCTAATACTATTTTCCTTGTTGCATTTTTTACTCGACTGCCAAGAATAGTAACGTACGCGTACCTTGATAGCGTTAAATAGTAATGTTAAGTATATTATGAATATTTTTTCAATTTTATTATCGCTATCTGGGAATCGAATCTAGGACCATACACAACAGCAGCGTTTACAGTTTAGCGTTTCAGTCGTGCCAATGCCGATAATGGGCGCCGGGCCTAATGTCTCATGGTAGTACTTTGATATAAGTCTCGTAGAAAAAACTTCAAACACCTAACATCCAAGCAAATCATATCGATATTTTTTTAAAAATCCCAGCGTATGAATAAAGCCTCATATCAATTTAATCCGTTTTTTTTCCAAGGTTTCTGTTCCACTCCTACCTCATTGGTTTAATTTCTACACAAAGGCTGGATCTCAAATACACGAACTACACAAAAATATGCAAAGGCGAGCTTATCAAGACCCTCGCTGATTTGAGAATCTTAGATGGATGCGTCGTCGTCGTGGGAAGCCTAGAAATATTCATAGAGAAAGTAAATAAGGATAATTTTCCTAATATAACTTTTTGGGATTTGAGAGAGGTAAGACATTTTTTTACTAACCTATAACATGACCACCCATCACTCACTAATAAATTTCTTCGCCAATTCTGTGTACCTATTCGCGATAGATCCAAAAAGTGCTGAATGGAATTGAATACTGGTTTAAACTACGTGAAGTAGGAATCCATGAGGAACGTTGGGCATCCAAGGTTCTTTGAAATTGGTCATTTCGTATTGGTGCGGTGCGGCTGCCTTGCTCACGTGATTTGCGTTCATAGTCCAGAATATTCACATGTTTTCATATAAGACGCACGGCAGCTTCAAAATGACAAATTTGAAAGAACCCTTAATTTTATACCCATTCAAAGACTAGACGGTCGTTAGATTGACTGGAGGTGATAAAAAAGACTATAATTAAAGGTCTGCATAAACCTGTTTTCATTACTGAGAAAGGCTTTTCCGTATTTTATTTGGCTTTTGCAAATCCTGGTTTCATTAATCATGAGTTTTTATATGTTTCAGATAACAGATTATTTGGTAATATATCGTGTGAGAGGCCTTAAGTCTGTGGGCCAACTATTCCCAAATCTGACCAGAATAAGAGGGAACAAGTTACTGAACAATTTTGCGTTGATTGTGTACGACAATTCACATCTTTTAGAGGTTAGTTTGCATGCCTTGGAAATAAAATAACTATCTTTGTTTTAGATACGTTATCAGGCAATGAGATTAAAGGTACCTTATCCTTACCTTAACATTTTTTCTACAGTTAGTTTTATAAAGCTGCAGATTTTGTTTGTTTGATCGCGCTAATTGAAGGAACTAATAAGCTGATTTGAATGAATTCTTTCTTCTTTCTTTCAGTGTAAGATAGCCCATTTATCAAGGAAAATTTTAGGTTACTTTTTTGGATGTATGTGGGTGAAATCGCCGGTAGAAGCTAGTTTATTTAAATACCACGTAATGTTTTGTTTGAATATTCTTTGTAACATAAATGGATGTGGAAACTACACACAAAACTAACTACACAAACGGACCAATTAAGTCGTATGATTCGACAGTCAATTTGTCGCTACCGAACTCCAATTTGCATTTAGATAGCTCAAATGGAATTCTATATTAAAATCTTCCAAACAATAGCTCTGCGGATATTCGTATATTTTTTTAAATATTCAAATACACTACGGACTGAATGTACGATATTTTGTACACAAAGTATTCAAACAGAACTGCATTGGAACTAAAATTATATTTTTCATATATTCCGCAAAACAATAACCGTTGCGAGTTATTGTATTCATATACGATACCTCATCCTATTTAAATAGATCTAGGAATGTAAACTTTAAAATTATGGTATTTGAATGCACTTCGCGCTGTGCGATCCTTATAGGTGAATTTGATTCAGTAGGTGTTCATAGCAGTTCATTAAACAAAGAACATAATTTGGATACCGTTTCTCACTATTATCAGAAAGAGATAACTAGGCTAACACCAATATAAAATTTTTCTTTTATTTGATTGGATGATGTGCCAGATAGGCAATGAAATGACCCATACACTTGAAATAATTGCAGTTTGTTTCTACAACGATTATCAATGGGCATTTTGGGGGCTTTCTTATACATTTTTTACGACTGCGGGCTGATTTCCAGACAATTATTGTAACCCAATTCTTTTACATTGAAGACGCTTTATTATTCTTAAGGGATCGATTATCTCCGATACATTTCTTTTACAGATTGGTCTCTACAGCCTTCTTAAAATTGATAGAGGAGGGGTCACAATGTGGGCATTGCCTCAAGCCTGTTTTGTGGAGACTATTGACTGGAAGGCCTTGGCTCCTAAGGCCAGACACGTCATCAGTCCTCTTGAGAAGCCATCAGATAGCGTCACTTGCAGGATCCCCTGTACTTGTTCAAGAAACCCTTCGCTGAACCACTGTTGGAATAATATGTAAGACCAGCTCTTTGCGGTTACGAAACAGAAATGATTTATTGCTGTAACTTTTGATAACACGTGTGGTTTTCCCTGAAGGTTCACAGCGATGATATATTGTATTATCTGCGAGTTTACTATATTCATGTTAAGCTATGGCAATGTTTAGAACAAACACTAAATTAATACGAACAATTTCGGTTCGGTTCACAGTAGCTGACCAAAAATAGTTTGAGTCTAGAGATTAAACAAAACAAAAGTCATGCCCATAATTCACACTTACGACAAAAAACCTATACCTACTAATACTACAAATGCGAAAGTAACTCTGTTTGTGTATCTGTCACGCTTTCATGTCAAAACTGAAGGAACACAGATAGCATAGAGCATCAGAATGGAGGTAGGCACGAATTTAACCGAGAGGAACAGTAGGGATACTAAAAACTGCCTATATAAGTATGTTAGTTAGGTAGGTATATAAATACTCACCCCTTTTCTTATTTTTTTTAGGAAATGCCAGTTATTCCCAGATGGGCCTGAAGCCGACAAATGTAACGACCAATGTTTAGGCTGCCGCAAAACGAATAAAAACGCATGTTTTGTATGCCGCCATTACACGCACAGGGGAAACTGCGTGAAGGAATGTCCTCCAGATTCGTAAGTACTAGTACTTATATTTATTAGAGGGTTATATGTTTATCAAGCTCAAAATCAACTTCTTACTGATATGATACATATGTGTATGTTATGTTTGTTATTTTTTCACGTAAAACTATTGGGGGGATTTTGATGAAACTTAGCAAAAAGCACTAACACTAGGCAGTTTATAGACTACTACTCATCCAAAGTTCTTATTCATGTGTGGGGAGTACAGACGATATCAGTTCAACCTACTCGAAATCTGTCAAATTTTACCAATCGATCATTAACCTTTTATTGTGATAAGGTTGAAAATTGATTAAAGAAATTTGGAGATTGAGGTAGGCTGATGGACTGGCATCATACACCTCGCGCTGGTTGATCTTATAGTTGCTTATAAGATTTCTTGGTGTTTGTTTGATAAATGCTCCTGAATCATTACCATTTCTTTTGCAGTATCCTTCTTCCCGACAGCAAGTACTGCATTACTGAAGATGAATGCCACCAAATAGATCGATGGGTGTTTAACAATACTTGTATTGGAGAATGCCCTGTCGACTACAAGATGAACAATAAAACACAACCTGTTACTTGTGAACCATGCACTAATTGTGCGATTGTAAGTACTTCAGACATCATTGTATTAAACTTATAAAGGAATAATCGGAGGAAAGATGGCTGATATTGTACTTTGTATTAAAGCACCAATGGGTCTGCCATTTGAAGTCATCAGGATTCCTGATTTGGCAACTTTGGAACAGAAGTTGAAAGAAAAAGAAGAAATTCAAAATTCAAATTCGTAAAAGTTCTGTATTTATATAGTACGAAGATCTTTTTTAATTCTCATCAATTAAAACAAACAATTTCTTAATTACAGACATGCGGCAACGTAACAATCCAATCGCTAAGCTCCATTCAAAGTGCAGAAAGATGTGTTTACGTCAATGGATCTCTAACAATACATCTAAGGGCAACACCAGGCGCAATGGACGATTTAAGGACATACCTCAGTCGAATACAAGAAGTCTCTCAATATATATCCGTCGAAAGTTCATTTATAACTACGTTAGATTTTCTGCCATCACTGCGATTAATTAAAGGGGAGAAATTAAAGGATGACAAATACAGTATTTACATCAATCACAATTATAATCTTCAAACGCTATTTACTGCAAACGTTACCAGACATCTCCGAATAATGAATGGCACGGCCAGGTTTGAACAGAATCCCATCCTGTGTATGTCGAAAATTGATGAAATCAAAAAATTGTTGCCTATAAAGCCGAATGATTTAGAGATTCCCGTTGGCTTAAATGGGTATCGCGGAGGATGTAAAGAAGTCTCTTTTAAATTTGATATAACTCCGTCCAATGAATCATCGGTATTGATTAAGTTTTCTCCGATCTCCGATCATAGTAGTACACGTATAGAGTACTCTGCTCTATATGTGCGTTTACCTCCAGGAGTTCAAACGACGGTAGTCCCTGAAACTTGTAGCGAGTTTGAATGGCACGCTACCGATGTCGCAACAGTATTTGATAATAACTACGGAGTTGTTGAATTGAATTCATTACAACCTGCTTCTTCATATGCAATGTGCATTGAAATATACGATCCTGACAAAAACTTATTGGTTAGAAGTAATATCTTCAACTTCACAACGCCTGTAGGAATTCCTGAGCCTCCTTTCATCGTGGAATTAGTTGCATCAGCGTCAGACGTCGTTGTATTGCGTTGGGTCGACCACAAAAATTATGTCCCTCACATTGATTACTACGAACTAGATGTAACCTTGATAGATACGTATACAAGAAAATCTGCTGCAGTAGATTATTGTACCTACAGAGAAGATTGGTTTGACGTTGACTATACCCGTCACGCTTTAGTTAGGAGGCCACCTCCAGAATATACAAGAAGTTGTGAATCTATGTGTGGAATACTTTCATCTGTTACTCCAGGAGCCTTAGTGGAGGAGTACTTCAACGTCTGCGATGATGTCAATTTTGTTTGCGACAACAAAGAAAGTATAATTTCAAGCAATTCTAGTTTTGGCAACTACGTTCGAACTTTAACTTTGTTAAACATTAGTAGTCCGAGAAACGACTTCCAAGTCGGAGGGCTAGCACCCTACAGCGACTATAAGTTTAGATTAAGAGCTTGTTCTAGTGGACATTGCAGCAGATCAGCGAAAGGTGTAGTCAGGACTTTATTTTTAAAAAATGCTGACATACCTACTATTGTGTATCTCCATGCAAACCAATTCGGTCATATATTTGTGAGGTGGATTGCTCCGAATGTCACTAATGGTCCTATATTATCTTATTTCGTAGAAGTGTTGCCTAGAATAAATATAAATAATCTGATGCCTCAATCTTGGTGCGTATCAGCCGAAGAAAGAAGGATCTTCGTTCAATCTGTGATAGTGTCAAATTATTTAGTAAGAGTGTGTGTAAAAACTCTCGCTTCCAGTAAATCTTGTAGCGAATGGAGCAAAATTGTCGCCGTCACTGAATCGAAGACGATTTTGCTGTGGATCGGGGTGACTTGTGGGATTTTGATATACATTGCGTCGTGTATAGCGGGTTGGTTTAAGAGGAGAATGAGTTATCGCAGCGATGTAGTGCCGCTAGTCGATAGTTCGTCTTCGTCAGGTGTCGAGAGCGAGCCACCAGCCTTGATGCTATCAGATTTCGTGCCATTTCATACGATACCTTTAGATTAATGTTGTATTGTGATACTACTGTAAAGTTCAATGAAACTATAGGCTTATTATCATTTCGTGGAAAATCACGAATACATTTCACACATTTCAGACTGAATCTTCGTGTTATACAATCCGACGGGTCGTCAAAAAAGTTAATATTCACCTAAACGTCCATTTTATTTTTATAGGTGGTAGGATGGTTTTAATTAAATTGGTTCCATGTTATGTACGGAACACTCGCGTCTGTCATTCAGCAAGCAGCTTTTATGAAAGATAGAATTCGAAAAGCTTTGCTAATATTCTGTTATTAATTTTAATGAAGTAAACGTTTGAATTTTAATAAGTATTTGTATGGAGTGTTGTTGTGGAAATAAATAGAATTTAATAATTAAATACAATGAATGGTTTTAATTTCATTAAAGTATCTGTAATGTTAACATACCTTTTTGAAGTTACGTTTTCCTTCAGTTGAATGATCTATTTATATAACACTAATTATGTAAATACAAAAGATGGATTAACCGATCCTCAATTTACTGAAAACGGGACACAGTCTAGTGCCTGTGAAAGAACATTGGTACATACTATTCGTGTGTAGTCGGTAAGTACAGTAGAATCCTCGAAACGCTTATGAAACCGCGGAGAATAGGTTTGCATTAGGTACCAAGGGTACTATGTCAATCCACAGTACCTAGGTGCAACAACTTATCTTATTGTAATCCTGTGATATCTCTCAGGGATAGCAAAAGTACCTACCTCTATGACTAAAATAAGGTTCGACCGTTACAAAACTTAAAGGAAATTACATCGATTCCCAAAATTATCAGTAAGTTATCTAAACTTTTTCACTTACAAAGTTTCTTTCCTATTTTCTTTTATAATTGAATTTGTTGCCAGATATAAGTTAGACCTTTGTGATAACCTGAGTTGGAGACAGTGGCCCCGTTGATTTAGTGAGGTTACGCATTGTTGGGGAAACTGGCAGTTGGTACAGACGACAGCACATCAAGTTACCACAATCTGTCAAATTTGTGCAATCGATTTTCAACCTTATCACAATAGAGGTAGGTTAATGTTTGACTGGTAAAATTTGACAAATTCGTTTACGTTGACCTGCTGTCGTCTGTACGTAGAGGTAAGACTCGATACATTCATTTAATTATTCCTGCTGCGAACTTGAACTTTATAAAAAGTTTGTAGTGAGAAATAAGTTGGATGTAAGATTTTATTAGGTATTATCGCACAAAAATAATGGCGTCCTAACCGATTGTCGGCCACGGCAGCTTTTCTCGTGTAAGGAGATCAGCTATCCGCGCAGGACATATTATGATGCACAAGGAAGAGCTCGTGGCTAAGTCAAAGCCGCGCGGATCGATCGATCATAAGGTTAAGCAACGCTTGACGCGGTCGGTCCGTGGATGGAGTGACCATCTTTTCATAACGAGTTCTTCCGTGTTTCGGAAGGCACGATAAACAGTGGGTCCCGGCTGTCATTTGAACATCTTTGGCAGTCGTTACGGGTAGTCAGAAGCCAGAAAGTCTGACAACCAGTCTTACCAAGGGGTGCCAGATTGCCCAGGTAACTGGGTTGTGGAGGTCAGATAGGCAGTCGCTCCATGTAAAACACTGGTTCTCAGCTGCATCCGGTTTGACTGGAAGCCGACCCCAAAATAGTTGGGAAAAGGCTAGGCAGATGACAAGCATTTGTGCAGACACAGGTGCACTCACAATTTAACACGACCGGAGAGCATAATAACCGGATAATATAAGTCCTCATCTTGTGATAAAGTCAAAGACCACACACGGTAGTCATATCGGAATTGGATTCCCAATAATTTGAGCTGTAAAGTCTCGTATTCTAGGCAGATGACACCGCTACTTATTTAAAATGGCGCCTGGTGACCGAATCTGATCGATAATATTAACTGCTCCAAGTAATATTTTAGATGCAAATGTTTGTTTGTATGGTTATTTATACGTATTTAGGTAATATGTTGAAAACTTCAGTAAATGTACTCAAAATAATTATTTGATCAAATATTAATGATAGCCATATCCAAATGCTGGCAAGCACTATCGACAGTATATCTACATCTGTACAGTGGCGTAGCGTGGCGGGGGCGGGGGGGGCGGCCCGCCCCGGGCGGCACTTTTTAGGGGGCGGCAAAATGTAAGAAAGGAAGAAAGAAACATTTACTTATTTATTATTTAATTATGTATTGTATAATCTTCAAGCTAAAAAAAATTTCGCGCTCGCTTCGCTCGCGCATTTACAATCCTCAACTGTGTTGATCGTTTAAACATCAAACTAACTAAATTATAAGCGCCCGTTTCGTTCGCGCCTTTTCAATGCTCTTACTTCTTTTTTCTGTGTTTACCTTTTAGAGATAAAACTGGAAAAAAATTCGCGCTCGCTTCGCTCGCGCCTTTTCAACGGTTTCGCTTAATTTTTTCTGTGTTTATCTTTTACACACAAAACTTGTACTTTGTACATTCTGATACCAAACCGAAAAAATGGCGTATGCCGAAGCGCGGTGGGGCGGCAAGAATTCGATATAAAAATTAGTTTTACAACTATCCGACTTTAAGGTGCATGCGACGACTAGAAGCGGGAAATTCAAATATAAAATGGTTTTTTCATGTTTTACCTAAGTTAACATTCAATATGAAAAAAAACTCTGTAAAAAACGTTTTATTGCGCAATAAAACGTTTTTTACAGAGTTATTTAATTTGTAAGAAGTTTCGGAGTTAAACAAGGACATCAGAAATTACTTTGTGGGATATTATAACCGCCAATCATAAGATCACGCCTCATATTGAATGTTAACTTAGGTAAAACATGAAAAAACATTTTATATTTGAATTTCCCGCTTCTAGTCGTCGCATTCACCTTAATTACGAAAATGTGTAAACATGTGTACATTTGAAAAAAAAGAAATAACGGGGGTTACGAAATAGTTTTTCATGGAAAGGGGGTCGTGCCATGAAAAAAGTTGAAAAACACTGCTCTAGTTAGAGGGAGGAAAGTGTACCTTCTTGAAAAAATATTTTTTTCTTTCTCTCTGAAACAATATTTTGTTGTAGACATTGATGGTGCACTAAAAGAATTTGCTTTGAAAAATTAAAGATATAAATCTCCAATTAAACATGAAAGATTTTTTGGTCTCAAAATACTNACTAGAAGCGGGAAATTCAAATATAAAATGGTTTTTTCATGTTTTACCTAAGTTAACATTCAATGTAAAAAAAAACTCTGTAAAAAACGTTTTATTGCGCAATAAAACGTTTTTTACAGAGTTTTTTTTTACAGAGTAAGTTTCGGAGTTAAACAAGGACATCAGAAATTACTTTGTGGGATATTATAACCGCCAATCATAAGATCACGCCTCATATTGAATGTTAACTTAGGTAAAACATGAAAAAACATTTTATATTTGAATTTCCCGCTTCTAGTCGTCGCATTCACCTTAATTACGAAAATGTGTAAACATGTGTACATTTGAAAAAAAAGAAATAACGGGGGTTACGAAATAGTTTTTCATGGAAAGGGGGTCGTGCCATGAAACAGGTCGAAAAACACTGCTCTAGTTAGAGGGAGGAAAGTGTACCTTCTTGAAAAAAAAAATTTTTTCTTTCTCTCTGAAACAATATTTTGCTGTAGACATTGATGGTGCACTAAAAGAATTTGCTTTGAAAAATTAAAGATATATATCTCCAATTAAACATGAAAGATTTTTTGGTCTCAAAATACTCATAACTTAAGAAGTATATTAGTAGTACAATTGCTGAAATATTTGTAAGTTCTCAATCTAAGAAAAAAATGCGCTTGCGCTTTCTTGACAATTTTATTTGTAACTTTTTTATAGTCCTAGGAAAAAAAACCGGGCTCGCTTCGTTCGACCCTTTTCAATTTCCAACTTCTTTTTTGTGTCTTTACTTTTTCAGTCTTAAATATATAAAAAAAATCGCGCACCCTTCCAAAAAAGTAGTCCGAGGTTGATCTCGGATACTTTTTTCAGTGTTTACTTTTTCAGTCAGAAAACTGAAAAAAAAACCTCGATTTCTATATTCACGGTTTTGATCCTTAGTCCAACCCTCGGCTTGGCGATTGGGATTTCTTTTTTAACTGTATTTTTTTTAAACCTAATGTCATGGGGCGGCAAAATTGTCTTCCGCCCCGGGCGGCGTATAGCCACGCTACGCCACTGCATCTGTAAGTAAAAAGTAAAATTGGATACCNATTTCTATATTCACGGTTTTGATCCTTAGTCCAACCCTCGGCTTGGCGATTGGGATTTCTTTTTTAACTGTATTTTTTTTAAACCTAATGTCATGGGGCGGCAAAATTGTCTTCCGCCCCGGGCGGCGTATAGCCACGCTACGCCACTGCATCTGTAAGTAAAAAGTAAAATTGGATACCAGATATTGTAAGTGGCCTAAGTCGTGCTTTCACTTATAAACGGCCGAGCCTATTAAGAAGAGAATTGTACGTGTATAGGACTCTCTTAAAGTTTTTTCTTCTTCTTCTTAATTCTGATTGTAAAAGTGCCTCTCCGACAAGCGAAGGTTGGCAGTCAGCTTCACATGTTTCTTGCGACCTTGGTTTTTTATTTATGTATAGGAGTGGGTCAAATAGATACGAGCAGGTACCACGGAGCGAGAAAACCTCGGAAAAGCACTAGTATTTTAATACTTTGGTATATTGGTACGGTAAGTTAGGAAATCCATACATTGATCGGGCTTGGTGCCAATATTCTGTGGGATCGTTTGCATAATATCCTAAATAACATTTGCGGTATATTGTACCCCCGGATTAGGTTCTATCCATTAATAAGAGAAGCCTGATATACTGGAGTGTTAGTTCAAATATTAGAAAACATATTTCATTTATAAAAAAAGATGTTGGGGATTTTAGTCGGATGTAAAATAGGTAAGTATTACTATTACTATCTATGTATATGTATGTGTGTCTATGTATGTGTTTGAGATAAAGGCATTGTACAGTAACTTAATCTCTTCGAGTTTTTTACTAACGTTGTATGTGTGAAGTGCCGGAATTTTAATCAAAATGTGCAATGAACACAAAAGTCTGAAATAGAAGCGCCTAGCAAAATATTAACAGCAATGCCTACCAACATTATAACCGAAGCGACAACTATGCTTTAATTAGGCGCCATTGATTTCAGCAAGAGAAGAAAGACATACACTCTTACAATAGAATCAGTAACCACCCAGTTCCACCCAGGTTTGGAAAATCCCTTTTTCGATAGCCCGTCTTATAGCCTTCCTAACCGGGTGTAGGTACTAGGTAATTTCCAAGTTGCGAGCGAACCCGCGTTTGGCAGCTAGTTAAGGAAACAAATTCACATACACAGCTGTTCTATAATTAATTGGTGTGTTACAGCTTACTTCCTTTGTAATGTAATTATCAACGTGTCCGCATAGAGACATAATTATCGCAATACAAAGGTATTCGATATAATTTTCATGTTCCCGCTTATTCATTATGGCAAATGCTGTTTTAATTGCGACCGGCCATTGAATGGAATGTCATTTGTTAAATTATTAACCGACCACATTACAGTATGGGTAGGTGTAGGTACTTGTACCAGGTTCCTATAACGCTTACGGAAGGTTTTGAAGTAAATTCTCTAAAGAATTATGGATTTCGTGCTTCACAAAACTATCAAAGTCGTGACAACCTAGTGGTTTAAGCATCAGCCTCTCAAGTATGAGGTTCTATTCCAGGTTAGGCAAGTACCAATGCCAATCTATGTTGTATGTACTTTCTAAGTACCTAGGTATATCACCAACTTGTATTGAAAATGCGTAGTGATTACCACTCCATTTTTATCTCACCTGTGTCCAGCAGTAGCACGATAAAAATAAGGTTGATGATGAAGACTATTGAGCTAATTGGAAATTAATATAGGGATTTCGAAAAAAAATGTCGCTGATACAGTGAAAAATAAAACTACCTATAACAAATATCATCATTATTATAAATTAGCACTAATGTTAGACCAAAACAAACAAATGACTGCCACATAAGCCGTTCAATTCAGCAGCAAATTATGCATGAATGACACACACGTATATAAACCAGAAAACAAATACATCACTGTACGATTGTAATTAATTAATGTAAAGCACCACTTAATGAGTAAGTAAAATACCCATTATCATTAGTGTTGAGAGTGGAAAATCATTATCGGATGCAATGCGGTTGCTGTGAATGTAGGGTTGGGACCAAACTCATTTTAAAACACGAAATAATTTAAATTATTGAAGCTGAAAAACAAATAAATTTTTTATAAAGCAAATAAATGTGAATTTATTATTGAAACTTGCATCGCCCTGTCTGTGGTGCATCCTGATGAAAAACGGACGAGGCTCTGACGAGTGACGACTTACGGGTGGTGGTATAACCACCACACAGCATCAAGTGGGATGTCAAATTGCTCGAAGTAGCAGCTCAGGCATCTCCGAAGCTAAAATATATGTCTCACGATACTCTTACCAACACGCATTCCCAGCGCGGTGAGTCTGAGTAGGTACAGTCGACAGCACATTAAGTTACCACAATCTATCAAATTTCTGCAATAGATTTTGAACCTTATTACAATGGCGGTAGGTTAATGTTCGATTGGTAAAATTTGACAGATTCGTATATGTTGACCTGCTGTCGTCTGGACCTATGGACAATTCCCCCCCGCAGCCTGGGGGAGGCCTTTGTCCAACAGTAGACATTTTAGGTCGTGACGATTAAAACGAAAAATAGACACCTCTATAAATTCAATTAGATACTAATAATAATCTGGTACTAACAAGTTCAAAACCGCTATTCTGAAATCGACTAATTAATTTGTATGCCGAATTAAATACGTGTTCTCAATAACAATATGTCTAACAAGGTGATTATTTTACTAATAGGAATGAAGTTGCCTCAAAACATATTAATGCTGAATCTGATTGAAAGGGATCGGTGCGAAATACTTAATTAACAATGTTGTTTAAAGATGTTTTTAGAAGCGACGATACGATTTCGTCACGACATTTTTTTTATTAGCCTTTTTATCGTCCCACTGCTGAGCACAGGCCTCCTCTCACACGGAAAAGCATTGAGCATTAATCAATGAAATCAATGAAATCTATTTTATTAGACTTTTTAATCATTAATATTATGGAGCTCACAGGCTTCTTCAGCTTGCAAAAAAAGAAAGTGTAGTCAAAGATTTGACCATTTTTGTAACTTTTGATGATGACTAACGAATTATCTACTCTTTGATTTTTACCCACGACGGAACGGAGCAGGGGGATGATTCCGTAACTACAATTATGTGTCACACGTATGAAAATTCAATGAAAATGTAA
>NWSH02000535.1:12353738-12368116 GCA_002382865.2 Heliothis virescens
TAATGATCCGATTTTGATGCGGTTTTCAATAACGGGTTTGTGTTCGATGAGTTCATGTTCTTACACAGGCGTCATGGCTGTAACTCACTAGGGGGCGCCACAATATTGATGCAAAACTCAAACTCAAAACCCCCAATTATTATCCGTCGGGGGCTNCTTCTAAACTAATGATCCGATTTTGATGCGGTTTTCAATAACGGGTTTGTGTTCGATGAGTTCATGTTCTTACACAGGCGTCATGGCTGTAACTCACTAGGGGGCGCCACAATATTGATGCAAAACTCAAACTCAAAACCCCCAATTATTATCCGTCGGGGGCTGCCATTAAACCAGCTCAAGGTTTTCTAGTGACGTGAATACAATTATTGAAGAATTGTAGATGTTTAATGACGACATAAAATACACTTATGAGTATGGTTAAATTTTTGTTGAAATTTCATATAGAAAAGGCAGCCCCCGACGGATAATAATTGGGGGTTTTGAGTTATTTTATTCTTTTTCAATTAGATTTTTTATTTACTGGCATATCAATAGCTTTTATAACGGGTTACAGCATAGGTCTCATCCATACCCACTACGTGTGCTACGTTTAGTTGTCATTTTTATCGCGTTCAAACAGAACACACGTGCGGAATATAACCCAAAGATAAACAATACCTATGCAAAATAAGGGATCACGGCGTGGGCCGAACAAATCTATCTATGTAAGTCATTGGCTCAGGTGGAAGAAAAACCACACCCGTCTATATTGGATTACTTTTCTTGTAAAACATGTTTTTTCTAACAGTGGACTGATACTGTTTATTTTAATCGAGGTTCGTGTGACAGTCGTCGGGTATAAAACACATCATTTTAAAACACGAACAGAAAATTTAATACTATTAATCTCAGAATAAATAATATTTGAGATTTGAATGTTTGTTCAGTCATTTACTGTGATTAAATTATATCGCGAGCATCTTTTAGGCGCCATATTTACTCTGTAGAATAATCTTTATAATGGTAATGTACTTACACGAATGTTTTGTTATGATAATGCATTATTTTTTGAATTATGTAATTTTTGTGGTATCTTTTTATTGTGATGAAAAAATTGTCTCATTATCACGCATAATATAAAACGAATTTGGAAATGACCTCAGAAGTAAGACCTTGGGTTCTTGCAGTATCTACTAAGGTGCTTAATATGCCACTGCAAAAAAAATACATCGGTGTTCGCATGGTTTTAGGCTACCAGGATAGAATAATCAAAATATTTGCTATGAACTTAAGTAATCACAAATTTTAGTTACACCGTATATTTTCTAAATCATAAAGATTTTTTCAATGACTTCGCTGTAAAATGGGGATAGAATACGTGTAATTTTCTTTTTGATATTTCAATCAGGTTGATGTAGTTCCGTAGTTTTAATTTTTAGAATAACCTAAGTATTTAATATAACGTTGGATAATTGGAAGCTGTAAGGAGAACATATTTATGTATACTTTCTAATTCCTAAAGATTTTTTCAATAACTTTGCAATAAAAGGGAGATGGAATACGTGTAATTTTCCTTTGATATTTCAATCGAGTTGATGCAGTTCCGTAGTTTTCCTGCTGCGTCGCATCGGATGAGGTAACAGGGTTACTGAGCTGTGCGAGTTTGACTGATGCTGCCTCTAGATAAACTATTAGATTATTCTAAATTGCTAGTACGGGGAATAAGCCATTAGACCAGTGATCCTAATATTGTAAAAGTAACTCTGTCTGGATGTCGTGATTTGACAAAACTGCAGAACCGATTTAAATGTTTGGTACCTACACAGTCTAGAGCTTTTTTTATCGATGGGAAATCATCAGTATGACCCACTGCTGTCACCCACAGCGGGAGGGAGTGTCAGACTTTTACTGACTAAAACCCACCGTGTTCCTTCGGGAGCCCTTTGTGTGCCAGGGCCGCGGTAACTCTTTCGAACAACCCGCAGCCCCGACGGGACACAGTCTAGAGCTTGGGAAAGAAAAGAAAAAAATATCATGAACGATTCCATGTATTTATACGCATATTATTACGCTACATTATAATGGCGTCCTAGCTGATTATCGGCCACGGCGGCTGTTCTCATATAAGGAGATCAGCCAGCTGCGCGGGACATATTATAGTGCACAAGCATTTGCGCAGACATAGGTGCACTCCCTATTCCCTCACTCTCATAACCCGATGGGACGGCAATCCGACACGACCGGAGAGAGATCAGGCGCAGGACCGACATTAACGTGCTCTCCGATGCACGGGTGTATCAAACACCAACTTCCAACTTCGGGCTGCTTTGTGAAAGTTTCTAAAACCCACAAAGCGATTTCGGCCCGTCCCGGGAATCGAACCCGAGACCTCGTGATCAGCAGTCGGCTATGCGACAACTAGACCAACGAGGCAGTACGCTACATTACACGATAATAAAATATAGTAAATAAAAAAATAATCTTTTTTTTTGTTTTCGATATCATTTAGTGTCTCAAATTTTATCCGTCAGTTTACAGCTGTTGGTGAACCGTTCGCGAGTCTGCGAATTCATTTTCCAAAAATATTGAATACGCACCGCTGTCATATTTTTCAGCGCTGCAGAACTTTTCCAGTGAAAAATAAAATTCATTGCGCAGAGATATGTGTCAACTAAAAACTAGTCGAATTTTCGGACATATACCTACTGTATGTACAGACAACAGCACAACAAGTTCTGTCACCACAATCTGTCAAATTTCGCAACCGATTTTCTACCTTATCGCAATGGGAGAAGGTTAATGCTTGATTGGTAAAATCTGTAGCTGGCTATACCAGTGGTTTTACTCGCGTCCCGTGGAAACTACTCCGCGCACCCAGATAAAAAGTGCCTTCCTCGATAAATGGGCTAGCACTGAAATAAATGTTCAAATGGGGCCCAAAATTTCTGAGATGCTTCAGCTTCATTATAATTTTTTTTTTGCAGTTTATTAACATATAATATACATCATAGTGATCAATAGTCTAGTAAAAAAGAACTTAAAACTAAAAACTAAAAAGCGTCGAAAAATTCCTCCCCATCGCTGCCGACCGGGAGCGTGCCCAAAAGGCTGGCAGCATTGCCACGCTGAATGGCAATGCTTAATCTTTGACCAAAGTTAATAGCCAGCCCTTTGGTCACGGGTGGCGTCAATCAGCCGCCTAGAAAGTTCTTTAATATATTGTGGGTTTCGTTATATTAAAGTATAAATTACTATACTGTAGTGTTGACACAAAGTGTATCTTCTATAACCTTTTGTAACTCAAGGGCAAAATCTCCATTCCAAATACTTAACATTTAAAATCAAGACGGGATTTATATTACTTTCTGTCTGGTCAGTGACCACATATTAATAAATTATTACATAGAAAATGTCCAAGCGTAAATTAAATTTCTAGAACATGTTATAAGTTTTCTCTCCAGAGATTGAGTGTCCGAAACTTCTATTATAACACTAAATATACACTAAACTGACGTTATGATAACGAGTTTCATATTTCAGTATTAATAAATCTAATAACTTTGTGAAATACTAGAATATAACCGCGGATTCACCCGTCTTTTGCTTTAGTTTTTGTAGTACCTATAGACACCAGCACATTGACCTGCCATCTTCTTCATGTCATTCTTCTGTCAAATTTCTTCAATAGACTTTCAACCTTATCACAATAGTGGAAGGTTAATGTTCGATTGGTATTTAACAGATTCGGTTGACCTGCTGTCGTTTGTACAACGTGCCAAAGTTTTATTTTGTTTATCAATTTATTAATTTACGCCACAAATACGTGCTTTTTACACCCCACTACTGATTTAAATACATTGGATTAAATCTGGTTTTTTAAACTAATCCCCACAAAATCTGTTGCCAAATGAACTCCGGTCTAATCTCGTTAAACGAACCATAACATTCCACTAAACCGCTGTTACAAATAAATGGTATCATCATAATAAATTGCGAACGAAAAAAAAGCAAAAATCATCAAATATTTCTTTTAAAATTTCACGCAACAGTTCAGAACTCGTATTACGTTAAAACCACCAGCCAAATCATTTCCCAAAGGTTCACAAAGCGTTTACTTAAGTACCAACTTTTACCAAACAAAAAATTACGTCCCCAGTTTAATGTATTATATTCTCAGAGGTACGAAATGCTGAGGGCTTCTTGAAAAGTCAATTTACAGCCACTCAATAAAGATTACAAAAGAGCACCTAAAACTTAAGTGTTGTGTGATAAGCTGGCTGTCTCTTTCTCGCTGGAGGATCGTCAGTTCAGATGCGAAAGTTCGAATGTAGGGCGAATGGATGGGGTAAGGCTCTGGTATTTTTAAGTGCGCAAGATGCAAGCGTAGTTTTCTGATAAGTGACATAGATCTTCATGTTAATAGAGATGATACTTGGCGATTTGAGTTCATTTATACCTATGTATATTTCAGCCAGACAGACATGTTAGGCAAGACTGGCTAAAACACCGAGTTTTATAGCCTCGTCAAATGATATGCCAGTGATTCGTTTTGAGGGATTTTCCGGAAAATCCTTTATTCTTACCAGTTTACTGTTTATGCTGATGTGTCAGACCTGTAAGAAAAGTATTTCTTATTCTTCTACCTTCGGTTACCCCATCCATTAACAAAACATCTTCGCAAAACGAACGAGTAATCGACATTCTGTGTTCTTCACGCATAAATATTGTATGAGATGGAAACAGATAAGATGTGGCCAGCGAGGAATATTCTATTTTAAGATAAAGCTCCAATGGACCGAGGTGGCATCTTATAGCTGAGGCTAATAATGCTGATGCAGGGTTAAAAATCCCTCTTTTCAAAGTTTGTTAAACTTTAGGGGTTAAAGCGGTTTTTGTACCCTCGAAATTTTGATGGGAATGTTTGCATCTCGTTTCATTGAACTGTTTACTTTAACGAAAAGCTTTTGTTGTAAATATTCTTTGTGATCATAGTAATGCGAATGGTTTATTTTATGCATCTTACTTACTGCAAATACAACTTTTTCCACGCGTTAAATTTTTTTGTTGTAAAAATATTAGCATTCCGACTAATAATTTCGTCCGTAACATACATATGTGCACTCTCTATCATATACCGATAGAACGGCAATCCGATAATACTGAAGAGAGGTCAGGCACAGGATCACCATTATTTGCTTGCTCTCCGATGCACGGGGGTATTACTACCAATTTTAAGCCTCTGGGCTCATTTACGAAAATTACTTAAAACTTCCACAAAGCGATTACGACCCGATCCGGGCGTCGTACCCGAGACCTCGTGCACAATAGTCACGCTTGGCGATCCAACGGGAAATAGGTAGTTATAATAACTTTATGAAAGGTAACGTATTTTTCAAATAGACTTAAAAATATCCATCCTATATCCTGTAGAGACGTACATAGTTCATCAGAAATCATTATCAGAAAGTCTGACAATCAGTCTTACCAATGGGTATCGGGTTGCCCGGGTTGTGGTCAGACAGGCAGTCGCTCCATATGAAACATTGGTTCTCAGCTGCATCCGGTTAGACTGGAAGCCGGGGCATAGTTGGGAAAAGGCTAGGCAGATGATGAGTACGTGCATAGTTATAACAACTTTCGAAATCAAATAAAAACTCCAGCGATCGTCGTAAAGCAGCTCGCTACAAAGTGCATGTAAGTTCCCGTTTAGAACACGAGTTACAGTATAATGACGTCATAAGACAGGTAACGACAATGCATGCACATAAAATATGCACAGGTGCTCTGACTACAAAGAACAATAACTGTCTAATAGCGTGACTTTAAGATGTGCGCGATGAGATGCCGCGGTTGTGGAGGGGGTTTCTTCTAAAACATTGTCCGATGTAGATTGTGTACTTATAAGTTCCCAGAAGTATTCAAAGTTCTCAGTGTGTATGTACGACTACTTACAAGAAATGTGACCGCTCGGATCGATCATAAGTTTAAGCAAGACTTGACGCGGTCGGTCTGTAGATGAGTGACCAACTCGTCCTGAGAAATTGTTTTGTGTTCTGGAAGGCTCGTTTAATTTGTGGATCCCGTCTTCTGTAGACAGAACAAGAGAGATAAGGCAGGGTCATTATTTGGCTGTAGGTAAGACGTAAATAACATTCTACTAAGAAGCTAAATTAACTAATGTAAACTGTATAAAAATAGCCCGAATATTTTTCCACGTTATTAACACTTAAATCACACCCACAATTTTCATGGAATGCTAATTACCAAATCATGAAACTTTGTGACATAACAAGTGATTTTAGTCAATACCATAAGTCATTTGGAGGTGTTGAGGAGGCGTCTCGATCTATCTTGTCAATTAGCATCATACTAATACTAAAAATACGATTCGGACTCTTTCCTGCAAAAAGTGATGAATGGATTTTGGTTGAACTTTGCATAATATAGTTTACTAGCTTCCGCCAGCGGTTTCACCCGCTTTCCCGTAGGCAATGCTGCGCGCACCCGAATAAAAAGTAGCCTATAGCCTTCCTCGATAAATGGGCTATCTAACACTGAAAGAATCTTTCAAATCGGACCAGTAGTTCCTGAGATTAGCGCGTTCAAACAAACAAACTCTTCAGCTTTATAATATTGGTATAGATTATATCAGAATTACATAAATAGACACTACATAGTACACCTCCATACATGCTTGCAGGAACTATTTCCCTCGGGACGTGGGAGAAACCGCGGGTGGAAGTTAGTGATTGAATAATGATGAATGGGTGTGGAAATTCCGAGAATATCAAGTCTCGTAGAGTGATTTTGATATACTAATCTATTAGGAAGGTTCAGCTTTGTTTAGCGTGGTATGGCAACGCGATACTTTGATTAGTGATCTGAAGTACGTTCTCAAGCATTAAAAGTTAGGCAAGTATTGGTTTTTGCTAAGTTGCAGTTGAGACACTTAAAATGAACCGTAACAGTCTGTTAGACGGACAATTTAGGCAGACGTCAGCACATCAAGTTACTGTAGTCTATATGTCTTAAATAGATTTTCAACTTTATCTCTGAAGCATAAGATTCATTGCCGATTGAAATTTTTATACAGATTGAAGTATCTCTATATCTGTCTGTACGGTCAGCGTAGCTGAGCAGATCAACATTTTTAAAAATGCCTAAGAACGTTTAGAATTTCTTAATAACACAAACGCCAAAATTTGCTTAACATCCTAACCTTCAAAAAAGTAGATGAGTAGTCCGGTAAGTTATTTACGACACGGTGTTTAGCAGTTTTGAAAATTGAGATTTATTCAGCTACTTTTGAACCTGACTGTACCTACCTAACAACAACAAAATAGTTAATCTGTTATGACACGACGGGCCCTCCCACTAACATTTTGCACATTCGCTCTGAAAACCTAAATAAAACGCTAATTGGTCTATCATGAAACTCGGTTGACAAACTCAATTGAAACGTTGTTACGTAACACAAATAGTTATGTTTGCACAAACACACCTACGTATTTGTTGACTACTCATGTTCTGCGGTTTTTCTTACGTCACGAGGAAACTGGGATGTAGGTGACGTTCTGGCCGGCGATATCGCTTTTCATTAAGTAGTCTGTTTGCTCTTTTGAGCATTAAAAAATAAACTTCTTCCTACATCTATACTAAGATTATAAAGAGGAAAACTTTGTTTGTTTGTTTGGTTGGTTGTAATGAATAGGCTCAAAAACTACTGAACCGATTTTAAAAATTCTTTCACCATTCGAAAGCTACATTATCCACGAGTGACATAGGCTATATTTTATCCGGGTACGGGCAGTAATTCCCACGNAAAACTACTGGACCGATTTTAAAAATTCTTTCACCATTCGAAAGCTACATTATCCACGAGTGACATAGGCTATATTTTATCCGGGTACGGGCAGTAATTCCCACGGGATGCGAGTGAAACCGCGGGAAAACGGCTAGTCATAGATAAGGGGAAAAGCTGCAATAATAGAAATGTGTAACTGTACTAGCTGTTCCCCGCAGTTCCAGCCATATTCCCAGGGAACTTATTTTAACAGCCGGATAAAAAGTAGCCCACGTTTTTTCTCAGATTCTAACCTCTTTATGTTTCCAACTTTTAAGCCTGTTCAGTAGTTTTTGACAGGTAAGTGTGGTAGACAGACAGAGTTTCATTCGCATTTGTTAGCAAGGATAAAAATAGTGTTAGAAATTGAAATTTTCAGGGTATGTCCGAAACACGACTGAGGTTGTGATTGTGGCTAGGTTTTTTTATAATAAAGAAGATATGTCCATTTAATTGTTATATTCATGTGTCTTTCTTAGAAGTTGTAGGTGTACGTGTAACCGTAATAACGTAAACGTATGTATATTTAACATATAAGTTTGGTGGTTGTAAGAAATGTACATAAGTTCTTATTATTAATTTATTAATTATAGTCTACTCGTGTATATCAAATTAAGTTACTACAGTTTCTTACCACGTGTTTGTTTGTACTTTTCTTGATAAATCGTATTTATTGCAAATGCATACTTATTAAGTACCTATGAGTTAAAGAAATGTTTGTGAATGTTATCTTGAACATAGTCAAAACAAAATTCTGTATGTAGTTTACAATATTATATAGTTTTTGAAAATGGCGGCACAGATTTATGAAGATATAATCTTAATCTAAAAAGTACTTTTTCAGTTAATTTCAAAGAAACGGGCAATCGCACCAAAAACTAGTTAAAAGCTTCCGCGAAAAAACCTATAAAAAGTAATAACCAAAAACCGGTCAAGTGCGAGTTGGACTCGCGCGCGAAGGGTTCCGTACCAAGCTGTAGTTCCACGCTTGAGTAACAGATGGCGTTGTATTCAAATTGACTTGTCGTTTTATAATTTTTGTACTTGGTTTGTGAGACCCAATGAAATTCAAGCCTCTCGTAATATATAACTTTTTTTTAAATTTTTATAGTATTTTGTTGTTATAGCGCAACGAAATACAATATATTGTGAAAATTTCAGCTTTCTAGCTATCAGGTTAATGAGATAACAGGCTGGAGACAGACAGACAGACAACGAGGTCTTAGTAATAGGGTTCCGTTTTTACCCTTTGGGTACGGAACCCTAAAAAACTAGGTAACAAAGTTACCGTCGCCAGGCCGATAAAAATTTTTTTGGTCGAAAATATTTCAAAAATTCAATGCGATAAAAAAGAAAACTGTCAATATTTGCAAAAGGTTTTCTAGATGTTTTAGAAAATCCTTTAAAACTTTTTTTTATTAATATAAAAAGAATTTTGTTAGGCTGTCTGTAACAGAAATCAATTTGCAAATAAATCAAAAATAACCGAATAAATGAGGTGTTATTCTTAAGTTCATTCGCTAAACGACATCTTTTTCGAAGTACATAACAGACGCCAACAGGTCAACCCAACCGAATCTATCAAATTGTACCAATCGTACATTAACCTTCCACTGTTGTGATAAGGTTGAAAATATATTGAAGAAATTTGACAGATTGAGGTAGATTGTTGTGCTGGCGTCTGTACTTATCGACTTTTAACCGAGTTGCAAACTTCATATAACTATGTTTCTATGTAAGTATGTATATCATCATCTTCCTGCCCTTATCTCCTGAAAGGGGGCGCTGTTTGGGGTGCTATCCTTTGTAAATGTTGACGTGAAAAAGTGCTAATCTAATTAGCCTACTATCAATTAATGATTTTGACTTTGACTTTATCCCAATTTATTTGGGGTCGGCGCCGCATATTTCTTCTTCCACACTCTTCTATCTGTCGTCATCTCACAAGTTACATTCTTCCTAGTCATATCAACTTTTACACAATCCATCCATCGTTTTTTGGTCATCCCTTTCCACAATATCCATCCACATTCATGCTCAAACTTTCCTCACATGTATAATGTTGATTAAATTCAAGAACGTAGTTATGCTAGTATACACTGACGGATTTCGGTAAATAAAAAAAAAACTTACTCATTTTATTGTTTACTAGCTTCTGCCGGCGGTTTCACCCGCGTCCCGTGGGAACTACTCGGCGCACCCGGATAAAAAGTAGCCTATAGCCTTCCACGATAAATGGGCTACCTAACACTGAAAGAATTTTTCAAATCAAAAAAGTAGCATTGGCACGTTCAAACAAACTCTTCAGCTTTATAATATTAGTATAGATTTTGGTCGAGCATCATTAGCATAACTACGTCCTTGAATTTGACCAGGTTGCAAATTAACAGCTTGTGTAATATATATGTAAGTTTGTATGTAGATACTGAAATTCCACGTATAGAGTAATCCCAGGAACTCCGACTCCATAAATCCTGTCATTGACAGATAGCTGCACTATGTATTCCCGTGTGATACAGACTAACAGCCGGCTCTATGAAATATGACGTCACAACATCGTAACATGAAATCGCTTTTTACAAATATAGGATTAAAAGTGACTTTTATTAAATATAGGACTGAGAGATTCACATACAGGCTTTTATGTTAAATTACAGATAAACGTTATAGCGTAAAAAAAACCAGGCCTAGCGCGAGTCAGACTCGCACACGCATGGTTACGTACAAAAAAATCATGTTCATTGTATGGGAATCACCCTTAATATTTAAACCTTATCTCTAGTATTTGTTGCTATAGCGGCAACAGAAATACATTATTGGTCAGATTTCACCTGTTACCAAGATGAGACTTACACCATGAAATACAGCTTGGTGCGAGATGGACGGACAGACGAACAAACGGACACCGATAGCACAGTAATAGATTTTACCCTTTGGATACAGAACCCTAAAAATTTAAAGCTTCTATTTCATTCTCAATTAAAACTGCAAAAATAGACCTAGGTATTAAATTTCAGTCTAACTCCGAACCATGCATTAAAGTGAGTGATGTGCTCAAACGAACTAAAACAAAGTCCACTTCAGTAAGTCACAGCAGGCTTTTAAACTGGAAATGGGCGGAACAAACCGGATGATACCGGTATTAGTTAGACAGCGCCGGTTAAGAGTACTTCCATTTGGTGAGGTTGCATCTTATCGGATTTGAAGGCTTTGATGTGCTGTAAGCGTACTTGGGTTTAATTAATCCTTGAGATAATTTTATTATGTAAATCTACCATTTTCTAGTACAAAATCATTAAGAAAGCAACCTTCCTATTTTCCCGGTTCTCCTCTTAAATATGACAGATAAGTAGTACAGACTTACTGCGGATTTCAATATTCTGTCTATCTCTAGATTTGCTTACTAGAGATAGGAATTTGACATTACTTGTATGGGGCTAATGTCAAAATTCTATCCCTAGTAAGCAAATCCAGAGATAGATAGGTTATTGGGAACGGCCGCTACAGACCCATCAAGTTACCACAATCTTTCAAATTTCTGTTAAATGTTTGATGGTAAAATTTGACAGATTCATATACGTTGACCTGCTGTCGTCTATACATAAGTTATCCTTGGACAAGGTCTTGCGGCTGATTACTCCTCGGTTGTATTTGATTATAGAGTGAGAATAAATAGAGTGCACCCATGTATACGCGTACGCTCGTACACTATAATACCTACGTCCTGCTCAGCTGGCTGATCTTTTTAGAGATTAGCCGAAGGCAAATATCGGCTTGGATGCCATATAATTTCAATACGCATGGAATAAAAATTATAGTACCATTTTTTTCAGAAATAAAACCTTTTAACTTGGAACTTTGTACCAGTAACCGGAATAACCACTCTGATTCTACTGCTTGTAAAAATAAAATCTTTTTGAGTTTCAGAGATAACATGTATTTTCTGAAAGTAAAAAAAAAATATATTTTGTAAATTTATTAGAATATGGAAGCTTACCCCGTATACACTGCTGAAATGAAATAACTTATGAAAAAATCAAAACAAGGAATTATACGTTTCTATCTACGGATGCGGTTAAAGTTGCTGCGGTTAAGACTTCCATTAGCCAGTTGATTGTTTTGTGTTTTCCACATTAACTTTAGTTGTTTGTATGTGTTTGTTTTAATGCTTTGTTTTGTTTTTGGATTATATTGTAGAGCTCAGATAGACATGCATCTAAGGCCTTTTAAATTTTTATCCGATATCTCACATTTCACACATAATTCCATTGCTGTTTTAGGATGTCGATGAACAAGGGTTCTTTCGCGTAACACGAGGCATAAAAGGTTACACGAGCATAGAAAACAAAAAGCAACTTCGGATCAGAACAATAGGCACCGCTGCGAAAATGTAAACAAAAACAAAAGAATGCGTCAGGAATCAAGTTCGTTTCGTTTGAAACAAACAAACAAACATCTAGTTCCTTGTAGCCGCACATGAATAATACAAGTGCAAGGGCGTTCGATTCGCTAAATAGATGATAAGTATTGGCCACCGACTGACGTACGATATGCGCATCTTTTTCTAAATCGCAGTGGGGGACAAAGATGGAAAGTGTTACCGCAAAATCAGTATGTTAGGAAAATGTCTACGTTTGATTTCTTGCTTCTAGATAACTTATCCCTTTCACCTTTGTTCGAGTATCAAAGATTTGAACCCTTCGGAAAAGCACGGATAAAAGACTCAAGAAGATTCCAGGTCAGAAGATTTGCTTTTTAAACTTAATGAACGCCTTTGGTGAAACTTGATCCCCTATTAAATTAATAAATGCCATCTTCTAAGAAAACGGTATAAGTATCTTTTGACCTTTTTAATACTGATAAATCAAGTGGAAAATCGGATTATTACAAGTTGTATGAATTTTGCTTTATCAAGTTTGGATCAAGACGGTGTTCTGGTTTTAATATAAAGTCATGTAACTTTAGATATGGTGATGGTCTCTTGGGGCAAGGCTTAAATTAAACATGGAGTATACGTGTCCTACTAACCAAAATACATCTTTCTATGGGCCTTAACTTTGATAATTGAAACTATGTGAGCACTCTAATACATAGGTATATCAATTCACTACAACCATGCTAAATTACAGACTTTAAATTTGAATTTTAGTGCCTTCAAGTTGTGTAGTACTTCATAACTCTGGTACTCCGCAGTATTCGGCAAGGTTGGAAGCTAATACTGTTGTGAAAACGTTAAGCAGATGATAAGTACAAGTTGTTATAATTGTAAGTTAATCTACATACAAGATTTCTTATCAGCTATTTCTAGATTTCAGTCAAAAGCTAGTTAATAAACAATGAGTATTTTAATATTTTAGGTTTCTAGTCCAGAGCATTTTCACGACCGCTCAAAATATGAATGACGAGTGTTCACGTAACAGTATTCACTTATACCTGGCAACGTACGTTCATAAAAATGTGATGACGTCACTATTTGTTGTATTTTTAAATCCACAAAAAAGTTTTCAAGACAAATACATTGCTAATTACTTTTTACTACAGTTTTTGTTAGATACTCCACGTGTAAATACCGTAGCTAAATAAATACAGGCCTACCGAATTGTCATCAAATGCCCAGTGAAAGATGTACTTACACATAATTCAATATTGTAATAATTGCAATTTTTATTGAAAGCCACTAAACATTTTAGGCTAATTTAAACTGTTTAAATGGCGAATATTATCAGATCACCAAAAAAAGATAAATTAATCTAATTTGCGACAGTTTAAAACGCTTAATCTCCCGCGTCACGCGTCACAAACACCCAAAAAATTTTGTCTCAAAGTGTAAACAGTGACGTTTTAACAATTCGTGATATCTAAGAATTAGTGGGGAGTATCAAATCGTTTCGTTTTGTACACAGTGCCCGCGACATAATAGTTTAGTTGATTGATGTTTGACAAACAGGGGCTCGTCGGACGGCGGGCGTGTCGGTCTAAAGCAACGTGGGACTTCGCGAGCTAAAGAGGTATGCTGTCGATGTTTTTAAATTATATCGATAATTTTTTTTTTGAGTTTTGTTGTTGAAAGATGTGAAGTGGAAATGTGAGGTGTGAATATTTATTTTGTATTTCATGTTCTGCCATTACTTCGGTGGTCATTGCAGTTTTGAAAATTAATTTAAGTTACAATTTTTTGGAGTTAAGACTCAGAATTGTAAGTCTTTGTTTTAGTTAAAATCTTATATATAAAAGTTAGTATAAAAAAGAGTTTTTGAAAGTAAAAATATTATTTTTAAACAATATTGCAATAACACCCCTCTTTTTGCGTCGGGGGTTAAAAAATGGCACAATATTTATCGAAACAAATATCTTAGTGTTAACATTTAAATTTGTTAATTAAAAATAAATTTAAAATCAATAAACATAACTTATAGTGATTCGTAAATAGTCATAAAGATGTTTTTGGTAATTAATTTTAAGAATAGCAGTAATAATTAAAATAACGATTCAGCATAAGGGACCATCCATAAATTACGTCACACAAATTTCATTATTTTTGACCCCTCCCCCCGTC
>NWSH02000535.1:12372816-12401107 GCA_002382865.2 Heliothis virescens
CCTACCCCTAGAGTGTAATTCAAAATCGCGTAGGCGCGGAGGGGCGAGGCGGGCCGCGAGTTGAGGAGCAGGTGGTTGTAACACTCGCCACCGCGGCTGAGGCTGGCCGGCACCGCCGGCCAGCAAGCCGAAGCTGCGGTGGTGAGCGTTAGACCTATCTGCGACGATAAACTCGCGTGGGACCGCCGGAGCCCCGCAGCGCCGGAGCCGTGACAGAAAACATCCTGCTGCAAAAAATTACAAGTTCAGAATCAACTTAAATTTAGGACTTTTATTGAAAACGGTTTTATGTCTTACGTATATTATTGAATGTTATATTTATTACAAACGGATTTAGGACATATTGGGTCTTACTATAAAAACCACCTAGACTTCAATCCTTAACGAGAGTATTCTCTCAACATTTACCACGGTCGGGCGGGAGTTTTATATAATTACCGGTAATTGTGAATAATTAACTACATTTACCATGTGCGTTGGTAATTATCTATAATTACCGGTAATTATAGATAATTACCGATTGCTTATATTTACCGTAACATATATATTACCTAGCTCTTTTATACTATAATTTATATTATTGTAATTTCAGAGGCCGATATAATGTCAGCGACAGTCCTCATCACCTTTGGAGCGCTTTTGGGGCTAGCAAGCGGAACCCAGTTGCTGTTTATATCAATCGTAGAAGCGGCTGTAGGCTGTATCAATTTGTACCTTATGGAAGAGGTGTATAAGGTTGGTATTCGATCAGCAATAAATAAATAAAAACCGCATGTATTTCTTCGAATGTAGGTCTACATAGTGATAAGATGAAATGATGTTTAATATAATGCTGCAAAAGTAATTAATTTATGTTCTAATTACGAACAAATCCACATAAATTACTTATTTTAAGATTATCTTACTTAAAATTATTGAGAATTATTTTGGATATAACATGAAAAGAATGAAATGTCACTAATTTTTTATACGATTTATATATTATTTATCAACTCATAATCTGCTTGTATTGATGCCGATATACTGACGTTAATATAGGTTAAATTAATATACTCATTATAACTAGGCCTCATCTCGAAGGCTGTGTTTGTTTACTGAAGAAAATCGTGAGTGACATATTGGCAGAATATAATTGTTTATGAAATAGATCTGATATAAACATGTTTGACGTCTAACGTATTATGTTACACTGGGAATTTCCAATTAGTTGCTCCGAGAAAAATCCTAGAAAATCAGTAACTGCTGTAAATAAGAACTGTTGCTGGGTCTAATTAAAAATATCGAATTGGGTTTTGAACCCTTAGAGTGACAATTACAGCATCTTAAAACAGCATAGTTCCAGATACTTAATACATGGTTAATACAGGAACATGATTATATTATTATTGCTGTAGGCGTTCGAAAATTTATCCGTACTAAAATATTATAAATGCGAAAGTAACTCTGTGTGTCTGTCTGTCTGTCTGTTGCGCTTTCACGCCCAAATCAGTGAGCCGATTTTGATGAAATTTGGTACAGAGATAGAATAGACGCTGAGAAACAACACTACTACTTTTTATCCGGGTACGGGAAATAGTTCCCTCGGGAAGCGGGCGAAGCCGCTGGCAGAAGCTAGTACTTAATAACAATTAAGCAGAAGAGTTTATTTATTTGTTTGAATGTGCTGATATCAGAAACTACTGATCCAATGTGACATTTTTTTTATTGTTAGACAGTCCATTTATCAATGAAAGCTATACTTTTTCTCCGAACCGGGTAGAACCGCGAGTCACAGCTAGTTACAAACATTATTAGGTTCCCGCAATTTTTCTGAGCATCTATTCAAACTTTTGGAGAAACTTCTAACTAAGAACTCCTTTGCTTCTAGGTGACTGACATTGGAGGGTCCATAGCTATCCACACCTATGGTGCTTACTTCGGCCTGGGAGTCAGCACAGCTATGAGGCTAAGGAAGTCCACGGCACCTGACCCACCGGGAACAGTTCGATTGGACGGACCTAACTATGTCTCTGATGTTACTGCCACTCTTGGTACGTATAAAAAAAATATAAATTAAGTTTTTGAATTCTTCTTTGTTTATGTTGAGAAAAATAGGTAAAAGTATTTGAATCTATTAGTTTTTGAAAGACGACACTGAAAACTTTTTCGGAATTTCTATATGTCCGTATTATTAATATTCATCGTCTTTTCAAATTAGAGACTAATGTTCTCACAGTTTAAATGGCAAAGATTTTTCAAACGCGAAACGCATTAGTAATTTTTGAGATGCAAGTTCCATTTATTCATGATGTGAACTTTCTAAAACTGCCATTAATGCAGCTCGCTACCCCGCTCAGCTTACGTAAAAGTGTCTTTTAATATTATTGAAAATGTTCACCCTCCTTTCGCTCCATTATCCCAGTAGTGACGGAATGACCTAGATTCTACTGGATTGTTTCTGACGCTTATACTTGCACCCTCCGTAAGTACTTAGCTCCTTGTTTTGTTTTGTGTACTTACGCAGTTTGCTATACTTGGTCGTGTGTGACAAAGGTTCAAGTAATACTTGCATTTATATAAAGTTTTTAATGCTTGAGGAAGAAGATTATTTTGTCATTAAAACAACAAGTCCTGAGAGGTAAATCAATTTTGTGGAAATGTTATTCTGTTCCTTTGATTTGAGTTACGATGAAGTAGCAGAGTTTAAACAGTAGATAAAACTGATTTCTGAGGAGTACAAGAAAGAGTGACGCCACGAAAGCAAATACCTTTTTTCAAAAACTACTAAGGATCGAAAACTACTTCTGCAATGTTTAAACACATAAGACGGCATATTTAACGGTATAAATGTACCTACTCACTCAAGACGTGTTTGCAACATGACGCGTACATGTGCACTGACGTGAGGCGGGGTTAGTTATTGAAAATGGTATTTGCTTTCGTGGCGTCACTCTCGTGTTCCGCACGCTCCATCTGCCTATTAATTTAATCTGAGTTGGGAAGTACGTCTTAAAGAAATCTCTATAATGTTAACAGGTTCCATCTTCCTATGGATATTCTGGCCATCGTTCAACTCCGGGCTGGCACACAGTGACAGCGAGCATCAAAGGGCTGTCATCAACACTTACTTGTCTTTAGCTGCTGCTACGGTAAGATTATTTACTTTGCTAAATTGCCATTAAGTAAAAAAAACCCATTAAGAGTCAGAGCATACTGCAAACTTAAGTTTAATCGGGCTTATAATTCAGTATGGGGATGAGTATTGGGGCACACATTAACACGATCACGTGTCTGGCCTGATGCCGCAGGCTGACTAAAAGTCTTTGGATTCACGATCGTCTTCAAAATAAACTCTCAGCCAACCATCGGCCGATGCAGTTTACAGTCTGTAGTGCGCGGGGGCTCTAAGAGTATTTTTTTATGGTATTTAATTTAGATCGTTAGTTTTCGATGGCTTATGAATATAACTTGAAGTGTTAGTTTAAACCATTAATTCTATATCTGGATATTATGTTTATGTACCGAAAAATTATATTGACTACCACTTTGTTCAATCAAGAAGTGCATTGCTTAAGAAAAAGCTAGGTAGCTTATGAAAAAGCTGATACATAGGTTACTCATTTTACCTTCTTAATCAGGTGACTACCTTCGTGCTATCAGCAATGGTGAGCCACAAACCAGGCAAGTTGGATATGGTGCACATTCAGAACTCCACACTAGCCGGCGGCGTGGGCGTGGGTGCTGTGGCCAACCTGTTCATATCGCCAGGAGTCGCGATAGCTATCGGCATTGGCGCTGGTTTTATTAGCGTTTTTGGATATAGATTTGTCACTGTAAGTAATCAATATTTACTTGATTTTCTGAACATTTTAAGTGCTTTTGAGCAACTATTGCAGCATCTGCAGCTTGCTAAATTATCAAATGTGATTGCGCACTCATAGAAAATTTATAGAAACCCTTCAAAAAGTTGATAGTTGCCTCAACTTGAGTTGTTCCGTGTACAAAGTGCCTTAATTTTATTACTTAAAAAAACATACAAATAAAACTTAACGTAAAACCAAGTCCTCAGGCCATAATTATATCTATCGATTCTAAAAGAGCTCGAAGGATTATTGTACTTTTTCCTATGCAGAATGGAGTAACTATTTCAAGTGTTAATATGTAGGTTGAAGCAGAATGTTGGATAGTGATCCATGTTTAGAACTCGAAGCTAGTCAGCAGTGTGTATTTACCCTATGAGTTACATACCATATATTTTTGAAAAATATATAATCTTACCGGTATTATGTAAGTCAGACACAATACCCAAGTAACGTAATATAAGTAGGCATTGAATAGTCGTAAATAAGAAAAAAATATAGGGAAAACAAAATTACGTTTTTACATAGATCCTTGCCATGGCGACGGATTTCTATCGTTACAATATTTGCTCGCGTCTCATCAAATATCTTAGGAATTCTTTTTATATGACCTCGAACCTATAAAAGCCGTATTTTATTAACAAATTGAGATGTTTCTATTGAACATATTTTTTAGATACTTAAAGCTGTTGAGTTTTGAGAATGTGTAATGTTTGAAAAGCGGTATATGGAAATCCCAACTTTTATTCTACCTACTCCAAATAGAAAGATAAAAATATGTTAATCTTATTGTTCATAAAAACTCCATGAGACGCAGGTCCCTAGAAACAAAAATAGATATCATATCAAGTTAAATAAAACCTAAGTTCTTACATATACTACAAAGAATACCTGACTCACTTATGTCCCAGACCAACTTTCCCTAATGTAATATTCAGTCTAACTCAAATGTAACTGGTAATTTAGCCAATATACAGCCTACGTTTCCACAAAATGTCTATGAAAGAACAAAGTTTCCACTATCTAGAGGCGAAATTAGAGAGAAGTTTCGTGAAAATGTCCAAGTGTTGGAGGAGATAATATTTTTGCTCGAAACTTTTTTGAAATCTAAAAGTCCGTTGGGATAGCTGATACGTATGGGGCAGCAACTATTTTAAGTATTTAGACAAGTTGCTGTTGAACTATTGGACAGTTTTATTTTCGTTTTATCTACACGTGTTTTCCATCTTTAGGACTTTGTATTGAGTTAGTTTGCAAGTGGTCGTAAGTGCTAAGAACTTTGACAGTTATCTAAGAGTCTGACAGTCTGAAAGACATTTTTAACAACCGGTTTACATGTGTAGTTTAAAGTGGTTTCAGATAAACTGATCAGGAATTGGTTGTGAATATGTGAGATAGATTTTATAAACGCCACAAACGTTAGGTATATTATTAACTGCATTTTACTTATACATGTTGTGGTTTTTGCAGCCAATCTTAGAAAAAATCGGTATACAAGATACATGTGGTGTACATAACCTTCACGGTGCGCCAGGAGTGTACTCTGGTCTTCTGTCAGTCCTGTTCGCAGCATTGGCCACTGCGGACATATATGGCACCGAGTATGGTGACATCTTCCCAGCTATAGTAGAGGTACGGTATTTTGCAAATTTCAACGCTATGTGTAGGGTTTAAAAGTTGAAAATAGTTTAACTGCTTGACGTTACATATTGGAATGTTTTAATTAGGTAAGGCAAATATATAGGCGACACTGGATAAGCACACAAGAGGACCTAACATACATCATTGGTATTTAAGATTGTTTGAGAAGAAAAAAAATAGTTCGCTTATGTAAAGTACCTCCTTCACCGGTATTCTCTTGAGATTCCGCACGATGTATTTGTCATGCAGCCTGGTCAATGGTCATGGCTTAGTGTATATTTAATAATATTTTTTCTTCAAAAGGATGGGAGGTCGCCTGCCAACCAAGCGCTGTATCAACTGATAGCTCTTGTGACTACTCTAGTTCTTTCATTTGGAACGGGGCTATTAACTGGTATGTACTTTTATATCTACTACTTTTATATTTTTTTAAGATAATAGGGCTTTTTTATCACTGGCCGAAGTATGTTTCTGATAGAGAAGAATGGAAGAGTGGGGGAGGCATTTACACAGCAGTAGAATAATATAGGATAAAGTAAAATAAGGGTTTTTACCTTCAATATATAATATGCTTTTGGTATATTTGTGAGATAGTGATATTTTGAACCTCATTTTTTTCCTGAAATTTTAGTAATCCCATTAATAAGACAAAAAATGTATAAAGTGGTTTCTAAAAGAACAAATGGTTTTTCGTAAGAATTTTCCACTCAAAAAGTCCTCCATGGCTTTCACGAACGAGAACAGGACGAACAAATTATTGTTTTCTACGAATGGAAAATATCTGCGTTCAAAATTTTAAGTAAGGCTTCCGCGAACTCAGGTATGACAATAAGCCTCCATCTCATGCCTGGTATGTATTGCAGCTGTTTCGTTCATAATTGAAGTGGAATATTAAATTCTTCGAATATGACGAAGAAAGCCCTTCGTTATTCAGAGAATAGCTTTGTTGCAAACTCGTGTGGATTAGGTGAACGTTGGCTGGTGGGCAAAGCATAACATTTTATGTAGCACCTCTTCTCGCCGCTTTTATGGTGTATGGATGTTTGTTCCACTTTCTCGCAAAAACTACTGGATGGATTTTGGTGAATCTTGACAGTTATTTAGGTAGCTTACGTGGATTATTATTTAATTTATATACAACAAAAATGAACGTACTTATTTGCAAAAGCTATCATAGTAAAAAGAGAAAAAAATAGCTTAGGTACGTAAGTATATATTATCAGAATAACATATAGAATACTTTTGTATTTGTGTGAGGGAAGTACGCGGGTGAAACCGCGGGCGGAAAATAGTATAGCTATCACTGATCAAACAAACTGACGATATTCAAAAGATACGATGTTTCTTTTACGTATTTAAATCAATATATCAAAAAGGCAGACATTATTTATACTGTGGCAGAGACTTAGTACAGACGGTGAGATTTAATACGATTCAAAGTAAATAATGCCGAAAAATGATTTCAGTGGAAAATTACTTATACAAGCCTTTATCCTCTTATGTTTTTAATGTAATCGATTTAAGCCACGCATTCTCGGAGCAAATTTATCAAAGGGAAAAATTCTTTGGGATTTGCGCATAGGTGTTTATGATACTTTTACTTAATATTTTATAAATCTGTTTGAAATACGTCAAAGTTCAACAAAAAAATCGTTATTAAAAAAAGAACATTTAGCGCTTCACTACGTAGGTAAATCTAAAATGCATAAGAAAATATTACTTCCATTTAAAACCATTTTATCTATACCTAGGATTTCTTACCAAAATTAAGAACCTCACACTATTATGAAAAACACCAATTACTGAACTGGGGCTAGAAAAGTTTTTAACCAGTTGGAACCATTGGAAATATTCTTATTTACTTAAAAAAATCCATGCATTATTTACAGTTATTATATGCACATACACTGAGCCAAAAATATCCCTAATAATAAAACGCAACGGAACCGAATGAAAGCCGGTTAAAATTTAATACGATCCGTACACGTCCAACGGTTGAATGGATTTATTTTATCCCGACGAATCGTTTGATTAACAAATCAGCTTTGATTAAAAGCCGCATGGCATATCATGGCTGCATCGGGTTTTTGTTTCGACGGAAATAATTCCAGAGTTGTATTTTTGGGATTTCATTTGAAAGTAGGTATTATGGAACAATCGTCTGCTTATATGGTTTCACAACCACGCTATGATGGAGTGGCCTTCCAGTCTAACCAGTTGCAGCTGCGGTGTTTCACATGGGACAACTATCTATCTGATCTCCTCAACCCAGGCAACCCGTTAACTCTTGGTAAGACTGCTTGGCTTGACTTGACTGGCTTCTGACTATCCATAACGACTGCCAAAAATGTACATTGTACAAATGACTAAGCTAATACTAAGCTAGGACCCGCCAATTTAAGGTGCTTTTCGAAACTGCGCTTTATCTAAATTTAAATACAAGATTAGGTGTACATATTTTCCATGGTTTTTTTTTCGTATTTAGGTGTTTCACATAAGATTACTTTTAATCTGAAGTAGTGCTATCAGAAAGTTTTATAGTCATCTGTCTGCTTAAAAAATATTGTTGTTACACGTATATTACTTGCTTATTGAAATTAGAAATAAAGAGGAAAGTTAATAGGCTCTCTTACTTTGAAAAGATCCTTTATACCATCATCATATTCATAGGTTCTTTACAACACAAAGAATCTGTTATCTCGTGTCGATGATGTGAAAAAAAGAATGTGTTACTATCCCAATATTCCTTCAGGAAATGAACCCTTATAACCGTATGAGCTTGTTACATACAAGGGTTCCCTAAAATTGCCGATATGGCCATGGGTCGTACTTGAGGGGCGGAACCCTTCCCTGGTTTCATCCTTTATTCAATTTGTTCATTTATTAATTTGTTTTGGAACTGTTTTTGGGAGAGGATCGAAAGCGGCCTATTGTTATAGTTTGTAACTGGTTTGTTAAAGGAAAATTCGTTGAATTTTGTTTTTGGTTACAAAATTGAGAGCTTCCATGTTTTACAAATGGTTTGAATTACTTTAAGTATTTATGAATTGATTTTCTAGTGTTACCATGATCTAACCTACACCTTTGAAATCCATGCGTCATCCCCTTTACGTATACTATATCTTGGTAAAAAAGCTATCGTTAGGTAAAAAAGTCAAGGTCAAAATTGGTCCAATAAGATTCTTTGAAATATTCTTATAATACGTGGCATTGTACATATGCCATATCATATTAATAGAACAATCTGGCATTTTGTTAGCAAGTAAAACACCTCAAAATGAGCCCTTTTTCCAACCCATTCAATACCAAAACAACGGCAACTGATTCTAATCCATTGAATATTTTACTTACAGGTTTCATAGCGAAAATTGGTTTGTTCACTCCGCTGGCGGCGCACGAACGATACGACGACGAGTTGAATTGGGAACTACCCTAAATTACCATAACAATGATGCCTTTATTCTGAAAGCTTTCAATTGTAAACCTCATGATTTTCAAACAGTTACAGATGAGAATAGAGAGGTAACTAATGTTTTTGCGATGAGAGAAACAGTTGAAAATCGGTCTTTTTTGAACCGGGAGTTGGTTAGTCCTTTTGTGTGTAAACAGCTTGTACATAGAATAGGTTGATGTATTTTGATAAATGTAGATCGCGTTGAATGTAAATTAATACACTTGTGCATGTCCATAACGACAGAAGGAGGTCCCGAGGTTATTGGTCTAAGAATTTTTTTTCAAGGAGGGACTTGGTGCAAAATTATTCTTGTTGAACTCAGATGTGTTATGTCTTTTTTTGGATTGAAAGTCTTGATCATGTTTAGTAAAAGTATAATGTATACTGATACGGTACAATATATACATAATATACGTATTTATACTGGTATACAAGGCCAGCAATTTTACCGTAGTAAGATGCAAAGATTATTTCCCAAAAAAATGTATGATAATAATTGGTACGATATTTGTTATTGATAATATTTGTACTCGACAAGTTGTTAATGTTATAGTATATAAGAAAGTTTATTTAGCTGCATGTATAATATAGATGCTATTTCTTAGCCTTAGAAGATTTTTTTACCAATTTTATTTATAAGTCAGCCCTTTATGTCTTTATTTTCCAGTCATAGATTAACAAATTAAATAAGTAAATATGTTTTATACTCTACTATAATTTCATTGTAAATATTGTATAACGATGCCTTAGAGTGAAAACCTCGTAAGTGTAAGAGACATGACTTTTCAGGAGAAACATGTAGGATGTTCTTTGCGAAGTTATNGGGTTCCCTAAAATTGCCGATATGGCCATGGGTCGTACTTGAGGGGCGGAACCCTTCCCTGGTTTCATCCTTTATTCAATTTGTTCATTTATTAATTTGTTTTGGAACTGTTTTTGGGAGAGGATCGAAAGCGGCCTATTGTTATAGTTTGTAACTGGTTTGTTAAAGGAAAATTCGTTGAATTTTGTTTTTGGTTACAAAATTGAGAGCTTCCATGTTTTACAAATGGTTTGAATTACTTTAAGTATTTATGAATTGATTTTCTAGTGTTACCATGATCTAACCTACACCTTTGAAATCCATGCGTCATCCCCTTTACGTATACTATATCTTGGTAAAAAAGCTATCGTTAGGTAAAAAAGTCAAGGTCAAAATTGGTCCAATAAGATTCTTTGAAATATTCTTATAATACGTGGCATTGTACATATGCCATATCATATTAATAGAACAATCTGGCATTTTGTTAGCAAGTAAAACACCTCAAAATGAGCCCTTTTTCCAACCCATTCAATACCAAAACAACGGCAACTGATTCTAATCCATTGAATATTTTACTTACAGGTTTCATAGCGAAAATTGGTTTGTTCACTCCGCTGGCGGCGCACGAACGATACGACGACGAGTTGAATTGGGAACTACCCTAAATTACCATAACAATGATGCCTTTATTCTGAAAGCTTTCAATTGTAAACCTCATGATTTTCAAACAGTTACAGATGAGAATAGAGAGGTAACTAATGTTTTTGCGATGAGAGAAACAGTTGAAAATCGGTCTTTTTTGAACCGGGAGTTGGTTAGTCCTTTTGTGTGTAAACAGCTTGTACATAGAATAGGTTGATGTATTTTGATAAATGTAGATCGCGTTGAATGTAAATTAATACACTTGTGCATGTCCATAACGACAGAAGGAGGTCCCGAGGTTATTGGTCTAAGAATTTTTTTTCAAGGAGGGACTTGGTGCAAAATTATTCTTGTTGAACTCAGATGTGTTATGTCTTTTTTTGGATTGAAAGTCTTGATCATGTTTAGTAAAAGTATAATGTATACTGATACGGTACAATATATACATAATATACGTATTTATACTGGTATACAAGGCCAGCAATTTTACCGTAGTAAGATGCAAAGATTATTTCCCAAAAAAATGTATGATAATAATTGGTACGATATTTGTTATTGATAATATTTGTACTCGACAAGTTGTTAATGTTATAGTATATAAGAAAGTTTATTTAGCTGCATGTATAATATAGATGCTATTTCTTAGCCTTAGAAGATTTTTTTACCAATTTTATTTATAAGTCAGCCCTTTATGTCTTTATTTTCCAGTCATAGATTAACAAATTAAATAAGTAAATATGTTTTATACTCTACTATAATTTCATTGTAAATATTGTATAACGATGCCTTAGAGTGAAAACCTCGTAAGTGTAAGAGACATGACTTTTCAGGAGAAACATGTAGGATGTTCTTTGCGAAGTTATCTTCCTAGAAACGAGATAAAAAAAATGGGGAAAATATTGCATTTCCGAGGTTTTCCCTCTAAGACGACGTAACTTGTGTTTCACAATTTTAATGTCGTACATATTTTTTTATATATGTATATGAATTATCTATACTAGTCTATACTAACCTTTAGTCTGTAGTAATGTAATAAAGAGACAATATTTTTTGTTTGTTTCTTTGTACCCTAAAGGCTCCGAAACAACTGCACTGATTTGAAAAATTCTTTCACTGTTGGAAAGCTAGACTATCCCTGAGGCAAAATTTTTCCTTGGTACGGGAAGAAGTTCCCACGGGACGCGGGTAAAACCACGAGGAACAGCTATGCATTATAAGATGAGAGTAATTTAAAGTTCTTTTCTTGTTTCTTTCTGGTCGTTCCCTCAATGCTGAGGATTGTGACTGTATGTCAAGCTTCTCCACTCGGTCCGGTTCTGTGCCATATGTACCGGTCCCTGTATCTGGCCTCCAGTCACCTTCTTGAGTTGGTCCACCCATCTGGCTGGCGCTCTTCCTCTAAAGTTTTTTTAATTTTACCTAAATATGATACGCTAAGAAGGTATAACTTTAGATTCTACACATTTTTTTTCAATAAAAGTATCAAGAAGTAGTAATTTGCTAAAATAAGATTATTACGAACTGACATACATTAACAGAGTTTGTTAATTAATAAGTCATTCAATAATAATGTTTCCTTAAAACAGCTCTCTACAATAGATGCTTACTAATTAATGGAAATAATAATCTATTTTAGAACTGTTGCATCTAAAATTGTACCTTCAAGTGTTAACTTTAAGGGCTATTTTTCTATAGATTGTTAAACCTCAATAAATATATTGGATAAAAGCGACCTTTTTTCTGCCTTAAATAGGTTTTTCCACCTGTTGAGTGTTTGACACAGAACTTAATCTAAAATTAAGTGCAGATTTATGAAAGGGAGGACTTTCAAGTATTCTAGGTGCCTCTTTAGAGACTTTCAAAGATTTGATACTTAAAGAGGATTTAGAGAATAAGAGTGTGGAACAAGAGTGTAGGGGCAAGCAAAGGAACACTTAATTTTTTAATTAAATCTTGTACACTTTACCCTGTTTAAGCTCAATGAGGTTCAAAAATGTCTACAAAGAGCTCTAATTTTATTACAAGACTGCATGCTTGTTTACTGCATGCCAATCTTGAATTGCTTCAGGCTTTGATATCTTTTACGGCGTCTACTTGTTGTATAGTAACTGTAAGCAAAGTCACTGATAAAAATAGGGACGAGTGAAAAATCCACATGATATTCTCAGCATCTCAGAATGATTTCTAAGAACTGAAGACTGATGCTACTTTTGCTATTTGGTCGTGTAAGATTAGCACCTTTGTCGACGTTGGCCCAGATTTTACAACCAGTAGTAAAACTACGAATACGGATCATTTCAAACAAGAGTATATTTATCATTACGACATTTGAGCCAAAACAACCTTTATTAAATGAAATTCATTCGAAAAAGGTGTTCGAAATTATTCTTCAATTTTTGCTCGAGGCAAACACCTGAGACTGTCAAACGAATTACATTACGACTTCTATTTCGGTGACATAAGCTTCAAATTCCTTTGGCAGAATTCCAAGTGTTTCTCACTAGCTGTCATGAGGAGTGTAACAATGGAATTTCAAGGGGAAATATTATTTATATCTTTGTACGTTGCATTTGAAATATTTCGGGATTTGCTTTGTATTTGTTGGACTGTAATCATGCTTGTCGCCCGTTTGTTGTTTTAGCGGTTTATATTCATGAGTGGAACTTAGAAGTATAATATTTTAAGCAATTGAATATATAATTTATAGCTTGATAATAAGGTATATAAGTGCAAGTTTGTTGATTCTATAAGGGATACATAGCTGATGATAGGTTAAGAATTCAGTAAAAAGGAAACATCTTACAAAGTATCAAGATTGTCCCAAAAAACGCCTACATCAAAATTTACATAATCACCTAAATCCACAAATAATGCAAAAACAAAAAAACAAAACACAAACGTTATATTTAATTAATTACTCATTAATTAATACACGCACCGTCTCAAGCTTAGAGCAACGTATCAAGACTGTTTGCTATGACAGCATAGGCTATTTGGTATTCCATTTCGGGCGCCGAAGCTCCACAAGCTTCGGTAATAAATGATAACAGAAGCCTGCTGTATGTTCTCCTTGTCTATTATTGAAAGACTTCCGAAGATGGGTTTGAAATAATACAATTGGGTACTTCGATGGTCTAGTAGTCGTATAGCGTGACTGCTGTAAACGATGTCTCGGGTTCGATACCCGGGTTAAGCCGAAATTTCTTTGTGGGTTTTAAAAAACTTTTAAAAAGTAGACCGGAGTCTGAAAGTTTGTGATCGTTACATCCGTATATGGGACATCCTGCAGCTATCTTCAAGAGGTATTCCTCGAAAAGCCACTGTTTTGTAACGCTCCCAATGAAGCGCTCCCTTATAATTCCTCGGATTCATTAAGAGCGTTTCAAAACAGTGGTGCTTCGCGGAACCTCATCTTCTTAGATGATAAAAAAAAACATTTTATGAATTTACAATTTACCACTATAAATACGTTATAAACCTTGTAGTATAATATACATATTCGGGTATTCAAATAAACAAGAGATTAAATATTTAACAACAAAAGGAACATTACATAAAAAAATCTACCAAAGACCTAGGAATTTACTGTTCTCTGGAACGTTTCCTATTTCATTCTACCTTTTTGTACCTAACCCACGATATTTATTCTGCTAAGCATAAATATGTAAATACGGGAATCCAAATAGAATTTAGGGAACGAGTTAACACTCTCCCCAGACACATTAGGTTAGGAGAAGATACGTATGTACGTACATTATCAAAATTATTGAATTTGTGTATAAATTTCGCCAAATTGCCTGCTACGTACGGCGATTAGCTTATGGAATAAATTATATTTGAACCGTCTAGCCCCGATTATTTTATTACTATGTGTCCTTTAAGATTGATACATATACAATTTTATAGAGAAAAATATAGGAAGAATTTATTAAGAGCTTAACAGAAAATCAACATGCGAAAATCAAATCAAAAGACATTTATTCAAAGTACGCTGAAAACAGCACTTTTTGAACGTCAAAATTACATCAGACAGCCCCAAAAGGCCCGCCCTTCACCACTTCCTATGTATTTTTGCTGGGAAGAAGAAGTGGCGCAACAAACTCCCCAGCAACACATGCTTGTCTGTTAGTCCTGCCTTTATCAAAAAGGAGTAAAATACACCAAACCACGATATAATTAGCTAATGTAAAACTTCAATTAAGTGAAAATGATAATATTAATTAACAATTACCCTGTTCAAATAAAAAGCACTAACAATTCTACTCTATCGTTAAATGTTAGCTTAATTAATAAACAAATTAAAAGGTAATCACAGTATTTAACTGGAAATCATTTGAGCAAAGATTTACTTAATTAGCCGTTCTATTATATTTCAGTAAGGGTGTTTATTACTATTAATTAATAGGAACATTTATAACGTAGCTGTATTTCCTGTATTGTAATTTTAGTCAAATTCTTGTTCTTCATTTTAGAACATTCTGCTTAGGCTACGGTTCAATTCCAGGTCAGGCAAATACCAACGTAGGTTTTGTAAGTCATTTCATGCGTAATTACTTTCTAATTATTGGTATCTTAGATACCAATGACTGATTAAAGGTGAAGGAAAACATCGTGATGAACTTAGAACGCCTTAAATCAGTAACCCTCTTTGAGCAAACGTGGATTAAGCTGACTTCTTCTTTATAAGAGAAGAGGTCTGCACCTGCATCATCTGTCTAGCCTTTTCCTAACTTCGTCGGGGTCGGCTTCCAGTCTAACCGGATGCAGCTGAGAACCAGTGTTTTACATGGAGCGACTGCCTATTTGACCACCACAGATACCCGGGCAACCCGATACCTATTGGTATGACTGGTTGTCAGACTTTCTGGCTTCTGACTACCCGTAACGAATGCCAAAGATGTTCAAATGACACCCATCCACGGACCGACCGCGCAAATCGTTGCACCTTATGATCGATCGATCCGCGCGGCTTTGGCTTAGCCACGAGCTCTTCCTGAGGTCTCTACGAGGTCTGCACCTGCAATGGGACGATAAAAAAGGGCTGATGATGATTACATATACACTACAAACATACACACAAATGAAACGTTAAACATAATTCTAGGCAACAAAGACAGAGTAATTTATAAAGCTTATTGTAGGCTACGGATTTTAGGCTTTAAGCTATAGATACTTTAATACTATAGGCTTAACTTGATGGGTACTTAACGGGCCATCTGAGCTTTGTTGTGCAAACGGATAAACTTGCTTTACAATGATACCGTTTGTTAAAGGATTTGATGAGGAATTTATAACTTGGGCTACGATTGAGGATTTGATTACAAATTTATTTATTGGGATTAGTTAAGCAGATAAATTGATGAAGTTACGAGTTGTGAATTTGATTTTGAATGGCCGGTTGACTAACCGAGCGACAGCAAATAAAACTACCGCTACAAAAGATGCCTTCTGAAATCGCGCGATAGATTTTTTCGCTAGGTTTACATTTGGTTTTGCCTGCTTTACCGTGGAGGCGTACCTAACAAAAAAAGAAACAGTAATTTCTTCTTCTTCTTTCTGTCATATCTCAAGGTATTTGGAATTGGCACAATATGTTTCCCGGCTGAATTCCTTTTTATTAATATATTTTTTCAGGCATAAACTCAATCTTATTCTTGGTCTACCTCTGCCTCTTCATCCATCCACATTCACACACTACTAAAATTCTCATCACATGCCCACACCAAGACAAATACAACTAACAAACTCATTTCCGAAATTCAAATTTTAGTTCAGATACTATTTAGATCTTAAATAATTCGCTTCAAATATACATACCACATGTAGTCCACAGTAAAACTGGTCAATATCCCCTCAGTATATCACTTGAGTAGCGGGCACGTGGCCAAGGCGTTGCATAAAATTAAGAGCCAATACATTACACGAGGCTTCGGTTTACTTGTTAGGAAAATTTGTGCTTGGAAGCCGTTTAGTTTCATTTTGTGCTTGTTTTAAGCTAAGCTTGTACTGAAATTATGAAAAAAAAAGATGAATACTTTTTTTTACAAAGCATAGTGTGAATTTTAGAAGCAGGTATAAAAAGTGGCTTTGTGGGTAAAGTACGAGTGTGTGGGTTGGATGCCAAGTCGGGTAAGTACATCAAGTTACCACAATCTGTCAAATTTCTGCAATCGATTTTCAACCTTATCATAATGGAGGTAGGTTAATGTTCGATTGGTAAAATTTGACAGAATCATATACGTTGTCCGTACCTATGCAACTTTTCTAAGTTTGTATGAACTTTCTAAGTATATCTTCGACAACAATGGCTGATTAAAGGTGAAGGAAAACATCTCGAGGAAACCCAGACTATAAATTCTGAAATCATCAACCCGCATTAAGCAAGCGTGATGATTACGCTCAATCCTTCTCTGTTTAAGAGGAGGCCTGTGCGTGGGACGATGAAAAGGCTAATGAATGAATTCATGATATGCTTACCGTACATTGTATGTCCACACTATAGTTACCTTTTGTGGAGGAATACAGTAAAATAGTATTTGTTATCATCATTATTTGTTGTAGTAGTTAATTGCCGATTTGTATAAACTATCTATCCGTAATTAAGCAATTGAAATTTAAGAGAATTTTTCCAGAACTAATGACAAAATTCAATCTCTAATTGCGAATCAACGGCCAGATAAGTTATATAAATCTAGTTTAACCAGGCAAATGTTACTGGTTGTCTATAGTCTATATAATTATCAAAATATTGAGAATACCTAAACAAAGTGTGTAGTAGTGAATTTCCTACGAACCTACTTTAAATATAGTACAAAACACACAACAATTACTAGTACATTTTCAAACTACCGAACGGTCTATGCTGGCACAAAATAAATAAAAAGAAGTAAATAACGGTGCATAATTAATAAAAAAAAAACTACTTCGTCGGGACGTCGAGGAAGAATAAGAAGAAAAAGACTAATCGACATCGGACTCTACTTGCTCCAGGGACAGAGGAATTCATTATAGAACCATAGATTTCTAAGCTGAATATAAAATAGGATTTTATGCTTTTGCATTTTACTAAAAGCAACGACTCGTTGAAATGACCGCGCGTTTAATAATTTAGTCAATAAATATACAAGATGTTAATGTGATTTTATTTGCAGTTTTCACTATACATTTTTTGTAATACTACGTAGAAAAAGTGTTATAGTATGAGGCACTTTTGTGTATCGGGTACCTATGCTTCATAATTTACCTAAGATATTGGTTTAAAATGAATGCTACCCCGACATAAGATTATAACTCTTAGTATTATTTTTTACCTTTTTAAATGTTCGGTTTCCTTTTCTGTGTAAATTGTTTTATAGAAACTTCATCTTTAAAAAAACATGTTTAAAACAATATGAAATATTAGGTTCAAGTGCTATTTATAATTTTCTTTTTCAATTTCAGAGAGCCTAGAACACAAACAAAATTCTTAAAAATAATGATCACGTCAAACAAAAAAAAACTTAGATATTTTTAGTCAGATTTCCTTATTTCCCGTTACCTAAATGTATTTCCACTTTACATTATCCCCAAGTCGCGCTGAACAAAGGGATGAAAAGGTGTTCAAATCGACTTCGGAAATTCTGAATGTCCTCATCAACCCCGTATTTCGGGAGCGACGCAATTTTATAACTTTTCTGATCAATTTACCTGAATAATGCTGATCATTTGATTGTCTGACTATTGGGACGAAAGAAATCGAACTGACAATTGGAGAACATAACTTATAATGAAGTGACAATTGAGGTGTGTTGTGGGTTTTTGATTGGATGTGGCTTTTGTGAAACTGCACCTAAATATTAAGAACCTCGAAGGTATAGATGGGAGATAAGGCAGTTTGAGTTATGATCACTTTATATGCTAGAGTAAGATTTTAAATCTTACATACCTACTGCCTATAACTATTATATATTTTCTTGAATATCTTCAAGAAAAACCTTCAAGCAAATGTGTTTTAAATAGTAGAAAATATTTTCATACATGGATATTTTCATACTATCGGTAGAAGTGACATTTAAATTTATTTCAAGAAGTAACAACAATAATAATTTCCTGATACATTTACCATCATCTGCCTAGCCTTTTCCCAACTATTTTGGGGTCGGCTTCCAGTCAAACCGGATGCAGCTGAGAACCAGTGTTTTACATGGAGCGACTGCCTATCTTGTTTGGGCTTATTTTATTCATATCTCGTAAGGACATCCATATCATCATGCGTAACAATTATAACTGCCACCGCGGTTTAACCCAGATATTCAAAACCAAAATATAACAAGTAATTATTTAAAAAAAAACAACAACGTCATAAAACACTGCAATGAAAGTTTTGATGAGATTATAAATATTTTTAGAGAGTTATCCTTAAATTAAAAGGGTGGTGCAAAGTTAAGATGAAAGTTCTCTTATTTTAAACTTATGTCGACCATGCTATCTGGGAATATTGCTCTATGANACCCATCCACGGACCGACCGCGTCAAGCGTTGCTTAACCTTATGATCGATCGATCCGCGCGGCTTTGACTTAGCCACGAGCTCTTCCTGATACATTTACCAATTACATTTAAATTTTTGAAGTAATTTTGTTCAAAACCTAGAATATCAAAAACATTCTTCGAGTTACAAATATTACCTTATTTTATGCTCAATGGAGTAACAAATGAACTGAATAAATCACGTTACTCTAAGTTACTTACAGGACCCACGTTAGTAGGAGTAGCAAACTAAAAACCGGCCAAGTGCGAGTTGGACTCGCGCATGAAGGGTTCTGTACCATTATATATGAAAAATTAACGTATCTATTACCTACAACTAGTCAATATACAATAATTTTTCGGACAGCAAAAATTACTTTGTTTTTCACACAAATATATGAATAACAAATTTATAATTTGCGGTTTCACACGTTTATTGTAGGGGACCCCCCTTAATATATATTTAAAAAAAAATTTAGTATTTGTTGTTATAGCGGCAACGTAAATACATCATTTGTGAAAAGAACAATGGCAGGATCCCATACAACAGTTTACCTGAGATCGATTTGAAGCGTCTACGTACGAAAAAATGTTAAAATCATGGGGTTTCTATTACTTAAACATAATCATCGAGAATTTTCATTTGAGGAGGCTACAAAAAAATATAATTAATATTTTTAGCTTATGAGGTTATGTCACTATAAAACAATAGATCACAGCAGATCGTCCATAAGAAAGCAAAAGTCGTCGTAAAAGGCAGCGAATCAAGTCCAGGTGTATAATGCGAGGGTCAAAACTAAAGATAATTCACGAAAAACCTATAAAAACAACAAGTGTAATATTGCTTGAGCAAAGCAAGCTTTGCAAACTCTTTGCAAAGCAAGCTTTGCAAACTCGTTTTTTACGACTTTGACAGTTTGACGTCTGTGCTATCACTTAGTGTTGCCATTACATTTTCTTTTAATTACTACTAATGAGACAATGAATACCAAAATAAATAAATTAAATCGCGAATGATTTCACTCAAAAACAAAACTTAACCAATACTATTCCAATATAACCAATAGTTATATTTATAACATTACAATGATTTGATTCTAGGTATGAACGATTTTAATAACTAATATTATAGTTATATTTTTTTAAATGGTAACTCTTGCAAACACCGACCAAAACTACACCGGAAATAAATACATTACACAATCAGTAACTTATTTTTCAATATGAATACTGAGGCTTTTACACTTGAAACTAAAACCGTATAAAAACAATATAAATTACACTATTATGTTTATCGTAAGTCTCGTTTATAGACGCTTCTAAAACAATCTAGGTATAATCTCGCCATTGTTCTTTCAGCTTTCTAGCTATCACGGTTAATGAGATACAGCGTGGAGACAGACATACAGACAACGAAGTCTTAGTAATAGGGTCCCGTTTCACCGTTCGGGTACGGAACCCTAAAAATTTTAATAAGAAAATAAAACTAGGGTCTGATTTGAATTATATTCATATTACAAAATTACAAAATATTTACACGTTAACAGAGAAACGTCATAATATCTCGAGTCTGTAAGTGTTTATAGCCCACAAGATGTAGCACCAAGCCACCGAATAGAATATATTCAACATGATTAAGATCACTGTAAACCCTGGTCCTTGTTTTCGAAAACACTTTGAATTTACCAAACAATAAAAAAAGAGACCAAAGTTTGTCAGCCACAGTAATAACAGGTGAAACACAACAAGCCACATGTACAGCACAATAAGAATTTCGTCTTCTAAGCACATCCCTATTAGCAAGGCCATAGATCCAATAAAAATGATCATGATTGCGAAAAATATAAAATACAGGTACACGAAGAAATCGTACTTGTCTTTGTACTGTAATTCCCACTGTGAGTGATTTATGCACATTGAAAAGAAGAAAAATAGGCCTATGGAACCGTACGCTAGGCTCACAATACCTATTAAAATGACACCCCATTTTATTGGTATGCATAACATAAAATCGCCCATAGACGAATCAATCAACTTATCCACCCATGATGACATTTTATTAGGATTTGTTCTGATTTCGTGTTAAGTTATAACTTCCTTTAACTTCATGATTTCGGTTATGTTATTTATTTGCTTTTATTTATAAAGTACTTCGGACATTTGATTGACAGAAATTATGAAATGATGCGAGTGGTTATATGAGGGCTTTATTGACAGATTGACAGTCATGATGTTTTTAATTTTAATGTCGTCGACACTGACATTAAAATTAAAAACATTCAGTTTAAGTTCAGACTTCTTCGTGAGAATTATATTCAAAGAGGCATTATACAGTTAGATGGATTGAAATATTTGTTGGTATGATCGAGTCTATTTACAAGTTACAATAGAAGTTCACGAAGTTAATGGGCTAATAGATTGGAAGAACAACATGATAGAAAACTATGAATAAATCAAGACACTTGATTGATTTTAACAGATCCAGATTTAAAGACTTTATATGGGAATTGAAATTATGATCTCATGGTTATCATTAGCACTTACACCTATTAGACAGGTCTGCCTCGTTGGTCTAGTTGTCTCGTAGCGCGACCGTTTCGCACGAAGTCTCGGGATTCGATTTCGAGTCGGGCCAAAATCGCTTTGTGGGTTTTGGAAACTTTCAGATCGCAAGCAAAGCAGCCCGGAGTCTGGAAGTTGTTGATTGATACACCCGGGCCTCGGAAAGTCCGACATCTCTGGTCGAGTAGGTGGAGTCTGTACCATTGGACTATAAGAGTGAGGGAATAGGGAGTGCACCTGTGTCTTCCCAAATGCTTCAAGTGCATTATGTTATGTCCTTCATAGCTAGCTGATCTCTTTATATGAGAACAGCCGCGGCGGCCGAAAATCGACTAGGACGCCATTATTATTGCTGGACAAACGGATCAATCACTTGTTTGTCATGTTGATAATAATTATATGTTACCAGATTACATCTGTCGTGTTCAGTGAGCACAGAGGTATAATACATGGTAAATGAGTAACTGAGTAGCCAGCCTTTCCTATTATTGCCGTGATATCGTTCAATCAGAACCAAGTGAATTAGACGCTCGAGTAGGCATGTACACAACATTCAGGATATAGTATTCATGATTTATGTGTGACCCGTCATAATGTGTTGGCGTGTTATCATTTCGGTTGCTATTTTTGTGCTGTTCTGTGATGTGAGTATTTTTTAAGGCATAAGTTTTATATAAATAAGTATAGTAGAATTTAGTACTTTAAAGATGAAGGTTAAACGTAGACTCTGAATCTGGCTAATTGTTTTTAAGCATTAATTGGTATTTATGGTTCGATTTCCTCAAAATCTCTTAAATACATTACTGGCAGTTTCATCTTCTCTTTCTTCTTATCTTCTTATATAGGTATAAACATGTTTTTTTGATTGTTAGCCTCGATAAACTCGCGACCAAACTGGTTGGACCGATTTGGCTTATTATGGTTCTAAAAAGTTTGTTAAACGATTATTTTTTTCATGACTGAACCAGCAGCTTTTTGTTTATTTCAGTGTCTTAAAATCGTTCCTGATTATGCAGCAATAAACTATGTAAATGAGAAGTATGCCAGCAATGTTACAGTAGATGTAAGAAGATCGAGCCAAAAAGGGGAATATGTATTCAACATAGCCTTGATGAATAAATATCCAATTGGAAATAATATTACGGTAAAAATATTTTTGAAGTAATAAGTTTTTTGGAAATCAATGGAGAATTCAGGAGTGGTCCTATGGCTGAAATAAATGAATGAAATGACGATTATTTTTTGAACATTCATATAATGGACAAAAACTTTTTTCATTGCAATTCAGTAATTGATAAATACACAGTAAAACATATATTTTGAAGCCATTTTGAATAAGCTTTTATTTTTATCATTTATGGAATACTTTTTGATCACTAACACGCATGCAAAGCACGTGAGTAAAGACAAATCTTCCCAGTTTGATCTTTCAGTTCAGTTGGGAGGCCTTTATCCAGCAGTGAACTTTCTTGACGACTATATGGCAAAAGTGTTCAGTCATAATAATAACTATTTTTTTTATAGTTCAGCTTGATCTTATACGAGTATACTGGACAAAAGCAGTACGTTCCCACAATGATTGAATTTCACTACAAGTGGTGCGATTTAATTCTTCACGACAAATGGTTTGGTCTGTCTGTTCGGAAGATTGGTATTGTGAAATGCCCTACTCCTATGGTAAGTACATTCTTGCTTTTATATAGAAGTATAATATTTAGTTGGTTTTATATTATTGTTTGGCTAAATCAGTGGTTCTTAAACGGTGGTCCGCGGACCATTAGTGGTCCTTCGAAGCATCTCAAGTGGTCCGCGAGCTATGCCAATAAATAAGTTACAAGACTCAACACAACATTACCCGAGCGCGTCAACTCGCGACTGCGACTCGAGGCGGTTGTAGGAATTTTACCAACCAGATCCATAAACCTATTGGGTGGTCTGCGGCATGACGATAATTTCGACAAATGGTCTCTCAGAACAAAAAGGTTAAGAACCACTTCCACTACTGCGAAGAGGTTGAAAATCTATTGAAGAAAGACAGGTTGTGGTAACTTGATGTGCTGTCGTCTGTACATACAAACGCTAAGTATTTTTAACCGACTTCCCCAAAAGGAGGAGATTCTCAATTCGACCGTATCTTTTTTTTTGCTCTTTTAAGAGGTATTTATTGTATGATAAAATCACCAGTCAGCAGTCGATATATCCTAAAGATAACTAAATACCTTGCTAGAACTTTAATTACTTTTTGATTGTTAACGAAGATTTAATTTTCAGGGTCCAATTTCTATATCAAATATGTCGTTTATTGGTAATGTACCTTTTGAAGTACCATTCGAAAAAGGAAAATTCGAAGGAATATGGAAGGTAAAGTCAACTGGCGAAGTAATGATTTCAATACACGTTATTGTAAATTTCGTGAAATAAATATGCTTTCAAAAAAACAGCATGTCTTTTATGAAATTAATATTCAAGTTGCAGCATTTATTTATCATTATTTAAAGTAAAACCATTAATCCAGTTTTCATTTTGTTCTGTTTGGCTTTATTTACTGATTTTCAGATTTCGTTTTTAGTTCATTATAAAAATCTGATCCATGGACAGATCCTAATCTGTAAAGTGAAAATCTAGTTATGACAATATCCTGCCATCCTTTATACATATAGACAACGAATATTGATTATTTTGTTTCTAAAATAATCTGAATATAACACATTTCGATATTCCTAGTTACTGTTTAAATCTAACGAGTATTTACGAAGTCAAACGATGTCTTTACCATCGCAAGTCCGTATGCAAACCACTAACTCGATCAAGCGTACCACTCGATTTAATTTGAATTAGGTCTAAATCGATTAAGCACATCTACGTAACTAATATAGGTTCTAACGTAGGTAATATACCTAGTTAAACTGTCCAAATTGTATTACCAGTTTTCACATAAAACCAAGGTTGAACAAGTTTTTAGGGTTCCGAACTCAAAGGGTAAAACGGGACCCTATTACCAAGCCTGTCTGTCTGAGTCCAGGCTGTATCTCATAAACTGTGATAGCTAGAAAGCTGAAATTTTCACAAATGATGTATTTCCGTTGCCGCTATAACAACAAATACTAAAAATTTTAAAAATATATACAATAAAGTGTGAAACCGCAAATTGTAGATTGTTATTCATGTATTTGAATGAAAAACAAAGTTAATTTCTGTTGCCGAAAAAATTTGTAACTGGCCAAAATTTGGATTTTGGCTAATCGTAGGTAATAGATATGTTCATTTTTCATAGATAATGGTACGGAACCCTTCGTGCGCGAGTTCAACTCGCACTTGGCCGGTTTCTGTTCTATGTAATCAATCAACTGGCATTACAAAAAGTGAACAAATGAATAGCGGATCACGCACGGTGTAAGGCTTTGTAATATGGCCTAATTAGTTCATTATTCGTACATTGTTGGAGCTTTTTGGTAATAATTTTGTGCACTAATTATTGAATGTATTTATGACACTATTCGGTCTTCACTGCTTATTGTAGGACAGGTTATAATAAGTCCTATTTAAAATCATAACTATAATCATATTTCTCTGTGTTGTTTTTATCGATTTATGATAATAACTTTTTTTCGGACTTCCGATTTTGTTGTTCTGTATTTATTTATTTGCTCGTACGAAGCTTAGAAGTAAGCATGGTTTAGTAAAACCAAATATGAGTTAGATTTCCAGTTTTTCGGGTTTAATTTTTGAGTCAATATTGACGCAGTGATTCGATCGCTTCGAGTATTTAATGCATTGATTTAAAGGTGTGTGAATGACAGTCATGATCAGCTCAGCATGCTTCCCAAAGCACTTTACGAATCTAATTAGGCACATAACTTCACTAAAATTTAGCTTCATAACCGATTGCGTCATAGCTATGAAATGGAATGTTGCAATTAGTTTCCGCGCGAATTCACAATAGATCGGTCAAATATGCGATCGGGTACTGTGGGCCGAAAGCCGGCGATTTACGTTCAACGCCAAAATTAGCTTTAATTAGCATCAATCATTCGGAACATACGATTGATTTACGATTTAGATTTAGGTAAATGAGATTGACTAGTGAATGTTCCTGGTTGGTCGCAGAGATTTAGTGGCAAATCACGCCGAAATATTAATGTACTAGAATTAGTATTTTTCCAAGTTTTGCTTCATAACGTTACGCTGTAGGTAAATAAGTAGAATCACACAAGAAAATGGAGATAATTTTACCAAGACACATAATAACCATTGATAAATTATAAAGAAAAGAATAATTGAAACATTAAATAACAAAAAACGTTATTAATGATAGTTTTTATGGTTATATGGATAGTTATTAAAAAAAGACGATACCTACTTAGTATATCTATCTAATTAACATTCCTTTGAAGTCCAGATTTGTATAGAATGGAATTATCTACGAACAATGTGAGGTAATTAATGTCTGGCCTTGTGAAGAACTTGCCAGTCTAATAAGAAATTTGAATCTGTCTATATTTATACCTTCTATCATGTCTGTATGTTTATATGGCAGACTCGAATTTTCCCTTGTATCTTTATCGTTCTGGTACTTTGAAACTATGAGCATATCAGAAATACTGAGACTTGGTTGGCTTAGTAAAGTGTTGCCATTTTAAAACATTTACTAAGAAAATGGGAGTTAAAATTGAAACTGTATTCAAACGGGCTTTGCATAATGATAGATCCACCCATCTATGTTGACATAATATTATGTATGACATATCATATGCCTAGCCTTTTCCCAAGAGTCAACAAGAGTTTGAACTAATCATTTTTTTTCAATAAATACCTTTCTATGGTGATTAAATTTCCCCTAAAGTTGAGCTATCGCACTATTTGAGTATCGAGCCGTAGTTTCCATTTTTTCGGACGGAATAGTTTCCTCGCTAGCTTAGTTACGTGCAATATCTGCGATATACATTTTGGATATCTACTGCTATGGTCCTATGGTTTATTATCTTCCCCTAAAGCATTTTCATCTCTACATAACATGATATGTTGATGAAAACTGATGCAATACGAACATTTTAGCACCCCCTTAAAAGTGAGTTTAACGATGGTGCATTTTAGCGGCTCAGGCTTTATGTTACAACGTTTTGATAGCTAATAAATATAAAACAAAGTGGCCTACGTTTATAGACTGTATGTTCGTAAAAAGAAACATATTGTATCAGCATAAACAGACACTATACCTATACAAGAAGATGTATGTAGGTATTTATTTAATTTAATTTATTTATCCATTTATTTCAGGCATTTTATACCTACAGTTTGCTTTCCTATCTAGTTCGCTTTTGTTTATCCTGCCATAATACTATTGGCTATCAGTATCTATTAATATCATAATCCTCTTTGAAGTAGTTTTTATTGATTATTCCTAGTAATGGCTAATTATCCTAATTGCCGTACAATTAGTTTATTATCAAATTCCTCTAAAAATTAAAACTTATTTGTCTAATTTATCGTTGCTATGACTAAACATAGAAATAGAACTCGTTAGTGTTTCAGTTATTTTACAAGAAGGTATAAAAAAGCTAAGTAATAATTATTTGACTTATAAGAAATTCATCTAGTTTTGCATGGTCTTACTACAAAAAAGTTAAACACACGATCATCACGCGTTTTAGAAAATTCTCCATACAAAATTTTCTTACGGCCGTTCCCAATAACCTATCTATCTATGGATTTGCTTACTAGAGATAGAATTTTGACATTAGACCCATGCAAGTAATGTCAAATTCCTATCTTTAGTACCTAAGCAAATCCGGAGATAGACAGAATATTGAATTCCGCAGTACGAGACATGGCGATCGCCTGTTCGACCCAGTAAGACCCGTAATGCTTTGCTGATCTGCTTAAAGACCCGCAATAAATTGAATCTTCAGGTATGTTTAATGTATTTATCTGATAATATAAGTGATGAGTTTAAAAGCAAGTTCAAATGAACGTATTTTCATCTGATTTCATAAATATTAATGTTTTGCTTTATCTATCTTAATATACCTAGACAAACATATTCTTCTAGTAGTCTATAATGTAGTCCCAGCTTAACCACGTTAAGGTACACCTAGGGGACATAAATATTAAGTGGATATCATAGGACCTGGTTCCTCCACGTACCTACATCTTCAATTTTCAGTGACTATTCTTACTTCGTATAAATTTCACGTCGGTTGTATGGAACGCCTTAACTTCTAACTTCATGCACATGCATCTTCAGACCATCCATATTATGATATCAATTCTCTAATTATGACTTGGTAATAGCTAATCTAGATGATTCATTTTACGCGTGGCTCGTTCAGTGGTTATGTACATACTAGAAAGCTGATTGCTTGCGGCTAATACATTCACTTGCAGCGAATTTGGGTTAGCGTTACTAAGGTTGAATCACGCTTCAGTGCTTAATTTGGATGCAATGATTCAGATTGTGTGTTTGTTAGAATTTCATGTTCAATCTTTAACATTTTGCAGTGTTTGTAACTAATTTGGGCAAGAAAAATTTGGGACGTTCAATGAAATCCTTAGAATAAATAATTTACACCTATTATACCTACACTAATACACACCTCACAAAAATTTAAGGATATTTTTTCATGGACGATTTTCTTATGTGATTTTCAAGAAGCTGTATCTCCAAGGAAAATGATCGTACAGAAAAAAGAAAACCAGCAAATTATAGGTTCAAGATTCTAGTTTTGAGATCTATCCTTGATTCTTTTTTTAAATCTCTAGTTTTGGAATAACACTAAAGAAATCAACGAAAGAAAAAAATTACAGAATTTTTCTCAACTTTGGAAAGCTACAAGTTCATAAAAAA
>NWSH02000535.1:12404254-12426741 GCA_002382865.2 Heliothis virescens
ATTTTTTTTTCTTTAATCTCACTCCAAAGCTTTTTTGAAATTTAATGCGCTTTTCATTTAATGTAACCGGCTTTAGTTTGTACGACATTTTCTAAGAATTTATCGTCAATCAAAGCAAAAATGATCTCGTTCTCGTACAAACTAACCGGTTACATTAAATGAAAGCGCATTAAATTTTCAAAAAAAGCTTTGGAGTGAGATAAAGAAAAAAAAATTTTTTATGAACTTGTAGCTTTCCAAAGTTGAGAAAAATTCTGTAATTTTTTTCTTTCGTTGATTTCTTTAGTGTTATTCCAAAACTAGAGATTTAAAAAAAGAATCAAGGATAGATCTCAAAACTAGAATCTTGAACCTATAATTTGCTGGTTTTCTTTTTTCTGTACGATCATTTTCCTTGGAGATACAGCTTCTTGAAAATCACATAAGAAAATCGTCCATGAAAAAATATCCTTAAATTTTTGTGAGGTGTGTATTATAAAGCTGAAGAATTTGTTTGTTTGAGCGCGCTCAGGAACTACTGGTCCTATTTGAAAAATTATTTTAGTGTTAGATAGCCCATTTATCGAGGAAGGCTATAGGCTACTTTTTATCCGGATGCGCAGAGTAGTTCCCACGGGACGCGGGTGAAACATGATGAAAAAACATGTCAATATATCGTTCAAACATATATGATTCCACATAAACGACCTTTACGTTGGGAACGTCTGACCTTTCCGGATAATCAGACCGTAGTTTGATTGCGATTTAGCTATTCAATGGGCCACGACTTGTCACTATGTGTTCAGTGTCCAATCACTGATTACCGTCAAATATTGCTTGAAAGACGTACAAATGACGTCAGGAAATTGCTAAAGAATCTTTTCAGTAAATTGAAGACGGACCATTTCCCTTTTATTTATTTTTTTGTATTTTTTTTTGTTTTTTATTCGTATTTTTAAGTTGAACAGTTCATTTTTATGCACTCTTGTGTATCTTACGTATGGTTTTTTTTATGCCAGTGAATTTTGTAATAATTATAGGACTAATCTCACGTTTGGAGTCGTTTTTGAGTCATATCGCCATAAATTCTATTCAAATCGTCATATCGTTATAAAGCAACAATTTTGTAAGCTGATAATTTACTTGGATTATTTATTTATCATAATATTTGTTATCAAAACCCAACATAATATTTGGTGAGTATCAATTACGCTGCAAGCATTTTAGTTTTTAGCAATCCTATTATGATTAACCCTAAATTACATATATCAGGTATTTGTATAAAATAATATGATATAACATGCCCAGTTATTTTTGGAGTTATTTTATGAATAATTATTATAGTTATTTACAGCCAAATAATTTGGTTTAGTAATTCCATTAACTGAACGAGCTTCATAAAAAATTATAATGCCTACATGATGCAATCATTGTTATGTTTAATATTTATTGTGTTCATCCGCAGCCATACTGTTTATGTGGAAATTGAACAATGTGGCAAACAACTACTGGTGATTAGGTTGTTTGGCTAATTAATTAATCTCTAAAGTAATTTACATACAACGTACAGAGAAGATGGGTTAAAAATATTTTCAATTGCAAGAGGGATTTTCTCAAATATGATATTTGTGGGTGAAATATAATGTACAGACAAGAACAGGTCACGGTACCCGAATCTGTCAAATTTTACCAGTCAAACATTAACCTACCTCCATTGTGATACTGTTGAAAATCTATTGCAGAATTTTGACAGATTGTGGTAACTTGACGTGCTGTCGTCTGTACAACGTAAGTACAGTAGATATTTTTATCATGAAAGTGGGTGTTGACTCAGCTCAGCCAATGTCAATCAGGAGTGCTGAATAGAGACCGAGTCACTGAGTCAGACAAAAACAAAGTGCATATACATTTCCACGCTCAAGTATGGCTCAGCAGTTTGCTTGAGATCAAACATCTTTACTTACAATCGCTGATAATCTACCAAGAAATAAGACATTAAGTTTGTAAGCTGAAAAACGAACACAGCATGATACACAAAATTCAAAACACCTGAACATTTTGCCTGCATATTCACGATACATTTACGATGAACTAAAAGCTGATAGGAAATTTGATATTTATGAGCCTTTACGATACCACCTAGCGAATATTGAAATACTATCAGTAACTTCAACAATGAACCATACCCTTATAAGAAGGCAACCAACTCCAGTTTTTATGAATATATTCAATTTGATGCACGACTAAACTTCGATCTTAGTGATGGGCCCCTGATATCGATAAAATATTATTGCTGAGTGCGACGGACGGCAAACTATAAATTGGGCTCTAGAAAATATAATTTGTTCTTGATGGCAGATTGTAAGTGCTGTGGTACTGTGAAAGAAATTTCGTTCAACTTTTGTGGAGAGTACAATACAAAGTGATTTGTTCTGGTCTTACATTATGAAAAGCTTTCTATTCTTTTCATTGCAATTGGTTTCAAAAACAATGTTGAAATTACCTATAGAATTCTATTAAATAAATAGTTCTAAAGCTAAGTACAATAAAAACATTTTCAATTCAAAACGTCAACTTGTAATTGCTGTTAAAAAGAAAAACAACACAGATTAGAAGCATTCATACAAACTTGAATGGAACTAAACGTATGCTGATGGCGACGATTGCTTTGCATATCATTTGCATGCACGCTGCATATTGAGACATTGTTTTTTCACGTTCCACTGCAAAAACGTAATGTTAGTATAAGTGCTGTTACCGATTCGCAATTAGACAGTAACTTACTTGAAAACGTAGTGTACGGTTTTAATACAAATAACGGGAGTTCTGGTATCGTGAATATTTTCTACGTTAGCTTAGTTTATGCTTGGTCATTCATCATCAACATATCAGCCAATTGCCGTCCACTGCTTATCGTAGGCCTTCAAGCGTTCAAATTTTATTGGTTCTATTACTTCTGTATCAGTCAATGTTACTAGAATTCCAGTACACCTGACTAAGATTTTGCATGCATTTTTTATATATGCGTTAAACTCATACTCATACTCATAACGTTTATTGCATTCCATAATGTACATAAGGTGGAAATATTAGGTATAGTTGTCACAATTATGGACCCTGATGGGCACAGCAAGATAGTTTGTAGAAGAGAGGAAGGCGTTTCATCAAAGAAAGAACTTATTTATCTTTTATATAATATCTAAACCTATTATATTCTTATTCTTAGGTATTCCTTCTTTACTTAAAAAATATTTGGTAAATAATAATTTATGTATCAAGTATGTTTTAATTTTATTATTATATTTCTTATACTTTACTTTTGTAAGGGTGTATTTTCATATTAATATTATTATTAATATGAACTCGATATCGATAAGTACTTCGAAAGACCAACACTACTTACACGCATCGTAATTTTCATCTTTCTAAGATGTGCACTGGGTGCTACGGTTCTTGTTACGATATTTTTTCCTTTACTAGGAAATAAATACTTTACGACCCTCTACGAGATATGAGCTGTAAATTGTAGGAAACAACTGATGTAGCTCTTCAGTGGAAAGATAAAATGGAATTACGATGAAATAATGTAAATTGGTCTTTTTAGGGTTCCGTACCCAAAGGGTAAAACGGGACCCTATTACTAAGACTTCGTTGTCTGTCTGTCTGTCTGTCTCCACGCTGTATCTCACTAACCGTGATAGCTAGAAAGCTGAAACTTTCACAAAAGATATATTTCTGTTATAATTAAGGGGGATGGGGTACGGAACCCTTCATGCGCGAGTCCAACTCGCACTTGGCCGGTTTTTTACTATTGTATTGCTGTAGTAATTACTTCTTCTCTATTGAGGGGAAAAACAAATCTATCAGACATTATATCAATTTTATTTTTATAAAGGATGGTTCAGTGATGCGTTTAAAACGATGCAGAGTTATTATTGATCTATTGCAAATTATACATTAGAATTTTAAGTCTAGCATGAAGTTCATAAATGTTACAGCGGTAGGTATAACTATTTTTATATATAAAGGTATATTAAGAAACAGGTACACCTGTTTCTTGAATTTTTACCACTTCCTACTTAGAACTTAGTGCCCATGACTGACCACATTGAATTTCATTGAATCCTTCAGCCGCAATACAGCCAAAGCTTCATAAACAAATGAATCAACTTTTATAATAAAAATTAAGATTAGTACAAATAAATAATATGTCCTTAATACTAGCCACGCCTATCCTCTACTTTGTGAGTGAGCATACAAATTTCTTCGTCAAAGGTTTACCTCGAAGGACCTTTCAAGAAACATCAATCTTCCAAATCGTATGTCCCCATCTACAGTGACTTGTGGTGTGATTTTGTAAGTATTCGATTCTAGAAGCAAAAATTCTTAGATCCTTCTTTTATTAATCTTACTAGTATTACAAATGTATGGATGTTTGTTGCTCTTCCACACAATAACTGCCGAATTGATTTTGCTGAAATTTTTGTAGTAATATAGCTGATATATCAGAATAACATACAATCCTGCAGCTTTTTATCCACGTGCAGAAAGCAGTTTAACCGAGAAAGCGGTGAAACAGCTAGCGGAGGCTAATTTAAGTATAAACACAGATCGAAATAGCAGGAAAGCAACATGTTAAAGTGGATCTTACTCTACAATCTACTCATCGACGTAAGAATGCAGCTTTTCAAGTGACAACCAGCCCCTTATTATTTGTAAAATTATTGACCCACTTCGAAAGTGCTTAAAATTAAATAAACAAACTTCGATTTAATTAAAAAATACTGAAGAGTCTTCCAATATTACGGATACGTTATGTTAACAAAAGTAACTTCCAAAAAGGTACTCCAAAGCTAAGATTAATAAAACAATTAGACGACTTACAAAACTTCATAGAAATTTTGACTTATTCGAAAAGTTTTTCAAACAGAATTTTCCTTAATTCAGATTGTGGAGATTGAAGCTTTTGTCGACATTTATTATAAAAGTCCAAGAATTTACATATTACTATGTGCTTTATGAAAGTGAAAATTCTGATTGCGAGAAAATGGTGTAGGGACGTTGCAACAAAGTTTTTTAAAATTGATTTATGTTATATAGAATTTACTGTTTGTAACTCTTAAGGATTCATAGGTAAGGTATCAATAGCTAATATTGCAGGTGTCCAGACCAATACAATTCTGTAATATCGTCAAACTACAAATAAACCTCCCATGCATACCATAAAGTGACGGTCCACTGAAGCCCAATAAAATAAACAAACAAAGAACGACAATAACTGAATATGAAAACCACATCATGCACAAACATAATACAAAAACCCCTAAAAAAACACAAGTACACAAAGCCAAAAATGTTACAACAAAACCATAACGGGCATAATGAAAATCACAGAGCGCACTTATTTGGTCGACTGTACGTGACGCGGGTCGCGAAATTTCGTCATTCAGAGCTTCCATTACGGGCCCAATCGATTGGTCGGGTCAAATATGTCACCCATATACATGAAAGTTCATAAAAACAGACGATATTATTTGATGATACACAAAACATGGGACTATTGAATCTTTAAACAGTCTTATCAAGTGTAGGTAGGTATTGATATCTATCTGTGATCGTTTCTTTAGTATTTTTTTTATATAATCTTATTTGATTTTAGTGAACATACGTGATTTTGTACTTGTGTAAAGACACGAATCGGAATCGTACAGAACTTAAAATCCAGGCATTCATATTTTTTTGTGTGTTTCCCTAAATTCTTATCGGACCTTATATATGCATGTGCAATAATGTGCATGAAAAGCCAGTTTATTAAACTACAGAACCTGTTTACAACTTTCCTGTAGTATCTGATTTCCCCAGAAAAAAAGCTAAGTAACACAATCCAAATCCTGTAATACGAAAATGCAGTCATAGGGTCAAAGTGCAATTGATATTATCTTAGGTTGGCATATCTTAATAGACAAGCCAGTACAATCGGCATAACGAGGCTTGTAAATTGATATAACCGAATACAGCTAACTGTATGGTAATCGATAAATGCAATCGAGCCATATAAGTGATTTGTTAATGCATTTCGGTACAAACCCAGCCAAGAGATCAAATAATGCGTTACCATTTTTGTTTATAAGTTTTTATTTTTATTACTACTAGTATTCCATGTTTCATCAGCCCAGCGTCTTATTGTTGGGAACAGGTCTCCTCACACACAGAGAACGATTGAGCGTTAATCACCACGCTTGCTCGATGCGGGTTGGTAATTTCAGACTTTATAGCCCAGGTTTCCTCTAGATGTTTTCCATGTTTAGTTACAGTAAAAAGCGAACAATATACATTGATCAAAGGTTCGTATCGTCTCCAAATTCCTTACACTGTAAGAGCCGTTCAAACTATTTGGATTTCCTTTGAACTTTGAGTATAAGACGGAATCCTCGGTGTTAAGCTTTAGAAAAGGACTTCAAGGTAACACCGAATGGCTATTGATTGGTATGTCTTCCTTGCCTATGTTGTTGAATCTACGTGTACAGTTTCTAAAGATAACATGATGCCTTACCACACGGTGTAGTGTTTTGTTCATGGTTTTTTCACTATGGCAATTTCAGTAGGTTACTGCTGAATTTGAATTTCTTCATTTACTTCTACTTCTTCAGTAAAGAATCCGCAAATCACTCTTGAAATAATTGTCATGTCATTTCTTAATAATTATTTAGTTTATAGTATCCAAAACAACTTGGAATAAAGCAATACCTCTATTTTCACCCGGGAAAGTAAGCTCAAAATCGATGTGATTGTTCATCCGATTTGGACCTAAAACATGAAAGTACAAAGTAAAACAAAAAGAAAATCTTAACAGTCATAAGCGGATTATTTTGTGATTTGTTTTCTTTGTCTATCATCGCTGTTGACAGATCTTACGTTTGTTAACTTAAGTGGGTCAAGGAGAGATTGTATAAACATCATTTGTGTCTCACACAATACCAGGGATTAAATAGACGTAACAGTAATACAATCTTAATTACATTAGTACCTTTTTAGGTAATTAGAAAGTAAACACCGTCTACCTTTTAAAATGTATTAATAGATGTAATCTCATAAGAGTCTGTTACGCCTATTCTGGGTTTTACTTATCAAATTATTTCATCGTTGGAAAGTTCATAAGACGATTGAAGTTTGAGGCCCTAAAAATGTCTGAATCGGATAATTAATTTAACAGGCTAATTTTAGAATATTAACTTCTATTTCGGATGTGTTGTATCGATATTCGATTCCTATAGTCGTACCTTAATAACGTAAGCCTTGTCTATTTGTTTTTTTGGATTGGAGTCTACTCGTGACCAAAAGGCTGGCCTATACTTCGGTCAAAGAATTTGAAATGCAACCAGCCTTTTGCGCACGACCCTCGCTGACAGCGATGCGGATGAGTTTTTTGATACTTAGTTGTAAAATATGTATTTTTTTATTATTTGTAAATATTTATGTTAATTAAGATTGTATTTATATATTTAATACCAATAAATACAGTCTGAGCCTTGTCTATCTAATATAAAAGACGCCTATAGTAAGGACTGTCTTGCGTAAAACACTACTCACATACTTATCTCTCCACTTCACCGCACAAACATTACAAATAATGTTAGACCACCTCAAGCTTCGCCTTCAAGACATATAAAAGGGCTCACGAAACGAGATTGAATGTTATGTTAACAATGAAATTTTTCACCCTGTTCCTCTTCTGTTAAATAGGGTAAACGCGACAGTTGGCGACTGATACAAATTGCGGCTTAATCCAACGATTGAGCGTGAACTATGGCAGTCGTTACGAGGATCCAGCCGACGTAATAGTCCTTCTTTGAAGCTAATGTGCCATAAAAGGAACGCTGTCCTTACGGCAAACGGTTTTGACGGTCAATCGGGTTTTGGACAACGTGTATGGCGGTGTATCGGCTTTTGTTTGTGTGTGTGGGTAAGTGTCTATTGTGTGCTTTGTTGCTTTGTAAATATATTTCATACTAAAATTAGAGAGTAACTTGTTCGTTTAAATTAAACTAGTGTTGAAAGAGAGAAAGTATGGGAAACTTTGAGGTATTTGTGTAAGAAGGAAGTATTATGAAAAGTTGAAAATATAGTTCGTGTTCATGATTGTTATGGCTTAGTACTTAGTTTGCGAATATTGGCATTAAAATCTATATTTTCTTTTGTTTTACTGAAAATAAAAATCAAAGTATCTAAATAAAGGTAGCGTTTATATTAAATTCTTGGCTAATTATAATTAAAAACTAAGTACTTAGCTCCTTTCAAAGTAATACCTATCTCATAAAGACAGCACTCCTGGTTTCATATTATTTTCAAATTGCTCTTCGTCCTAAGACTTAAAATTTTATAAGCACGCTTTAGACATAGCCAGCAATATCTATATAAATAATATATATTTTTTTTGTGTCTGTTCGTCATGACAAAAATTTTGCTCTTTTCGAACCCACTTCCTTGATTTTAACTTTATAAGCCCCCTCAATCAATACTTAAAAATAGAACTGTATGCATGTGTGTTTATTAATGTCAATCTCCAAAACACCTATAGAGACATTAACAGTCACCTACACCTCACAGATCAATATAAAAAAAACATTCACAAAAAATCCTGTAATTTTAAAATGCAAACGACGCCGCGGTCTTTACCTTGTAAGGTAATGAAATATTTCGCTTATTTTAATTTGAGCGATCCGTTCCTTCTTGTTCGTAACTCCTTTTGATTATTTTCCGTGTAAGTCTCCTAAAGGAAATTATTAAGGCAGGAATGTGACTGCGCTCAAAGGGAGGTACAGCGACATTAATTTTTGATGTGAGGAATATTATAAATAACGAAAAGTTTACGTTATGCCTAATAATGGTATAAATTGTCCGTATCAAAATTACTTAGGCAGAACTTTTTCAAGCAACAAATCTTTCAATAAACGCTCGATTCGATAGAAATCACCTAAGCTGAACTGACGCGTCCCAATAACACTACATTAACTTACACAATAAACATAAAAATGCCCTTGCTATTAGTCATTCAGTGGTTACTCTGGCTTAAACGTAGGAGAGTATGTCGGCGAATCACCAATGTGCCTGTGTGGTAGCGGGGGCCCTCATTTCAGCTTAAATGAGCTGTGTTTAGAATTTGTTGTTTGAAAAAGTTTAGCTAATGGGTTTAAGACAGCATCATTACTAGAAAAGTTGGTTTTGTAAATTGTATCTGGGTAGCTGATCAGTCATGCATTTTCAGTTATGCATTTTCTGTGTAGCAATTTGAATTAGATACCGTCGTGGTCAATATCAATTGCTTCAACAATTTGTTCAGTTTAAACTAACTTTTAGCTTAAGCACCACGATATAACAACATGTGTTATAATCACAACTACCACTTTAAGCGCTTATGATAATTATATATGTACATGGTAACATTAGATTATATTACTGTCGGCCTTAGAATAGCAGCCGGTATCGTAATACGAGACTAAGGGATTAGGTATGTATGTCGCCATGTTTGCAGGAGAAATAAGAACCATATTGACTATTGACAGATACTGCGTGGAAGGATCAATAGTGAAATAGGAGAGACAGAGATTAGGATTGAAGAGTAGGATTGTTCCAAAGAGTTAACGTGGCCCAGGTTCACAAAAGGGTCCAAAAAGCCCATAGTGTGTTTTTTTCCAATCAAACAATTATTCATAGTAAACGCACAACATATTTAAAACGTAATAGCTAAATGAAATGGATAATCCTCGTACGAAGTGTGAATATTTATGACAAAACTACTGAACCGACTTCTTGAAAGGAAGTCGAAACCCTAAGGAAGGGCATTAGTTCCATCGAAACGTATGTGAACCAGCTGGTACTAAATAAACCTAAAATACACCTGAAGGTAAGTGAATAAAATACACGTGTAACAACAACAAACCAGGAACTCGTGTTTTGTACAAGATAATATCTCAATTATATTTTCTCAAGATTTCAGAACAAGTTTCCGACATGGTTGTGAAATTGTTTTATGTTGGAAAGAACATAACGTGTTTATTTTATGTTCAGTAACTTTGCCTGCTTACTTTGTATAAAGATGGTGCAGGCAAAGAGGTTTCATGATTTTATATAACACTATGCTCGTACTATTGGAGTCTCCCTTATTGGTGTAAATACCAATACTCATATTACTATCACGATGCAAGGCAAAGAATCCATCCAATAGTTTACATATACCCTTCATAATCATCATCATCATCTTCATATTGTCCAACTGTAGGGTCATAAAGAGAAGGTACAGACGTTAATCACCACCCTTGCTCAAAACATATAAGCGACACCAGACTTTTATCCCAAAGTTTTCTCAAATCAGATACTTCATCATCATCACAGGCCTCCACTCACACAGCGAAGGATTGAGCGTTAATCACCACGCTTGGTCAATGTGGTTGATTGCTTGCTCTCTGCGATTCAGGTACTTCCTTTGCGTAAAATTGGGTCTGCACACTTCTTACCTGAAAGGTAGGTAATTTAACTTCAAGCCCATTGTTATTTTATTTACCTATTTGAAATCCTTAGTCACTATATATCAACTAGCCGTTTCCCGCGGTTTCACTCGCGTCCAGTGAGAACCACTACCCCTACCCGGATAAAATATAGCCTACCGTTCTCGGGACTAATGTATCTTCCCAACAGTGAACGAATTTTTCAAATCGGTTCAATACCTAATTTCGGAGCCTTGTTTCCTCTATGGCATATTAGTATAGAAGTTTAGAATACGTAAAGTGTAGATATGTAAGTAGAAAATAATGAGGACTGCCAGAATAACGAGGACCTACCAGATTTTATAGAGGTACATACCTCAGGGTAAATTATGGCTCATTGTACTATTAATAGCCCCACATTGACATTAGATTGATTTGTACACGGCCTCTAATTAGTTGGTGAAATTGTATACGAGCCAAGGTGATTAATACTATTAATACCTTCGTAAATTGACAATCGATCCTTATTAATTTGGTTGCAAAACAAAATCAGTTGGTCTCTTTATCATTTGGTGGTAAAATTCAATTTAATTGAGATAATATTTTTACATAAGTGAATGACAATTTGTGAAATAGTTATACACATACATACATAATTTCGCCATTTTGAGGACAGTTGAACGGATTGGGTTTGTCATCAAGCCTTAGATATGGCAAAAATGTTTAAGCTTTTTAAGCCGACAAGATTACTATACTGACTTTAGTGCCTCAGTTCCCTGCACACCGCAAAATAAGCTGTCGGCCGATAGTTGGTCCGATGGTTAGTTGATTACCTATAGTAATAGTAAACCCTATCAACTTTTAAGTTGGTCTTATATCGGTCTGAAGTCTGATCTCCTGTAATCAGCGCACTACCATTTATCTCCATATTAATTTATAACCCCGATCAAACTAAAAGTTACTTCAACACTACTTTGATAAATAAATAGTTGAAGTCAGTAATAATTACAGGTACCTAAGTTTTTGCCGCAGTTATTCAGAAAGTGTAACTGAGCACTTTAATGGTGCGATTAAGTTTAATTCTTGCTTAACTAGTAGAACTCTTAAGTGTTGAAGTTTTAAGCAAAAGTGTGCGATGATAAGAGCACTTCTAATGAAGTTTGTTTAGTTCTAAAGTTAAGATTTATTTGTCTATCTTAAACACTAGATTAATCTAGTTTAGGCAAGTTAAAGAAAAATCAGTCAAATTCACCCTTTTTAGGGTTCCGTAGTAAACTAGGAACCCTTATAGTTTCGCCATGTCTGTCTGTCCGTCCGTCTGTCCGTCCGCGGATAATCTCAGAGACTGTTAGCGCTAGAAAGCTGAAATTTGGTACCAGTATGTAAATCAACCACGCCGACAAAGTGCAAAAATAAAAAGTGGAAAAAAATGTTTTATTAGGGTGCCTCCCCTACACGTAAAGTGGGGCGTGATTTTTTTTTTCATTTCAACCCTAACGTGTGATATGTCGTTGAATAGGTATTTTAAAATGAATAGGGGTTTACTGAAATCATTTTTTGATTATGTTAATAATTTCGGAAATAATTGCTCCAAAAGCCAAAAAATAGGCGTCCCCCTCCCTCTAACTTTTGAACCACAAGTTTAGAAAATATGAAAAAAATCTCAAAAGTAGAACTCTACATAAACTTTCTAGGAAAATTATTTTGAACGTGGTATAGACAGCAGTCTTTGAGATATAGCAATTTTTGGAAACCGCAAATTATAACTTTGTTATTCATATATTTGTATGAAAAACAAAGTTATTTTTTGTTGCCGAAAAGTGTTTGTATTTTGGCTAGTTGTAGGTAATAGATGCGTTCAGTTTTCATAGAAAATGGTACGGAACCCTTCGTGCGCGAGTCCGACTCGCACTTGGCCGGTTTTATTCAATGTTGGTAAATTCAATATAAGTTCCACAATTACACCAGACATCTAACGCCAAAAGTCAAACAACAACAAACAATAAAAAAAGGCAAAAATAATAACAGAAGCCGACAATACCCTTCTTTATTTACAGCCCAAAACTTTTCTTTTAAAAACATTTTTATACCGAAACTTTCCAGAAATGTTTAACATGCATCTGGAAAGCGCGCGCCATTTTGCGCGAGGCCGTGGCCTACAGGCCCACTTTATTCAATCGTACAAAAAGTAGTAATAGTTGGTTTATTCAGCTGTTTATACAAAACTCGCTCGCATCACCACACTCTCCGGATTACGGCGAAAGCGACCGACAAATTAGCAAGATGAAGCCTAAAGGGATGGGCTAAAGAAATCTGAAAGTTTCTAAAGAAAAACGTATTTCAAGTTTTGTATTGGCCCGTAAGAAGTTCGAAGTCTTTAATTACAGTATTTTTTCAGAGCTAAAGACGGCTTCTTGTTCGCGTTAACAAACTTTGAATAACACGCACTGATTTGATACTGATGTTCTTGAAACTCGCTCAGCTTTCTCAATAGAATAACATAATTGAGTCCAGCTCCAAATTTAGCCAGTCCCACATTCTGTTTCAAATACACACTACAAACTACGTACTAATGCAAATCCATCTGTTTGTTGAATTGGTTAGGATTCAAACTCAAGTAGTTTGAAGTTCTGCCCATAGCTTTGGGATATTGTCGCTGCGAATCAAGGCTGGAGCGAGCATGTTTGCTTAAGGCCTTAGCCTGGCCGCGCTTGTTGATTCCAAACTGTTCTGGGCTATTGTGAAGACTCGGCTTTCGGTCTTCTGTTGTAACTTGGGAACATTGGATTCGATTACTTGTATTATTAGAGCTGTATTAAACTTTGTTTATTTTATGAATAAGGAATTACTTTACATCGTTCTGACCCTTCAAACAAAAGACGTCACTAAAATATTCACAAATATATATTTTATCTGAATAAATGGGCTAGCTTATCTAAAGTATCAGACTTATTTCATAATGTAGACATTTTTCTGAACTAAGAAGCGATAGCCCATCACTAGCTAAGAGGTCACCCCACCCTTCTTTCCATTCGTTGATTAAAACTTTACATTTATTTCAATTAGCATGAAAGGAGTAACCTGAAATTGGGCTCATTCGTTTAATTAATGCTCGGACGCGGCCTGAAATTGGTGCACGGTAGAGGCAGCCAAGTTTGCAAATAAAGGTTTTATAATGTATATGGCAGTCCATTGTTCTTTAGCACAAATGAAATACGTCGAGATGATAGCACTGCCATAATCCAAGTATGTTTTATACGTAATGTAGGTAATACCTTTTTTTTAAATGAGATTTTTCAGCACACTTAAATTCGTGCCCACAGAGAAATAATCTGTGATTTATGAAATATATTCTCAAGTGAAACATAAAATACTATCTCATGTAAGGAAAGACTAGTCAACGCAGGACGCAAAATTCAAGTTTTCAAAAAAACACATCAACAATTACAATAGAACTTAAGCACTTCTATACGTATAACTTGGCGATTTTTTTACCCCGTGTTTTAGTGAGTTATATTTTTTTCACCCGAAGCGGAAAGACGCTAAATTTATAATATCCAACATCTCAGGTGTGAATTTTGTTTATGAATTCCTGTGTTTTAAGGGAAGGTATTTCTTTGTGTTTTGTGGGATTAACAACGCCTTTTGTTTTTAACGTGATGATATACAAGTTTTGCGTGAAAAGGGTTGTGTTAGTAGATTTAGGGTTAATAGGTATTTTGTTATAAATATACTTGGGTTGGTTGCTGTTCGAAAATAATAACGGTGAATTCATAATTTTGTGATGAAATTATGATTTTACCGTTTGTAGACTTAAAAAATGTTTCGATCAAATCTAGGGTACTTCTCCTACCTAGAACGAACAGGACAAAAAAATCATAGGAATCGGTCTAGCCGTTTAGTCGTTATTCGATGACCAGAAAAAATAGGGGGTGATTTTTTTACATACGCCTTCAGTGACAATGCCAGGATATAATTTAATGAGACATGCTTAATATAATGTGGAACATTACATTAGTATAATTTGGATGACTATTATAGCCTAAATGACGTCATAACTCGATGTTGAAATCGTCAAGGACTTAGTATTACTACCATTATGTAAAGCAGTCTACTTATCGAAATCTAGTCTATGATTACAGTATGTGCTTTTGAGTATAATTTAAGCAATTAAATTCTGTAAAACTCTAAACGCCAGTTTCACAGTTCCATATAAAGTTCCGGATCTGCTATATGACAGATACTGCCATATAAATGTCTGTCAGATAACTATCTAGAACTTTATCTGAAGTCTGTGAAACTGGCCGTAAATCTCCTTCTGTGTATGCTAGAATCTCCCCAACTAAGTATTTTTACTTAATTTAAGTACAGGGCTTTTTTACGTAACAGTTTAAAAACTTCTCCGCTCCTCTATCAGATTCACTTTGGTGAAGGACCTACGTTACTCGAGCATTAAATACTGTAGCTTTCCCAAACATAAACAAGTCGATTCAGTTGTTTAAAAAACCAAAAAACTGTTTCCTCGTACAGATTGTAAGAGTGAATAATATACACTTGTCAACCATCTATTTTATAATCACGAGGTCAATATTTCTTTTATCTTTCTTACTTTTTCTTTGACTTTTCAGACAACTGTTAACAGCGATACCTAATCAAATAGATAACAAATATTGATGACATTACCTATAAAACAAGTTGCATAACGTCGTCTTAGAGTGAAAACCTCGGAAATGCAATTTTTTCCCCATTTTTTTTATCTCGTTTTTCTGAAGATAACTTCGCAAAGAACATCCTATATGTTCCTCCTGAAAAGTCATGTCTCTTACACTTACGAGGTTTTCACTCTAAGGCATCGATAAAATAAACACAATCTAAATCCACTCTAAAGCCTTCAAACAATAACTCAAAGCCTTTTGAGAACTGAAGCTTCCAGTTCCTGTCAGCAAACGACTGACGGAGTGGGACAGCCATTTTGTTGCCACGCAAGTGATGCTGAACGATAGTACTAGTATATATACGTCAGGCCTACTGAACCATGGATTTACAGCAGAAGGTCAAATGGTTTTTAAATACTGCGAATACTAAGGTGCGTTCAAAATTAACTATTAATAAATAATTAATTGTTTTAGTTTGTCGTGGGGTCCGAATGCCCATTCTTTATTTAAAGAATTATCCAAGCGGCTGGTTGACGCTTCCGTGACTAAAAAGCTGGCTTTTACCTGGGACAACGGATCAGCATTGCCATCCATCGAGGCAATGCTGCCAGCCTTTTGGGCACGCTCCCAGTCAATAGCGATGGGGAGGAATTTTTTGATCCATTTTAATAGTTTTTTTAGATTAAATTGTTTTAATTTACGTTTTAAGTCCTAGAATTAAGTTTTTGTGAACGGATCGCAGAGTCTAGTTCCTACGCTAGGATTCCCTGTGTTGTAACACAGGGAATCCTAGTGTAGGAACTAGGGCGTAACCAATAATGTAATTTTTCTACAAATAAACGATTTTTCATTTAATTAAATAGGTTTGTATGGATTTCTCTCTAGTAATGACATTTTTTAATTGTGTGGGTTGACTGACAAAGATTCTCGAATCCTCATAATGGTTTTAGTTAAAGAATATCATCAATTGTTACTAAAGAAACATGGAATTGCTATAATGGCGGTTACCAAGAAATGAGACAGACAATGACCTAATGTACTGTCACAATTGCGTGGGGTTAAAACTGCTTGTTAACAGGCTCCAAGCTTCTTTGAGAAACCACATAGGTAGTTATTAGACTGTTAAGATTATGTTATACTAGCTTTAACCAGCGGTTTCACCCGCGTCCTGGGGTAACTACTCCATGCATCTGGGGAAATAATCTACATCTTAAATGGGGTAACACTGACAGAACTTTTGAAATGATTCCAGTAGTTCCAGACATTAACACGTTTAAGCCAGCAAATCTTTTTTTTAGCTTGATAATATTAGTATATGTAGATTCGTTGCCTGCTGATGAATCTATTCACACTCATTTAATTTCTGAGAAGTATTCGTACTTCTGTATAACCTCTTTGTTGCACAGGAGCCCTTGTTTGTACCTGGGCTCACTTTACTTTGCGAGTTGAACCGACTAGGTATCAAGCCAAGCCTTTGACATATCGGTGTTTTGGAGAACAGCACACAACCAGTAACATGCCTTTGCGGATTTGTGTGCCCTATAAACATACAGCCTTAACCAAGGAGCATGGTAAGCGCAAATTGGTGTAGTTATGTGTGCTTGTAAAATGAATCTAAAATTATTTGGTTGCAACTTTGGTTTGGTGATGGGACTTCATGACAATAGTTATTAATACGAACATCAGAGGTGAGTTTAAAATATATTTTTTTATAGATCTATATTGTATACTAGCCGTTTTCCCGCGGCTTCACTCGCGTCCCGTGGGAAATACTGCCGGTACCCAGATAAAATATAGCCTATAGCATTCACGAATAATGTAGCTTTCGAATGGTGAAAGAATTTTTAAAATCGGTTCATTATTCCAGAGATTACCCCCTACAAACAAACTTACAAACAATTTTACCTCTTTATAATATTAGTATAGATATGTAGTTATCACATGATAAGAAAACCACATCGTAAAAGTTAATTTCTATATTTTTATGGCGCCAAATGAGCAGACTTTGTGACTAGACCAGACCCAGTTGTTTCTGAAGGTCTATTTGCCCATATCTTGGCTGTTTATTATTGTTTGTGTTTTCATTGATTTTTGTGCATACAAACCTTTCAAACATTTGATATACTTTAAAAAAACATCTCACTAGAGACGTTAGATTTTACAGAAGACGAGTAGGTATATGAGCCAGCGTCGGTAAATACTGAAACTTATACCATCCATCATAATACCACTAAAGGCAATAAAATAACACTAATAAACAGTACTACGATTCCTTCTAAATAACCTTAACATTAAATAAAGTATCACAATCACGCTCCGTCGACAAACTTAAAACAAACCTTATCGATTCAACTTTAAAACAAGTCGAATTTTTCACTCGGAACTTCCGCCATTCACAATTGTCAAAGTTTTACATCCGAAACTAAAGTTACGTTTCTTTTTACGAACAACTAGATAATAAAACATTTATAGGCTTAATAAAAAAAAAGTTAAATAAAAAAGAACAAAAACAAAAGTGTCCTGTGTTAACTCTTTTGGTGTGTTCCTCTTGGGTCCTATTTTTTTTCCTTAAAGACAAGTATAAACCAGAAGTCAAGTTATAATTAGTCAGATATCGTTTTTGCATTATTTAGAAGATAATATTCTCAGAATATTTACGATATGCAAGACTGTTTTTTTTTCAAAGACTAGATTTCAATTAAAATACAAATTTTAATTGTGTCTATAATAGAATTAGAAAAGAGCAAACTTAGGATAAAATCAATATTGAGAAGCTTTATTTAGTATTAAGCAATTTAGTACCGTTTACTGTAGAAAACCATCAAGAAGGTTCATTAACCTATCTCATCGTCTCAAGTTAGACGTCTTTCGGGGTAGCAAAATATAATTATTGTGATTTTTTAGACCACCGGAATGGCAGCAAAACAAGTGGCAACATTTTTTCCACCAAAAAAACCTCAAAATGCTGCGCTCCAGCTAATTTTCTCGTAAAATTCAATTATTTTAATTTCAAGTTAAGCATAATAAAATATCTGGTAAATATTTTTCATAAAGAAGAAAAAGTAAATGTTTATTTTGTTTAAACGTATTTAAATTGAAAAAATAAAACAAACATTCACCGGTTAGTATGCATATTAGCCGGACTTAGTTTTAGACTGCATAAAATGCAGCTTACCACTTATCAGCTAGTAGCAGTGTGAAAGTAGCTTTATGCGGCCATTTAAAAAGTAATTATACTTATGTGTATAGCACTTAAGACGAGGGTAGTTGAGTGTTTAACAAATAAACGGTGCTATTAGTAAAAGTAGGTACGGTACTTAATTTTGTATGCTTTAAGTCTGGGTCTTGTGATCAATAAAATGTTTTTCAAAAAAACAAGTGAATATATTTAGCCAAATAAGGTCGTTTGTGGTATAAGTATGTAATTAATAGCTTCTTTCTTCTTTGACTGCCTCGTTGATCAAGTTGTCGCATAGCCGACTGCTGGGCGCGAGGTCTTGGGTTCGATTCCCGGGACGGGCCGAAATCGCTTTGTGGGTTTTAGAAACTTTCACAAAGCAGCCCGGAGTTGGAAGTTGGTGATTGATACACCCGTGCATCGGAGAGCACGTTAATATCGGTCCTGCGCCTGATCTCTCACCGGTCGTGTCGGATTGCCGTCCCATCGGGTTATGAGAGTTAGGGAATAGGGAGTGCATCTGTGTCTGCACAAATGCTTGTGCACTATAATATGTCCTGCGCAGCTGGCTGATCTCCATACATGGGAACAGCCGCCGTGGCCGATAATCGGCTAGGACGCCATCAATAGCTTCTAATTATTCTGTGGTATAAAAATCATTATCATCATCAAAAGAATTGAGCGTTAATTTAAAGTATACAAATATTTTTGTCGGATAAAGTGTCGACATAAAAGTGGAGCAATAGATTATCTATTTTTGTTTACTGAGCTATTTTATTCGATTTCGACATTAAAGTTGTATTATTCCAAATTTCGTTGAAATCTATGTTCAATTCTAAAACGCTTTGTATTCTATGACATACTCGTATAATATGTATGTCCACAAATAATTGAATTGATTACAGCAAGAGGCACTCTCAAAATAGTTGGCAACATAATCTGATTAAATTATGTCAGCAACTGTTTACAAACGATCCAATCTATCAAGTGGAATTCTCAAACAAAACAGATAAACGGATCGTATGCTCTCTAATTAGAACACGAGTGTTTACGTTCAGTTGAGACCAAATTCAATCAGTGCATTAATAAGCAGGCCTTTGATATCAAGTGCTCTTTGACTGCAAGCAAACAATTAATCCTTATTACTACTGTTCGACAGTACTGTAGATTTAACAATATGGAACTATAACAGGTCCGGAGATTGTTTGTGTGAGGAATTAATTTTCGGGAAAAAGATGTAGGAATTTTGTACGCTAATTGTGTTTTCACTTGAAGTAATTTTAACTAGAGTTTTGGAAAATTGTTAGCATCTCAAGCATGGTTCACGATTCAAAGCGACCTGTCCCCTGAAGCACAATGAGAAACTGTACAGAGCAACAAAGAAATATTAACCATCATCTGCCAAGCCTTTTCTCAACTACGTTGGGGTCGGCTTCCAGTCTAAACGGATGCAGCTGAAAACCAGTGTTTTACATGGAGCGACTGCCTATCTGAACTCCACAAACCAGTTACCCGGGCAACCCGATACTCCTTGGTAAGACTGGTTTGTCAGACCTTTTTGGCTTTTCTGACTACCCGTAACGTACTGCCAAAGATGTTCAAATGATAGCCAGTTTATCGTGCCTTCCGAAAAACGGAAGAACTCGTTATGACAAGATGGGCACCCACGGACCGACCGCGTCAAGCATTGCTTAACCTTATGATCGATCGACCCGCGCGGCTTTGACTTAGCCACGAGCTCTTCCAATAGAATTAAATTTTCATACCACAGTTCCGCTCAAGTCTAGTGTACAAACAACTCAAAACTGTGTGTAATGTGATTTTTTTTACTAGACATCAAGTTTGAGTATCTATGCATTAGCTGTAGCACAAAAGTTTTGTTGATATTGTAAACAGTAAACTGGTCCTTCATCATGAAACTTAAACGTAAATGGTGAAAAATATGTAAAAACCCTTCGTGGAAAATAAACATGACGTATTGCTAGATATTACGACTACGATATATCAAGATGTTTATACTTATTTTCGTACGTAAGTATTCATAAAAGTCAAACGCAAATTGAGTTTCCTTAACGTAAATGTAATTTATTTGATAGTTTATTTCATAAAAAGGGATGTTTGATATATTGGTAAGAATTTCGTAGTGAATTGATGGATAGTGACATCTTAAAAGTGTCTATGTTTTGTGAATATATGAACTATAGAGATGTGTTTAGACCAAACAAACACAGAACTAGATTGACATCGAGAGAATTTTCGCAGTCCCTTCTTATAAAATTATTTTAATGTAAACAGACACAGAGCACTTAAACACATTTAAACCATTTATTTGCTACATAAACAGCATAAGAAACCAAATGAGAAAGTGATGTTTAGCAGGAGCAGCTCAGTATACGCTGTGTATGCACAGCACTGATTTTCAGCTGGCTCCTGATATAATAGAGCAATCCTTACTAATATTATAAATCGGAAAGTGAGTTTGTTTGTTTGTTTGTTCCGCTTTCACGCCGTAACTACTGAACCGATTGCTTTGAAATTTTGCAGACGTAAAGTTAGAAGTCCGGATTAAATAATAGGGTACTTTTTATCCCGAAAAAAATAGATATTCCCGAGGGAAAACAAAAATATTGTTTGCTTGATGGATGGATTGTAGATGGCGCTGTGTGTCGTTTAACGAATTCCACGCGGGCGAAGCCGCGGGCGGAAAGCTAGTATTTTATAATTTGTGGGTTTTAGAAACTTTCACAAAGCAGCCCGGAGTAGGAAGTTGGTGATTGATTCACCCGTGCATCGGAGAGCACGTTAATGTCGGTCCTGCGCCTGATCTCTCTCCGGTCGTGTCGGATTGCCGTCCCATCGGGTTATGAGAGTGAGGGAATAGAGAGTGCACCTGTGTCTGCGCAAATGCTTGTGCACTATAATATGCCCTGCGTAGCTGGCTGATCTCCTTATATGAGAACAGCCGCCGTGGCCGGTAATCGGCTAAGACGCCATCATTTTATAATTTAACGATAGTTTGTCCAAATAACAGTGTTTCATATATTCAATATCCAACGTAGGTTTACGAATAACGTCAGCTATTTATCTCTCTTATTAACTTTCTTATTTTTATCTGGTTTCAACTTGCAGTTTGATGCTTTCGTCGATAAAGGTTCAAATCAAAAGATACAAAGTGGAATGTGACAATATAGCAGTTTCCAAGAAAGGGATTTAACGAACCGAATCAGTACCGATTGGGATACAAGTTTGTTTTTATTGTTCTTACAACGAAACGAGAATTAAGAGAACTCCTAATGGCTGTGATTGCTATACAAATGCCTTTTGATTTTATTAAAAATATTTTTGTTTTTTTTGGTATGAAACAGAATGAATAATATTAAAGAGTCTGGAAGTTGGCGATTGATACACCCACGCATCGGAGATCACGTTAAATTCTATTGTTGGTCCTGCGCCTGATCTCTCTCCGGTCGTGTCGGATTGCCGTCCTATCGAGCTATGAGAGTGAAGGAACAGGGAGTGCACATGTATCTCCGCAAATGCTTGTGCATTATAATATGTATTGCGTAGCTGGCTGATCTCCTTATATGAGAACAGCCACTACGGCCCTTGGTGCCTTTATTATTGCTAAAGATATAAAATAAAATCAATCGAAGAAAATAAGTCTCAAACGGCGGAGATAGGCAAGGAGATAGGGTAATTCTTAATGTACATAAGGAACGGCAATCAAACATATATTAAGGCTACACGTGGAAAGGGTGAACCAATGTATTTGTTTCCGAAACAAAACATCGTAAAGTAATACCTTCCTCGTGTTTCGGATTAAACAAAGACATTCTTGACATGTAGGATGTACTTTGAGATGTTCTGTATTAACATTCTTTTGAATATTGGAGCATGTTTCCAATTAAAATTGTTTATTATCCTTAATTACGTTTTGACGCTATAGCCTGAAGACCAATAACTTTATTGAAGTCAAGTATCTCTTTCTTATGCTTAAAAATGACCTCAGGCACAGGTAGTTGATAAAAATGTGTAACAAATAATTTGAATAAGAAAAGATCTTCTTTTCATGTTTTCAAGGATGTGCATTTTGTTTGTTGAAATAATTTTACGGTTTATTATTTATTTTATTTGTCGGGACCCGGCCGGCATGCGGCAGCAGATAGGTACAGTAGACGGTACTCCGATAGC